>JACGCM010000659.1:600000-1072167 GCA_014058105.1 Kingdonia uniflora
TCTGAAAGCGGGTTTTGAAGAAAAACCAAATGGGTATTCATGGATTTGAAGGAAACCTTGAGTCTTGATCTTTCTTGGTTCAGATATCTGGGAGAGGGATTGTTTATGTGAAGCAAGTGTGTGGTTTTGAACTCTTAGGTTTTGGCTTGTATTGAGATAGTTTGGATGGAAATCTTGGGAACATAGTAGTGAAGATATGTGGTGATATTTGGAGAAAACGATGGCAGAGTTCAATGTGAGCATTGTGTTATAGTGGCTGACTCTCTTGGTGTTGAGTATAAAGATCTAGAGAGAGTTTATTTTGTTCAAGATGATAGTGAATTAAATATGTGAAGGAGGTCTCTCTGAGGTTTGCCACCCCCACATGGAATTTTTGAACCCAATTGTTGTCATTTGCCATGTAGGATAGGTACGACAAGTTTTCCTTGGTTTTTTTTTTTTTTTTTTAATCGAATTTTTGTTTTATTTATTTAGTAAAGTAATAATATATGTGGAGGACATAAAGTCTAGCCGCTAGTTTACTGCCTAATAGTAGTTGTTCCTATTTTATCCAAGAAGTAAGTTGCCCGAATTTGCTGTGGTAAAATAGACGCATTCCAAAAAAGCTGTGAATGTTGGGAACTACCAAGTTTTGATTGTCAATCAGCCGTTCCATTTACTTCTCTGTAAGTGTGTAGCATGATGATATGAAGCTCCCTTCCTTGCTGACTAATGAGGTTCCAAGCTGCGCTATCCCTAGCCGGACATCTGTGCTTGCACCTATACCAGTTCAATAGAAGTTCAGCATCCACCTCAACAATGAGAGGAAACCAACCATACCTTTTGTTGTGCAATAAACCATGGAGTAAGGCAAACATTTCAACAGATGTGTTAGTGCCAGTACCCAGTGCTATGCTGTAACCAAGTTGAAGTTCACCAAGATTGTTACAAATAATACCTTCTGCACCACTCAATCATGAAGTAAGTGATGAACCGTCGTTGTTTAGTTTGAAGTAACCTATAGGCGGATGTCTTCATCTGACGATAATTGGTCTTTTTATGGGTACCGATTGTTTGACGAGTTGTAGTACTTGAAGAGAGATAAGGTCACTGAAGTTACTGCGGCGAGTTATCTTGAACTTGGTCATGCTCTCATGTAGAGCGTTGTTGATACGCTTGATAATGTCGATAGCTGAGAGACACCCTTCCTCGTACCGAACCTTACAGTGTGATTTGCAAATTTCCCATACAATGTAAGAAGAAAGTGTACTTCGAATTAAGCCCATTTGTGTACCCATGTCAGATACCTGAAACCAAACACCTTGTCACATCCACCAATTGTCGTTGAAACCTTGCCGGACGTCACAAGCATTAGCGTAGTAATCCCATACCCTCGCAGCAACGTTGCCTTGAGCAAGCAGATAGTCCAGCGTTTCTGTCTCTCCCTCTCCCTCTTCGCAGCAACAACACTTGAAAACTAACGGAATTCTATGTTGAATAAAGGCATCAACAGGGACAACATTCAGTTGATCTTTTCAACTGAAGATCAGAATTTTTACTGGTATGGTAGAGTGCCATATCCATTGCATTCGGCTCTGTTTTTCCTCCTCATTACGCCAAAAATCCCAGGCAGATTTAACCGTGAACTCCCCTTTGTTGGACGGACCCCAAATTGGTAAGTCGTCATCGTCGATGAGGAAGAATTTATGGGAGAGTGTATGCTTCAATTCAGGTGGTATTTCATGCTCGAGTAACTCCCATTTCCAAGTCATTATTGTTCACAACAACTTCTTTCACCAGTATATCTTGCGTGCAGGTGATTTCCAGAGTATCCATTAATCTGCCGTCTCCAGTCCAATCATCGAACCAAAAGCTTTTGTTACCCTTGCCGAGACACCAAGTCGTGTTAGCATCCACAGTTGGTAATAGCCCTCTTATCTGCTTCCAAAGAACTGATTCTCCTCTACGCAAACTTGAAGGTTCTTCATTAATGGTGTACTTGGTCCTGAAGAATGATGCCCATGTCGAGTTGATGTACCGAAAATTCCAGCACTTCTTAAGCAAGAGACTCACCTTGATATCCGTGAGTCGCCGGAGTCCTAGTCCACCTTCGAGTTTTGGACGACATATTGTATCCCATGCAACCCAATGCCGTTTGTTTTGCCCGTTAATACTGCCCTAAAAAAAGTTTGCGAATATCGACTCAATCTTGGTTATTACACCATTTGGAACTGGTATGTATGATAGGAGATGTATAGGCATCGAGTTGAGGACATGAGTGAGCAGTACCAGTTTACCTCCCTGTGATAGAAGCTTTCCTTGCCACCCTTGTATTCGGCGTTGGATTTTTGTGAGCAATTGTTCAAAGTAAATAAGCAATACCCGACCAAAGCTTATGGGAGCCCCCAAGAATATCATTAGAAATGCTTAATGTTGGAACCCACAATCACTATGAATTACCTCCTTTCATGCTACATAAACATTATGATGCATATACAAGCCATTTTTAGCTTTGTTGATTAATTGGCTGGAGAAATTTTCATATCTTCCTAAGAAGTGCATCAACCCTGCGATAGAACGTTGACTTTCGTTTGAGAAAATGAGGAAATCATCCGCATATAAGAAATGGGTAATGGGTGAACAACCTTTGGATGATTGGAATAGGCCAATGTCGCCCTCCAAAAAACATTTGGATAGTCCTTCCTCTGAAACTATGAAAAGAAATGGAGATAGAGGATCTCCTTGTCGTAAACCCCAAGAAGATTTGAAGAAGCCCTTGAATACTCCATGTAAGACAATCGAGAACCATGGAGTTTCAACACATTGCGCGATGAGGGAAATACATCTGCTAGAGAAACCAAATTTGTGCAAAACATATCATAAGAACCTCCAATCCTGCTTATCGTAAGCCTTTGCCATGTCGATCTTGATCATAACATTTGCGCCTCGTACCTTTCTATGTAAATCCCCAACCATTTCCTGAGCTAAAGTTATTGTTTCCCTGATGTCCTTCCCTTGAATGTAAGCTCCCTGATTGCCTGATATTAATTTGTATAGGAGTTTACTTAATCTGATTGCAATAATAGAAGAGAAAATTTTGTATACGACAGAGCACAAACTGATAGGTCGGTAGTCACCTAACGAAGTTGGGGTGTCTACTTTAGGTAGTAGTGTGAGAAACGAAGAAGTATAGCACCTTCAGAGTGGGGCACCATTGAAGAATTCTTTGGTAGCGCTATGTAGATCATCCTTGATGATATCCCAATATGTAGTAAAGAAGACCGAGGTGAAGCCATCACTGCCCGGAGCACTGTCACTGGGGATTTTGAGCACACTGTCGTTTAATTCTTCCAATGTTGGTATTTGTGTGAGACGAGCATCTTCTTCTATAGTGATGACATTCGGGATACACTCAAGTAAGTTTGTATCTATAGTAGTATTCGTCGCTTGCAGCACATCCCTGCAGCATCATGTATGACATCCACCTCAGTCGTCTCAGTACCATCAGGGAGAGTAAATTTAGTTACAAAAGATAGCTTTCAGTTAACTTGTGCTACAGTATGAAAAAATTTGTATTGGCGTCACCTGCCGCAACCCACTTAATTATGGATTGTTCCCTCCAAAATACTTCTTCGTTGTATAACATGGCCGCATGTTCTTTTTGTACAATGCTCAGCTCGGTACCTATCTGTTCATCCCAACCGTCCTACAGTATGTGATCCAGATGCACAATTTTATCCTGGAGAGCATGAATATTCTGAGTAACATTTCCAAACACATTAGTATTCCAATCCCTTAGTGCACATTTTACTTCTTAAGCTTATAGGCAAAAGAAGATAAACAGTTGCCGAATACACCACTAGGCCAGTTTTCACTGACTAAGAATGGGAAGCTAGCATGAGATGCCCACATTTTCAAGAACCGAAAAGGTCGGGGCCCTTGATAAATGGTATTGGTGAACGATAGTAGCAGAGGCGAGTGGTCAACACATACTCTCTCTAAATGTGAGATTTTGTGACTGGGGAAGGATGCCATAAAGCTTGAGTTCACCAACGTTCTATCCAATCGTACCCATTGTCGAGAAGTGCCTTGATGATTATTACACCATGTGTAGCTTGATCCAGTAAATGAAGGCTCCATAAGGCCGGCTGACTAAATCATGTCTTTGAATTCAACCAGGGATCGATACGAGGATTGTCTACCCCCAAGCCTTTCTGAGTGATGTTGCACAGTATTGAAATCCCCAATAGTACACCATGGAGAATTCACATTCAATGATAAAGTTTTGATGTCTTCCCAAAGTAATCATCTTCAATGATGTCACATTTGGCATAGACGATAGAAACAAAATAACTCCAATGATTATTATAGCTCATTTTGCAATTTAACATTTAGTTAGATACATAAACATATTGAACTTCAAAGTCTTGTTTCCACAACACCCAAATTTTCCCCCCAAATGTTGGTTAGACAAAAATGAAGCACAGTTTATTCTTCTACCTATGTTATTTCCTAATGATACATCTAGAAAAGGTTCAAGCAAAGCCACTATAGAGATATGGCATTTCCTTAGCTTATTAGGACCATTTCCAGCATACCCAAATGTTTCCAGAAACAAGTTTGGGAAACGGGTGCGATTCAGATTCCCCAAATTCAAAAAATATTGGGAAACGTCGGGGAAAACAAATATGATTTGTATTTCGATTCGACTATGATTCGGTCTAGGAAACGCTGATAATTTGGTTTGGGAAATGCCCATGATTCAATTTTTGATTCATGTGATTCATTTTGTGAGGCAAATTTTGGTTTGATTTGGAAAACTTTTAAAATTCTTATATCAAACCTATAAATACTACTTTATAATTAAATATGAAGCCTTAAGCATACTTAGAACACCTTCAACAGAAGAGTATGATGTTAAGTTTTTCTTACACTTTTGCAAAAAGCCCATCTAACTGGGGTATGGGGTTCAGCATACTCACCCCCATACCCCCTTCAAAATATGCAAAACCTGAACTTGACGAAGAGTATCTACATACCGCCTAGGCGCTGAACTGTTCAGTGCCCAACAACTCTTAATTATAGTTGGCATCTCTCTCTCCCATTACAACTTCTATTTTAAAATTGTAATTCTCTATTGGAGGAAAATAGTATGCGATTCTGTAGGGACCTATCCCTCGACCTAACCCAAATTCAAACTACCTCAGTATCAGACTTACGCATTTCACACGTGACATGAACAGTCAGTATTGCTACCTAGACCACGGACTGATAAAGAACGTGGATCAAGCACTACATAAAATATGAACAAGTCAAAGACACTCGTCTCCTACAAACTAAATGGTTACTTATTCAACCACTACTTACCTTATTATTCGAAGAACGTGCTTCTACACGATAACGAGTTACGGGTAAGGTCTTTATAAAGAAAAAAATTCAGAGAAGATAAGGGCCTGAAAAACCAGATTTTTTAGACTCTAACAGGAATTTCTAGATTTTGAACATCACAAAACTTCTTATTTCAAGATCAAACATTTTTAGCTCAAGAGATCACTTGCAATAAGATATTAGCCTCAAGCAATAAAAGTTACTGTTATTGAAACCCTCAAATTGAGGTCATAGATTTTTACATATTCAAAAGTTTTCCACGTTAAATCACCTGTGTCATTTCTTGTATTACATTAATTTTTGCCGCATGTACATTTGGTGTAAGAGCAAATTTTGAGCTACGGAATTAGGCCATTGTATTTGGCATCTTCTAGGGCAAAGAAGACATTTTCATGAAATCCTAAGGCATACATTCACTCTACTATACATTTCTAATCATGGTCACTTCCAAGCGACCAGCAACAAGAATCCAGCACGATCTTTCAGCTGAGTCGGAACAGCTTACTAAACTACAGGCGAATCTCTACGCCAAAATAGAGAAACGTAATGAGCATGAACATCAGTTAACTCTTGACCGAGAACTTCGCGACAAAGGGCTCAAAGATGAGTGTCAAGCTCGTTTGACAGCATTCAAACGAAATGAATAACAGATGACAACCATGCAGATTGCATTACAAGCTTTGCAGGACACTCAACAGGCTCCCCAAGCCAGAGATCGTGATCAAGTTCTGACAAACTCCTGAGTTTCTATACGAGAAATATTAGGTCCTCGAGGAGCTACCAGCAAAGCCATTTCCATAAATATTTAACACAAACTTTAACCTTTCATTCATTTGGGCGGCCAAGTTCAGTCCAATATCAGCTCAGGTCTCCGGCCTTCCAAGCGTCAAAAGGAAGAATAACGACCTCAACCTCATATTCCCGCACGTGATCGCTTAAGTGAGGGCACCGGTACTCATAATCCTCAACCCACTCGCCAAGTCACTCAGGCAACACGTCAATATGTCACACAAGAACTTATGGATCAACGTATCAAGGAGTTGATCGAAGCTCAAGCTCTCGGCAATAAGGACGATTTTACCAAGTTGCAAGGTAGTCTACTTGCCAAAGAGTAATTTGATATGAAAGTACCGAAAGTTTTCCATACTTCGAAGATACGCAAATATAAGGGCACCGATCCAAAAGAGCACATTCAGTAATTATGTGGTTCACTAGGATTGTACTCCAATCTCAACCATACTCTATACCATCTATTCGCAACAGGTCTATAGGAAGAACCACTCCGGTGGTTCAACTCTCTACCTGAAGATTATATCCTCACATTTGATCAACTACAGAAGCAATTTATCAAGACATATGCTCACAATAAAGACAAAGAGGAAAATTTATATTATCTCATTAGTCTTAAACAGCCACAAGGGGAAGAGCTCGAGGTCTTTGCAAAGAAGTTTCTGGAGCTCGCGCAAAAAGTGGATAATCTCGATCAGAAAATAGCTGTTACTGCAGCTTTTACCAACACACTCCAGCTCGACTGCAAAGCCAAAAAGTACCTCTTCTTAAACAAACCCGCGACCTTAGAGGATATAATCACCAAGGTCAATGGGCATGTCAACTTGGAAAGGATGATGACCGAAAGGCATAAATCTACTAAATCCATCCTACCACCAAAGATTTAACTACATAATGAAATAGTGAACCGAAGGAGAACCAGGGTGATCAAAAACGTTCCAAGGCGAATACTAGCAAACCTCGAAAAGGCAATTTATTAACCAAGCCGGTCCACCCCAAGATAAATGTCCGAATCTCTACAATTCTTCCAATTCTATCAAAGGACAAGTTCTACCGTCTATCTCAACCGCTGGAACCAATCGAAGGCAGACCATACTGTATGCATCATAAGGTAAATCATCATGATACTAACAGTTGTTATGCTTTACAGAGGTTGCTAGAATGTATCTTCAAAGATGGGAGAATGTACAAATACATTGTCGATCTGGAATCATACAAGAATGGAAGCTACAAAATACAGATCGAGGTAGTCCAGATCAAAGATCAAGCTAAGGAGAAACATATGTACCATATGTACTACAGCAACATGATCGAGATTCATCAAATTAACAACTCTTGCAAATTCAAGCGTAGAAGATTGTCAGAATGTTGCGATCTAACACCTCAAGATAAAGAAGTTATGTTTCTTCCTGAGTCGAGCAATCGCCGGCTTGGGAATTTATTCAAAGACAGCGACATCGGTCTACAACATGATGCATTAGTAATAATGCTCAAGATGAAGAAGTTTGTCATACATACAATGATGATCAATACTAAAAGCGGTATTGAGATTCTTTTTTAGAGCACGATCGATCAGATGGGGTTGGTTGATCAAGTTATTCCAAACGATACCGATATCAGTGGATTTAATAGTTTAAAAAAAAAACGAGTTAGCAAGATCATCTTACATATCACCGCTAGACCAGCCATAATTGATGTCGTATTCTACATTATCAATGCCAAATCTCGTTATCTCAGGATTATGGGCCACTACTGGATTAACAACATTGAAGCAATCGCTTCCACTTATCATCAAGCACTTCGTTTCAAACACAATGATGGCATCTACAAAATCAAAGGCAATCAAAAGCTTTCCAGAGTTTTCTAGAATACCGTCTCTGCTATTCTAGATACTTCAGACAGATACGCTACAAAGCAATTACAGAAAGCTGGTCACATCAATGATCAACCATCAATAGAATAATCTACAGAGTACATAGACATTGATGGACCTAGCAGAGGTACTTATATCAGTACCATGTTGGCCCAACACGATAAGGATGTTCTCGTTTACTTCTTATGAATGAATCGAGGCATCTTTGCATGGACTTTCGAAGAGATGCCCAGGGTCGATCCATCCAAGGCATGTCACAGATTGGCCATCAACATCAACGGCACGGCGGTCAAACAGAAATAGCGAAGACTCTCGCCTCGTCTTCGAGATTAAATTAACATTGAGATCGATAAATTGATCAAAGTGGGGTTCATTCGAGAAGCTAAGCATCTGGATTGGATTTCTAACATTGTTGCACATCCAAAGAAGAATGGAAAGGTCTGAGTTAGTATAAATTTCACCGATCTAAACAAACATACTCCGAAGGACAATTTCCCTCTTCTAATTATCCATCAAATTCTTGATTCTACGGCAGGTCATGAGCTCTTATCTATGATGGATACTGCTTCTGGATACAATCAGATACCTCTCTTGGAGGAAGATCAGGAAAAGACTATTTTCATCACTGAAAGAGGACTTTACTGTTACAAAGTCATGCCCTTCGGACTAAAGAACGCAGGCGTAATTTATCAACAATTAATGACAACTGTGTTCAAAGCATATCTTGGGAAAATTGTTAAAGTCTACATCGATGATCTCCTGTGTAAGAGCTTACAGCCAAAGGACCACATCACAAATCTATCCATAATATTTAACATTCTACGATCTTGCAAGATGCAACTCAATCCTGATAAGTATCAATTCGGAGTACATTCAGGCAAATTCATCGGCCATCTCATCAGTAAGAAGGGGATTGCGGCCGATCCATTTTAAATTCAAGTTCTCCTTAACATGCCATCTCTAAAAACAATGAAGGACGTACAAAAACTTGCAGGTGAAATCGCTGCTATCAACCGATTTGTTTCAAAATCATTAGATTGTTGTCGTTGGTTGTTCCTACTACTCAGAGGTTATACCAAACGAGGAAAAGTTCAGCCCAACGAAGAGATTCAATGGACATCAAAATGCAAGGCAACTTTTCAGGAACTCAAAATTTATCTGAGGAAATCTCCCATCATGAGCACCCCTGTAGATAATAAGAAACTAATCATCTACATTGTAGTTATAGATGCTTCTATCAGCTCGATTCTCATTTGACTTGAGGGGAAGGTTAAAAAGCCAGTCTATTTCATTAACAAAACCCTCACTCGGGCGGAAACGAGGTATTCTAAAATAGAGAGACTCTTTCAAACTCTTGTTTACATATCATAGAAACTTAAGCACTACTTCCAAGCTCATTCAGTCAAAGTCATAACGAACTACCCACTCCGAGAAGTTTTATACAAAAAACAAAAATCTAGACGAGTGTAGCAATGGTTAGTCAGTTTGGGAGAACATGATATCACGTTCGAACAATGATATTCAGAAAAAAGAAAAAAAAAACCAAGCCGTAACCGATTTTCTAGCAGATTTTCCAGTGGAAGATCCCAATTGGGAGGAGCACGATCCTGAACTTACAGAAAAAATTACAGAAGATTCACCTACCAAAGCATTTGACGAGCGAGCTGAATAGATTACAAGGAAATGGTAGAGACTTTTTACATATGGTTCAGTAGGACCTTCAGGGTCAGGAATTGGAATCGTACTGATTGCCCCTTCCAATGACAGAATCGAGAAATCAATCCGCTTGGATTTTAAAGCCTCCAACAATATTACAGAATACGAAGCTCTAATTCATGGAATCGACCTCGCAATCGAGTTTGGCATCCCAGAGCTCTCAGTCTACACAGATTGTCAACTCATCGTCCACAATTACTCAAAACAGTAAAAGAAGAATGGCAAGATGATCGAATATACAGCTCTCGTTACCGATAAGATGAGCAGATTTGGGAAAGCAACTCTCGACTATCTCCTTCGAGGTAAAAACTGTGATGCCGATTCCTTCACTTATTTAGCTGGGACTTGGGTACAGAAGCAAGATATCAATAGATTGAAGTAATATCCACCCTCAGTATTAATCTCCATTCTGTCTGCATGATCAACACTGGGGGTGATAAAGAGGAGGACGACGATTGGCGAAAGCCCTTAATTACCTATCTCGACTTGGAGAACAAATGCGACAGGCCATTTACAACATATCCAAAAAAATGCCGACAGTTGATCGAAAACTCAAAGCGTTACACAGTTCAGAACGGTCGTCTATATTGTCGCTCAGTCACAGGGCCTTATCTTAAGTGTCTCTCAAAGAAAAAAAGCAAATAGAATGCTCAAAGATTTACATGAAGGAACTTGTGGCTCCCATGCCGCAGGTCGATCACTCGCTAATAAAGCAATTGCACAAGGAGTATTCTGGCCAGGAATGCACAAGCAAGCAGAAGAGTACTCATGCAAATGCAATACATGTCAATGACATGGACACATGATCCGCGCCCCTGCACTCAAACTACATGCAAGCAAGGTATTCTGGCCATTTAAGCGGTAGGTGTTTAATCTCGTCAGAGAATTTCTTAATACTCCAGATAACCGACGTTTCTTACTCGTAGTAACCGATTATTTTATGAAATGGGTAGAAGCTTCCTCTTTGTAGAACTAGAGAAGAAGAGGTCATCTCTTTTATCTGGATAACCGACGTTTCTTACTCGTAGTAACACATTATCACCCAGTTTGGATGTCATCACCAGATTTAGATCGATAACGGGCCACAGTTCGTTGGTGAAAAGGTCATAGCCTTCCTCAACAAACACAACATCATCCATTCACCATCCAATCCATACTACCCTCAAGGCAATGGTCAGGCCAAAATCACCAACAAAGCCATAGTGGATGAACTCAAGAAAAGGCTTCAATCACAGAAAAAAAGAAATTGAATACAAAAACTTGCTCGCGTCGTATGGGCATACCGTACTACTCCACGTTAATTAGTCGGTTGTTCCCCCTTCATCCTGGCATATGGCACAGAAGCCGTCATTCCAAAAGGGTATCACCATCCTGTCAGAGATCACGAGCTTGCAGACGAAGAAAATGAGTTTGAATTTGCCTATAATATGAAATGTATTGATGAAACTATGGAACGCGTTATTGCCAACCTAGGCCGATATCACCATATGTTAGCCAACTCGTACAACAAAAGAGTCCGAAGCTGTGAGTTCCAAATCAGCGATCTCGTCCTCAGAGAGATCCTATAACACAAAAGTACATGCCTAGAAATTGGCAGAAAATTGGGAAGGTCCATACCTCATTATTAGTTGAACTGGTCTGGGGTAATACTATTTCATGACAGAGCAAGGAGTCTGAATCCCAAATCCATGGAATACTAGGCGACTGAAATAGTATTATCGTTAAGTTACTGGTTTCTCCATTTCAATATTCTCATTTTTTTCATTCCAAAAGTGAAATTTCAATTTCCATACATTATACATTCTATTCTATTCAATGAAAAATTTCAAGTTTTTTCTCGCATTACTCTCTACTTACGTAGATTTTGCTAAATCTCATAAATTGAAGCAAAGATAATACTAGCTTTCGACCACCCACTATATATAGACTGAAGCAAAGGTAATACTAGCTTTCGATCGCCCTCTATACATAGATTGAAGCAAAGGTAATATTATCTTTCGATCGACCCTCTATACATAGATTGAAGCAAAGGTAATACTAGCTTTCAATCGACTATCTATACAAAGATTAAAACAAAGGTAATACCAGCTTTCAATCGACATCTAAACACAGATTAAAGCAAAAATAATACTAACTTTCAATCGCCCATCTATACATATATTTGCGATTAAAACAAAAGTAATACTAATTTTCAATTAAAGATCTCTATCAGACATAAGAGAAAGCAAAGGTAAAGCTAGCTTTCATCTCTCCATATGTCTGCAACTACAGGTTACTTCTACAGGTTACTTCTACAAGTTACTTTTAAAGGTTCTTCTCTGCTTATGAGAGGTTAGCTATGCCTTCTCCTATACAGGAGGAGGTTCAGCCATAAATTCTAGAGCTCGAGCAGTTACAATAATCCTGAGGGGCCTAACTCTATTTTAATGGCGTTCTGACAATTTCCTTGATCTATTTCAGCATTATAAATATATCCTCAGAATGACACACAGTCATGCAAGGTATCCCTCTCAAACTCAAGCCTTCTTACTTTCTCCACGAAATAAGCAATAACAGCCATTAGCTCCTGCGAGCGCGATATTTCTTGAACAGATGTATTTTGATCGAGCATTATTACCTCAGAAAAACATTTTTGTAATCTCTGGTGACGCTCTTTCAAGTCTTTGTACCTTCCATTTTTCCACTTCATTCATTTATCTACACGTGTCATAATCTCATGATGCTCCGCCATCTTTTCCCTTGCTTTATCTAACTCAGCCCTATTTTTCATCCTTAACTCTGCCAACTAAGCACGAAATTCCTCCAGCTCCCTATCATTCCCTTTACTTCCCCCAACATGAGCTTTCTTCAACAACTCATCCTTCTCCCTCAATAACTGGTCCTTCCCCCTAATCACCCCCTCTAACTCTTGCTCTCTACGAAGAGCAATATCTAACTTATCTTGAGTCTCCCTTAAGCGTTCATTTCCTCTCTGTACATGAGATTGAATGTGAGCTACATCCGCCTCCAGCTTTTAAATTCGAGTTGATGGGTCAACCACGTCCCCTTTTACAATAGAGACCCCGACATCGTCTTTTCTCTTCTTCGACTGCTCCCCATCCTCGGCCTTCTTGACAAGCGAGTTAGCCATAGCCAAATTTGTCTTCAATTGGGCCACCCTGTCATTCAATTCGTCACACAATTTTTGAACCATAAGAAAATCCATATCTTTAGTAGACAAGGCCTCACTCAATTGATTAGCCACACTTTCAAAATGGATCAGGTCAGCTTGAGCTTTTTTAAGCTCGTTGTCTTTCCTACTTATTTCACTCTTCAATTGCTCAAGCACAATTTTGGAACTTACCTGATCAGCTTGAGTTTGCTCAAGCTCGTTTGTTTTCCTGGTAATTTGACCCTTTAAACTAGCCACAAAATCTTGTAACATTTTTTTAGTCACTTCTAGCGACTTGATGCGGTATCAAACGGTGTCCGCCTCTTTACTTTTTACCATCAACACATCAATCTAGCTTTTGAGCTTTGCTGTCTCATCTTTCGCCTCTGCGAGCTCTTTTTGCACTATTTTTTATTTCTGCATCTTTTCCATCAATCTTTTGAGTCAAGTCATAAATAGTTTTTGTTGCCATGGAAAAATGGATCTGCACTTTAACGTGTTGATCCTCCCTATCTTCAGATACCTCTCTAATCCGATCAAACTCTTCCACAAACTAATGGTTATATTTGAGCGTCTGTTGTTCATTCGAGCGAGCAGTCTCCAATTCAACCTATATCACAGATACAATATATCAAGCTCGATTCAACAATACCCCACAAATAAAATCAAATCATAATACAGATGACTTTCAAAATTCTAACAGATCTCTATTTTCTGGCATTCTATTATTGTGAGACTGCTTCTCAACTTAAGGTAGAAGTATGATCTCAGTTCGTTGGCAATAACATCTGCATCCACTTTTAAGGTACACATTTTCTATGTTCTAATTTCCTCAACACTTTGACAGTATCTGGACATGCTTAATTACCATCGCCCCTAAACTGCTAACACATATATGATCTATATCAATCTCTTAACTTTACTTTATAGCTCTAAAGTAATGCAGCATACAGGTAAAATATTTCCTGCTCTTCTTTAACCTGTAGCTCTGCTTACGATGTCAACAAGGACGCTGAGGCATTTTTCTCCTTAACGAGCTCATTTTCTATTTTTTTAATTTTGAGGCGTATATCCTTAAGTTCCAACAAACAATGTTAACTAACACCTCTTAGCCTATCCAAAATTTATCCTACAAAGAAATACTCCATACAATTACAATTTTTCAAACCACACATAAACACACAGAAAAACTTCAAACAACTTTACTCTACCTTCTCATTTTCTTCCCCCCAATTCTCTAGATCAGTTATGAGAAAAACTGAATCCAACCCTGTCACCACACCTCCATCAGCAGGAACCTCCGCTTCCCCTTAGTCCTCTTCAATATAGGTACCAGCCATAATGACTTTGAGGTCAGCAACTGTGTACCCCACTACGAGGATTTGGTGCCCAAGTCTATCGCGTTGAACTGCAACGTCGTCCACATTCTTCTACGTCTCCTCGGTAAGCTTACTTATTAACACCTTATGCACAGCCTTCACAGCAACCAATCTTTCCCCCTCCAGAGCCAAGTCAGATTCAAGTCGAGCAACCTTCTTCTCGAGCTTGACTTTCCAACTCTTGAGCTCAGCTTTTCCCTCCTCGATCCCGAGGCAGATACCATTCAACAAGTGAGCAATCTACAATAAAACCAAACACATTTTTAGCTCGAATCCAAATACAAAGTTTAAGCAAATCATTAACTTACCATTTTACTCAACTCTAACTGTGCGGAGGTACTCAGCTCCTCAGCACCCTTTTAAGCTGTAAGCCTTAGCCTGTTCTCCACAGCTCGTAGCTTATCATTCTCAGTAGGTTGACTCTACATGACCTTCGCCCCTATCACTTTAGCAGGAAGATCTACCCTCCTCTTTTTCATATTCATTTTGACCTCCCCACTCACCGTGGTTCCGGAGGCTGAGCCACCCTTCACAGTTTTCTTCATTGGGAACTTTAGAACTGACTTGCTCAAAGTGGTCCCCATATGAACATCTTCCAGAGCCATTTCCACAGCCCTCCTTAACACCAGATGCCCCTCCCCGTCTGCTCCTCTCTTCTTACTGGTTCTAACCCCCGTCATTGGTCTCTTCACCTGAGACTTTTATACCTTTTCTAACCTACTGTTAGGTCCATTAATTTTATTAATGCCGAGCTCTTTCAGAACTATCTCGAGCTCAACACCTTTTTGAGCAACAGTATCTAACAGTGATTCCTTTCCAGTTACCTTCGACCGAGGACCTATAACACAAAAACAACACATTGTTAAACAACAGGACAACCCTTCAACTATAGCAGTTTGATATTATACAATATTACATACTTTTCTTTAAATTTCTATACAAAATTTCTATTGGTTCTTCATCCTCTCTCTGAAGGCAATCACCTTTCACCCATATTACGTTGTCATTTCAAACTCGACTTGATAACTTTAGATCAAAGAAAAGCTGATGAGCGCGTAATTATGGCATTTTTAATATACCCGAACATGTATTTTAGTTGTCCATTATATTTAATTTTGGGTACTTATGTACGTTTGTTTGATTACAGCTATCGGAGATGGATATTTGAAACCAAGCTCTTAAAGTCAAGTAAAAGTGTCTTCAGCAGTTCATAGCACAAAAAGTCAAAGACACAATATATTTGGTCTCAAGATTGAAGAAATATATATATAAATATTCTTGGAGAATAAGATCAAAGAATATATTACAACCAAAATCCTTGAAGGTATTTTATATTGAAGATATATGCAAGAGTTTCCATGAATAAATATCTATATCACTTAAGAAAATTATATGCATGAATATTAGGAAATTGGTTGTAATATTAAAAGATATTATTGTGCAAATATTCTTTAGAATTTAATGTATAGTTTCTAAATTTGGGTTCCTTCTCCTATAAAAGGAACCCTCCCCCCATTATAATTTGGCATCTCATATTAGATCAAGTTTAGAAGAAATAAAGTCTTAGTTTTATTTAATTTTCTTCTCTCTCTTTTATTTTCTTTTATAAATAATTAGTTGTTAATGCAATGAAGTCCGAGATGAGCGGCTAATCTCCTAGCTAAAGCTAAGATGAGGCCTCTTCTTGGATGATCAATAGTTGATATTAATTAGGCTCTAATTAGTTTTGTCTTAGTTTTATGATTGATAAGTTAGTGCATCATATCGAAAGCTTGACCATAGCTTCAGTTTGGTATACGATAACTTTGGATACAAACAAGTACTACTAACCATAGACTTGATTTAGAGATCTAGAAAGAGGAAACACTAGAGAACTCACTCAAGCCTGGCCATGGTTGAGTTGATAATTCTCTAAGATGTTCTTCACCGTCACTTAAAAGCATAACCACATCGTATTTTACAACATCGTATGTGTCTTAACACGAACATATGATGGGTAGAGATATTAGGATCTAGTTGTATATCGATTAGCATTTTGAAAGGTAAAGGCCAAGTCCGAATCTTAGCTCTCTTTCTCATTAAGTTTTATATTTAGTTTTTATTTACTTCTTTTTTGATTTATCTCTTATAAAACTGTAATTCGGCCGAGAAAGTATTTGTTTTCCCAAACCTCCATGTGGATTCGATCTCACTCATCCATGCTACAAATCGACAACTGTACTTTGAGAGGGTATTTTTCTAGAGGCCATAAAAACCTCTTATCAAATGGCGCCGTTGCCGGGGAGGCATCGTTGAAAACTATTCTCTCTAATACTGAATTTTCTTTGTTAATTTTCTTTATTTATTAATTATTTATAATACCGTGCCAATGATTTCTAAATTCACTATTTCTAAAAGTATAGTTGGCCAGTAATAGCATATAGTGTTTCTATTATTATCGTTTCTCTAGTTAGTTTAAAAAAAAAAGGATTGTTTCGAGTTTTTGGCACTACAGTAATTGTAAAGTCTATTCCTGAATGTTTCACCATTTTTGATCATCTATATTTCACAATTGGTAAATACTTTTGCTACGAAAATTTTAGATAATTCAAAACCCTTTCCAAATTGTTATAGATCATATTTTTCTGTTTAGTCGTTTGTGAGTTATAGTATTTTGAAAAAACAATAGTAAAAATAATCTCTATAAAGGACGCCGTGTTCATTAATCACTTGTTTTGAGCGGCAGGGAAACTAAATTCTAGAAAACTTCCTTTTAGAATATCTTTCCTTTCTGAATTATCTTGATATTATTTAATACTCTCTCTCAACCGAGCTAAAAGATATACGCATTAGAAAATCAGGACATCATAGACTACAATAAACTTGGAAATTGAATTAATATTATTGTCGCAAGTTCACTAATCATTTTTCTCTCGTTTTGCAGGATAGTCACAAAGTTGGAAACGAGATGGACAATACGCAAAGCTAAAAGCATCATCAAATCCATCCTTCTTGTACCCTCTAAGTGAAGGGGCACTTCCTTCTTTCGCCCCCTAAGTGAAGGGGCGGCCACAACTTCACCGGGAAACACTTCCCGTAGGTTGGTACCTCTCTAAACTTGACATCTATAAGGGGTTCATATCCGTTTCGCCCCGGCACTAGGAACATAAAGTCGTGTGGACTGTGCAAATATACGTTGCTCTAATAAAATATTTGTTGTGGTTGGATTGACCTATTGACGTGTTTAAATTTATTTTCATTCCAACATTAGTAAAGATAAAAACTGTTAGAGACTTGCGGGATTTCATCACCCAAAAATCTCTTTAATAAGTGGGACCACTCATTAGGGATACAAAGAAATTCATATCACACAAAAATTAAACGTCTCGGACCTGCAAATAACTGATAATAAAAAAGAGTAGCAAGATTTCCGTGGGATTTCATCGCCCAACGGATAGGTTTACCGGACTGGGGTACAAACAAAGGTTCATAGGATACGACCCCTGCCTAGCGCCGTAAAATACTGGTTATAGGTTTGCGATATCACCGTTCCGAGTGCTGACGTACGATAAGGCGACTTGCTCGGACGTGAGGACTGAATATCTACTTTAAGCTAGTACTAGTATAGTGACGCATGGGAGTATAGGAACCAAAGCCTTTTGCCATCCTACCCATTTTAAATATAGAATAATATAAGGGAGAGCTAATTATTACTTCTAAAAAAATGTTGATATGCTAGAGTTTAGGCTTGATTGGATGTTTATTGCATTGGCTGTTACTTTTAATTATAAAATGTCGTACATGCAAGAACATTAGAATTTATACGGTTCACATTTTAACATCCCACAATATCCTCAAAATCATTTTCAATCATGGGATCACCAAAATTCTCAATACGTAGAACCTTTCCAACCACATTCCTATATGCAGTCTCAACAATCCTTTCAATCATCCAAACAGTTCCCACCCACTCCACTCAAACCATCATTGGAAGACACCCTTTCTCTCTTCATGCAACAACCAATAGAAAGTCAAAAATAAGTATTGTAATATCAGCAACAAATGATACAATTCCAAC
Source organism: Kingdonia uniflora (assembly GCA_014058105.1). Taxonomy (NCBI): domain Eukaryota; kingdom Viridiplantae; phylum Streptophyta; class Magnoliopsida; order Ranunculales; family Circaeasteraceae; genus Kingdonia; species Kingdonia uniflora. Next base: position 618,333 of record JACGCM010000659.1, read on the forward strand.
AACAAACATTGGTAAATTAAACTTTTACGGCCCAATCTATCTCTAGATTAGAGACTCAGATAAGTCAGTTGTCAACCACGTGGAGTGAAATAGAGTACAAAAAACTTCTTAGCAATGAAGAAGAATAGTTCGAAGTTAAATCCCCTTGTGATTTAGAAAATGATAAATTAAAGCGTAATCATGGAATTTTTTCCCTGTGGGGTGAATGGATACCATATTGTGAGACAGATTTAGAAGATGAACATTTTAATATTGACGATCCTATGTCACAAGAAGATCTTAAAGAAGCGGCTAACATGTTTAATAAAATTATTTCTCAATCATCTCCTAATTTTTCCCTCAACATTCAACTACCGAGGTCATTATCCATCCCTTTACTGATAGAGCCCCACCAATTCATAAATAATATCATGATAGAAAGTGAGTATTTTTCTAAATTCTTAGACGACTTCTCAGATGATGGGGATGAGATCAAATTTGTTGGAAGTGTGAATTCAACATCGATCCTTAAGATAATACGAGCTCCATCTTTATCCCAACTAGTGTCACCTTCTTCATCTATTTTTCTTGAATCCATACCGCCATCGCCTGAGCCTAATGGGGGTACCATGACCATAAACAATTTTAAGGACTTTTATGGAGATAACTCTTGTTGTATTTCTGTTGATGAACGTTTAAATTATTTCGAGGACTCGAATGATCCTGAGATTCGTGAAATGGTACAATCATTAGCATCTAAAAATATGCTTCAACTTGGCCATGTCCCTAAGCCGATGAACATCCATGTCAATGGTCAGGATGAGTCCCTTGAGATAGGTTGTGATTTTAGGCACATAAATTTTAAATGTTTGTTAGAGTCAATTGTTCCTCAATCCCCACATCCATAAATATGTTATATAGTTTTTTTTTCTACTAAAAGGAAAAACATCTTTTAAAAAAATCATAATTTTGAGGATGCCTCACGGACATGCTTTGTCATAACCACCTATCATATTTTTTGGAATATCAACGATAATATAGGTGTTTTGAAATTTTTTAAAGAAAATATCTTTCCAGGAAAATTGAGTTTTGAATCTAGTACATTTTCGGGGACAAATACTTGTATACCAATCTTATTATTTATCGCAACACGTAGTAATCATATGATTGCATTGAAAATTTTAAAGAAAAATATGTTCTTTGGGTATGTGTTTGCTTTATCTTGGAGAAAATGGTTTTTCTTGATTTGTCTAAAATTTTCAACTTTGAATCATCATATAATAGGCAAAGTTGTTAGAAAAAATCTTTTTCAAAGAGAATTAGTTTTGAACTATCTCTGGATTTTGCATAATATATCTGCCTGATTAGGGGCTAATATTGAGGATCACCATTCATGTGTTATCTAGTTTTTGAAAGAGAATTTGTAACCAGGTAGTACATTACTTTTTCAACTTTGTACCCTTCCAGTCATATTGAAAATTTTCAGTTTGGGGTTACATTCGTCTGGCTGAAAACAGTAAACTTAGCGTTTCTTGGGAGGCAACCCATGACACATTCAGGTGAAAAATTCTAGTTTTTATCTTCCATTTTTTTATATACTCTCAAACATTGAGAGTAATATTTCATTTAAGTTTGGGGGTAGGAAACCATTTCTTTAAATGTTTTTTGAAGAAAAATAAAATAATGGCACTTTGACAATTTATGATATTTTTTGACGAATTTCAAAATACTTAAACTGATTTCACCTTCACATAAATATTATGGAAAAGCCTAAATTTTGAAATTGTACCAAGTATACACTAAAATATTTTGGACTATCTTAAGCAAGATATACTATCTTTTTATTAGCAACTAATTCAAGTTAACTTGGTATATTTTGAAAATGTGCACTTCACTATAGTTTTGCAATTAATACCTTCAATAGATTTTTGCTCAGTATAAAGGAAATTTAGCATTTATGTTAGGAATAGTTTGCAACAAGAGAGACAACTGCCTAAGAATAAGTTCATTCCTAAGAAAAATAATAATAATAAGCCAAATATGCTCTAAAAACTTTCACGCTGCAAGGCTACTCACATGATTAAGAACTGAAAGAGGAAAAATTATCACCAATCTCGAGTTTGACCATAAAATATGTGAAAGGAGCATAAAAAAATGTTACTTGTGAGAACCCTGAGTTTAGGTCATGATGAGGCACCACACCCTGGCAACCTTAGCCAACTGGCGGGGATTGTCGACCGAAAACTACTTGTTACGGAGGCTTCACTAAGAAATAAAGTACTCAAAAGAAAAGGCTTGCAAAAGATAAATAAATAAATAAATAAAATAAAATTCTAGGAAGACGAATTAATTAAGGCACTTGTCGAACTGACCGTTAAATTTATTCCAGTAAGAACTAGACTACCAAAAATTGAGTAAATTATTATAGACAACGTATTAGGCGATAAAACTATTTTCACTGTATACTCAAATATAACTAAAGTAAAATACTTGAATCTTTTTCTAATCTTGAGATAGTACCTCTAGTTTCGGATAAGCTTAAAATATTCTTTGATATACTTGGGAGAATAGAAGGTTTAAGGATTTCCCATCGATATATTTTTGTCTCAACTAAGTAATGATAAGTTCATAGAAAATGATTTATGTGAATTCTAGAATTTTTTAAAATGTCATTATTGACTTTTGTGGGTATAGTCACTGCAAACCCTCACGAGACAACACCTGTCCACTAGGCTAAACCTGAAGGTTTAACGGCTTGTACATTCCCTCATGAGGTACCTCACGAGACAACCTCAATCTATATTCCAACTAAGACAGGTGACACAAAAATCTCTGGTCTAGGTCGCCTTGGGCATTCCCATCAAAATACTCAAAAGAGATCGATTTCTCCACTCTCCTATCCAACTTCTCCTTATCTAAGTCAGGCAACAAGAAGAAAGGTTCTTCCCCAGATGATACAGTACAACCTCTAAACAACCTACCGTCATGTTCTACAATGTTGCCCCATTTTTTACCAATAATAGCTTTCGATTTACAGAACTCTTTGAACACATCAGAGTTCGGAGAGTACGATACCAATTTACTAGGGAAATCTAGAAATTGAACAAGTACCACTTCGTCATCCCCCTCAGACTCTACATTTACAGATTCTATGTTCTCGGACTCAATCGTACGACCAGAGGTCGATGTCTCCATATTAGGTGAAGTCTCCATCTCAATTATAGGCTTAAGAATAAAGTTTGATTCTATAACAGATATTCCTCATGCCCAACCTACATCTGGTCCAGGTATTCTGTCAACTTATCATTATCTTTTATATATACACATCCATGCACACATCTACCATACATCTATCTTACATATACGTATATCTATACATATCTCTTTTTACACATAAATCAAACAAATTTTTATAGGTTATTATAAATTGTAATTTTTCAAAGTTTAAAAACCCATATAAAAATTTCAAACCTCACATTCACAACATCATAATTCGTTCACTAACCTTCAACGTCCGAGTATGAATTTGAAGCAGCGCCAAATCCTTCCTTAGTAACGTTGTTGTGCAACCACCGTCGAGACTCTATCTCCGTAAGTCTAATCTCTCATGTGACCACTCTCTTCTAATCTCTCACGTGAATATCTACAATTTTTCTCTTTTTTATCCCACTGTTCTTCCATTTTTCTAAAGTTGATAAATGTTTGACTGATGAAGATAAACTATTATTTATATTTTCTCATTTTAACTACTAGCAGTTATTGGGCCTCGCACAAGCCGCCCTCAGTTTTGGAACTGAGGCATCCCTTCCACACTTAATGTCAGACGTTTTATACCTTTTTGGTTAAATCGCATTCCCATTATTACCCCAAACTCTATATTTTAATATATTCTCATCTCTCCTACCCAAATCTCTCTCTGACCCTCCCACACTCATGATAACTCAATACTCACACGCAACCAAACTTTCTCTACAATTATACAAGAGACAAAAATCAAATTTCACCTACTTTTTCTATCCCTACTTCTGCTACTTATAGAACTACTGACGTCATTTCCAAAGATATCACATTTCAAAATTCAAATTTTTTATTTACAGACAGTTCCAAACAATTTTTACCACAAAACAGGAACAGATTCAAGCAAAACCTTCTACCGACATTCCAATTACAGTTATTCGACCTCATTCAGTTTGCTTCTTCACATATAATTATACATGAAACAACCCAGATGTCCTAGAGAGCCACACCTAATCAGTTCACACCCAGCAATCCTCACATCTTCCTCCTCTATATCTTTAGCAGCAATTTGCCTCACAACTACTTTTCGAGCTGCAGACTCCAAAATTACTTTACGAAATATCTCCGAATAGAAATGACACCCAATCTCAAGTTCCCTTGCCCTCACATCTAAGCCTTCAAACTGAATTTCAGATTCAGGCAAGTCATAATCATAATCTAAAAACCCAAAAATCATCTCCCGCACTTCTGCAATCTTTATCGTTAATCGTCCCCAAAGCATGATGAACTCTCTCAGAGCGAGTCTTAACCATATTCTCTATTCTTCCTCCTCTTTACATCACCTTCCCATCATATTTATACACTATTTCAAGATTACTTCAGATCCCCCACATTCCGTATATATTATAATCTATTTTTCCACAACTGGAAACCCTAAGATCATGATAGAAAGTTATCTGAACTTATTTATACAAATCGACCTCCTTAAATTTGTCCATCACATTTTGACCTAATTCTCCCAATCTCTCCCCTGAAAAGCATTCCCGAACAAGATCTCCATAAGCTCAAATCTTCAATTTCTACATATTCTATATCTGAAAGGATATTCTATTCCATGGTTCTTAGAATTTTTTTAGTTCGATACACATTTTTAATTACATGTACACATTTACAACTTCACATATATTTTCCACAGTTCGACTAAACAAAACTCCATTTTTTAGTTCGACTTCACAATATTGAATTCTCGTCCTCTATATATATATATATATATATATATATATATATATATATTTTATAGCTTGATTTTAGTAAAATCAGCTAATTCTATTTATCAACACAGGTTTTTGCACAAATAATTTTTTATTAGCTCAAATATCAATTATAGAATACTTTACATATAACAAGTCTTTTCAGATACTATTACAAATCGTTCTACAGGTTACATATCAGTTTTCAAAACTGTATCAAATCAGAGAATCTTCTGAAGCAAAGCAGGAACTGGAAATCACTGAGCCTGATCCCTCCTTCATACCATTTACTTCCACAAGAAACTAAGGAAGCAAAGGTGTATGTGCTGAAACTAACCCTCAGTGAGAGGACCTTCTTCACGATAAGAGAAGATGATTGTGCAGAAGAAAGACTTCTAATCTCCGTCTTCCTCCTCTACCACCATCGTCTCCTCCTCCATAACCCTCACCAACTAAGAGTTGGTAGAGATTAAAGAGAGTCATACCTTAGAACCCAGTCCCTCACAGGATACCGGCAGTAATACCTCGTATATACGCCGACCTCCACATCTGTCTCCTCAACCTTGTCCCCTACAAGGATGCGAAGACATCTCCAACGCTGCTCGTCTGTCAGAACAACGTAATGAAATCTCCACATATGATAAAAATCATCTTCAGCTTCAGCTGCTTCATCTTCTGACATCCCATAGTAAGTCGGTAGAACAGGAATCGGTGTAGGATTCTTCAGTGCTTAGTTGCTAAAGTAACACAACTTCAGCCTCTAAAATTCTGTAAATACTCTCTCTCTTCATAAACCATTCGCTGGGTCTTCACCATTATCACTAAGAAAATATATTAAATATTACAAACATAGTACTTTGACAGAAGCCCCGATACAGGTACTATTTATATTAACCTCTCATTTAATGCGCAAGTACATTTCCAAAGCAGTCATCATTCAAAGAAGAGCCATTCTCAGAACCCCAAGCATCAAGTATATCAATTCTTTCCATCTCATAAATGCCATATACATCCCTCCATAAATAAATACCAAGTACCCAACCAGTCAAATCCCCATTAATACATCATATCTTTTCAACTTCCAACATCAACAATCCACAGGTTCTTTCGCAACCAAAGCCACTCGTGCCTTCAGTTACGAGGGGGCGATTGTAGGGACTATTCCTCAGCCTAACCCAAATTCGAACTACCTCAGTATCAGACTCACGCATTTCACACGTGACATGAACAGTCAGCATTACCACCTAGACCATGAACTGATAAAGAACGTGGATCGAGCACTACATAATATATGAACAAGTTAAAGACACCTGTCTCCCACCAGCTAAACAGTTATTACCTCATTATTCGGAGAACGTGCTTCTACACGATAACGAACTGCGGGTAATGTTTATATAAAGAAAAAGTTTCAGAGGATATAAAGGCCAAAAAAACCAAATTTTCTAGACTTTAACAAAGGAATTTCTAGATTCTGAACACCGCAAAACTTCTTATTTCAAGATCAAACATTTATAGTTCAAGAGATCACTTGTAATAAGATATCAGCCTCAAGCAATAAAAGTTATTGTTACTGAAACTTTCAACTCGAGGTCATGATTTTTTACCTATTCAAAGGTTTTCCACGCTAAATCACCTATATCATTTTTAACATTACATTAATTTTTGTCACAAGTACATTTGGTGTAAGAACTAATTTCGAGCTACAGAATTAGGCCATTACACCCACTGATTCTCCCTGATCCGAGAGAGAGAAAAATAGATCTGAGAGAAAATAGACAAAGCTAGAAAGAGATAATGAAGAAGAGTGACAGATAATGAATATTTTTTTTGACATAATTAATGGGAGGAGAAGAGGACAGATTTGAGAAAAAAGAGTTACATGGGTAGCATATGATGAGTAATGGCGGATGGGCCTTTTTTTTTTGGGATACGCCTACCATGAGGTCTACCTTCATTTGGGGAATAGGACCCCTCTCTTTGGTAGCCACGTTTCTCAATAACTTCCCATCCCTTGATTATCTCCATTTTAAAATTTTATTTTCAATAATCCCATAATGGCCATACCCTCCCAATTGCTCTGAAGTAGAAATTTAAAGCCAAATTTAGAAAATCAAGTAAAGAGGGAGTTATTGAGACACGTGGTATCCAAAGAGAGACTTCCTATTCTCCCCCAAATGAGGGTAGACCTCATGATAGGTTATTGTAAAAGCAGTCGTTTAATAAGTTGCTTAATCCCATGCTGGCTTCAACTTTCAAGTAGAACATACAAATCAAAAGGTATTAATATAATTAGGGAAAATGAAAGAGAAAGAATTGTGATAATTGGTACAATTATGAAATAAATTTCTAGTACAAGGGACAAAATACTAATCCGAAGGTAAAGGATATTTGCAAAAGGCTGCATTCTTTATACAAAGAAATAACCTCTCGTATGCTAAAGCCATTTTGCGGGCAGTAAACATGGACGATGCATATTCCCTGCACGCTTTCCCCATCCTCGCTAGCTTATCTGATCCTTCCTCTACAACTGTTTCCAATGCCTCTAGTAATGACTCCGCATTAGGCGAGAACATAAAGCCTAATTCATCATTCACAACTACGCTTCCTTTTATACTGGGAAATCTGGACGCAAGAACGGGCTTCCCGCTCATCATGGCTTCCATTAGAGTGAGATCAAGGCCTTGAGGTCTTAAGGTAGGATTCACAAAGATATCAATGGAGTTGTAAAAGCCCTTTAATTCACTCGGTCCCATGGACCCTAGGACTATTACCCTAGGGCCGAGATCCCTGTAACGTTGCTCCCATGGCCCTGATCCTGCGACGATCAAATAGATGCCAGAATGTTTGATCAACAGCTTGGAGAAGGCTTCATGAAGTATGGGGTGACCTTTATCTTTCACCAATCTCCCAGCAACCCCTAAAACCACACTAGCATTATGGGGTACCCCAAACTTACTCCTAAATTTGTCTCCCAATCCTTGATTACAATCAAAATCTTCTTCGTCCACCCCGTTTAAGATAACATGAACCCTTGAATTAGGAATTTGATAAACATCCCTTAGCATCGCTCCGCAACTATCGCTAATAGCAACATGGTGCGCATAGTTCTTGAAGAATCTAATCTCACTCAAAACCTTCGGGACTACCCCATGTAAACTCTTGTTAAAAGAAGGCGACATAGGCTCATTAGGCCTCCGTGCCAAATCTTGATAAATACTCGATTCCAAGCTCTCAAGTGCTATACCATGCCAAGAAACCGCAAGATTTGGTACATTACGAGCGAGCCAGTGAGGAAGTGCAACGCTTTCTGAATGCACCCCATCAAACGGCTCACGTTGATTTTCCTCTTCGAATTGAGCCCATGCTAAGTTATACCGCCACTTCCCCGGTTGACCGTCATGAAAATGGATCCGTGGAGAAGGCGTAGGACTAGAATCTTGACCCACAGTCTCTCCCGGGGAAGTAAACACATGAACTTGATGACCACGACGAGTTAGTGCCGTATGTAAAGTTTGAGCATGGCGTTCCATCCCTCCCGGGGTAGAACCAATAGGCCATTTCCTAGAGAACACGGCTATATTAAGTTTTACCGGTGGGGGGTGATCGTCTATAAACGGTAGACGGTTCCATGAGAATTGTGCGGTACGTAGATCCCCGGACCATTTACGGAGGATAGTCGAGGACGAGGAGGTGTTGTTGGTGCAAGTAGCGAAAGAAGAAGAAGAGGTGTGGAGGAGGTAGTAAATAGGTATTGTGAAGATAACAATGAAGAATAGAGTGGTTTGGAGCTTGGTTTGGTTTGATGAGGAGAGATTGGGTTTCTTTGGTTTGGTTATGAAAGCCATTGAGGTGGTTTCTGTGTTTGAATTATTTCTCTTCATAATGTGTTGTTGTTTAAAGTCAAAAGATTTTTTTTTTTTTTTTTTGCCCCCACATTAAAGAAAAGGTGTGAGGAAGGCAACCGAACATGCACTCAAGCAAGTGCCTTAGTTAGTGCGTTTCTCACACCTCCTAACCTTTGTTTGCGTTTTCAGTTTTGTTTGGTCAAGCCTTGTTGTTATGAACTCTCAAGTCTCAAGTAGCTTTACTTGGATTACTAGTGGCTTTTACCTAACCATAATAATCCTAGAAGATGAAACTACGTCAGGGATGGGATTGGGAATAGAGAGGGGGGATCAGAAGAAGTACTGTGACGACCTACCGAACGCCGGCCAAATCCACCCGAGCGTTTTGAGTTTTGTCCGAATGTATATGTTCTCTATATCCTAATATAGTTGAGTGGGAACAATATGAATTACATAATGGAGCAATTAATATTAATATTGAATGGTAACAAGATGCCTTGAAATTGTTACTTAATCCAAAGAAGAGTTTGAATTACTCTAAGAATTATTTTTATAAATTTCATGAATGTTAATCTAATCGGTTCAAGCTTTCCAACACAAACAGAGGAGACAAAAGAACGTAAAAGCTTCCGGTGAACTGAAACCCGAGATCTAAAGTACTAGAGGCATGCACAAGATTAACACCTTTCCTAATCAATCAATTAACCATTGAGCTTGTTGTGGTGTTTTGCCAAACAATTAAGCATTTGACTCCCTATCTATTTTGACTCTTACATCTCCTCTAAATCACAACATTGACTCATGGTTGCTCTCTAATGAAGCACCATCACTTAACTTTGAGTAATTAGTCTGATTAAGCATGCTTCACATGCAAAAAAAAAAACCTTTTTTATTTTATTTTTTATCAAGTAGTCCTTGGACGACCTCGCCAAAACCCCGAAAACTATTATATAGTGTATTTCTCTGTCTCGTTCGGAACTGCGCCTTATGGAACAATATTTAGATTGATTTCGCTTGTGGCATCTCGATAGACCTCTCAGTACAGATTTAGCAAATCATGTAAATTTGATGCATTTTTTACAAAGTAAAGATACAGTTCCAACATGGAAATTTTACGAGCTAGCTCAACATTGTAGCCCCTTGTGTAACAGAAGAAGAAAAAAAAACTAATATTACCGAGAAAAAAAGATGACCGAGATGGTGCACCGTTACCGCTTTTCTCATTCATCAGACAAACCAGGATACACCAAAGGTGCTTGGTTATTGCCATCATCGTCACCTGGACTCAATGATTCCATTACCGCAATTTCACTCGCTTCAGGCGACATATAAGTTGCCACATCGGGAGACAAGGATGTCGCCACATCAGCAAAATCATTCGATACAGATGATGAAATATTACGTAATCCACCAATTGGACAATAGGGCTCAAGCCCAACCGATAAAGCTGAAACAGGTCCGTTACCGTTACCGAAATCGCTTGTGGGAGAAAGCGCAGGCGAGCACACGACATCGTCATCGTCCACAGGAATCGACAGAAATGCCGGCGGAGCGGGCGATTCCACTGGAGGCTCGACAAAAATCTCTTCATCGGAAAAACTCACTGGAGCCATATCGAGATCATCAAATTCACCGAAAATCGGTGAATCGGCGCTAAGTAGTGCCAATTCAACCCCACCGGAATCTGACAACACATCGAGATTTGCGTCAAAATGATGACTCACCGTCGTTGAATCTGCATTGTAGATCTTCTGTAGCGGTTTCTTCACAGCAAGAATCGAGATCCACTTGTTCTGATAAACCTCAGATCCGTCAATCAAAACGCCGTTAACTCTAACGTCACCGTCAACTGACATTACAACAAGTTTCTCTCCGTCAATTAACGTCTCCATCTCCGTTAACTCGTCAAGATCCACCAATCTTAACCTCCTCGGCACAACGTGATAACGGAAATCATAACGTCCCCCAAACAAACCGTCATCTCTAGGTGCAAACACGGTAACGGCCGTTAAACTCACCAGATCCGACTTCCTCATCGCCATCTCCGTCGCCGCAACCCCAAACCCTTTCCGTCTAAAAACTCTAACGGCAAGATCAACCAAATCGCCACGTGTCACTCTCCCGCCCCTACACCTGTCAGCCGAGAATGGGTTGAGCACGCCGTCGACACCGTGAACCACAAGATTCTCGTCGGAGTACAAGTCCGGTTGGCGGACCCTCACGTACTCACTCGCCGGTTTCTTGCTTCCCGTGAAACAAGCTTCTCCAGCGCACTTGAAGACGCATCTCCGGTACGAATGTGTAGAAAATGGCGACCCTGAAAGCCGAGCCGTTAGATCAGCGGAGTCGATCCGCTCCAATAGAGTGTGGTAATTGAGAAGCATTGAGGTCGGTCTATGTAGAGCTCTCCCGTTCTTGAAGGCGAAATCAGGAGTCGCCAAGAGTGTACCTGAAGCGTTCCATCCGTCTTGGGAGATTGCTGATTCAATGGCAGAGGCGAAGAGAGAGTAGCCGTTGATTCGGAGAGTTTGGGAGGGGGAATTCGAATTCGAAGGCGGTGGGGTTGTTGAGGAGACCCAAGAGAGGAGGAGAGAGAAGAAGAGGGGGAATGTGATGTTGAGGAAGGAGAATAGCGACATTATCGTCATCTTTGATTTTGGGAGAGAGGTTTATTTATACTAGTTAAGGCCATTGAGAGGTTATTAAATTTGGCGGGATAAGTTTTTTTTTATTGTTAACTATCAGACTAAACCTAAAGTGCTGGAAATGTTCCTGTGTAAACTCTAAGATCCTGGGGATACTTCTCTCATTCACAATTTAGAACCTCCTGTTTTAATAGTTTAGACTGTGTAAATATTTACATCCAAACCTAATTATAAAAAAGAATTTTATGAAAACTAAACCACATTTCATAACCATTATGATATATTGATATCCTTTATACTATATAAAACGTACTTACACAGCTAGTTACATATATTTAGTTTAGTTTCCACAATGTTTACATTTAAGCTTGATAGCTTCGCTTATTTTCACTACAACACATATTAGCTTTGCCTGCTAGGCGCGATCGGAGAAGCTCTCCAATACCCACCTGCCCGACTCTCCCTCCTGCCTTTCACATTGCCTCCATTAACCCCTCTCGTCTTTGGCGTCGCAGGACTCCATTGTCCACAACTAACAGCCATGTCTCTCAAATTCTGCAACCGGTCAAGGACTTCAACGACCGTGGACATTCTCGGTCGGTCCTTGGGGTTCAAACTCACACATTTTAAGGCCAGGGATGCCACTTCTCGTGCCCCCTTTACAGAGTATTGACCTGCGAGTTTAGGGTCCATGATGCAACGCAGTCTTCGGCTACTTGTCAAGTAAGGTTTCGCAAACTCGACTAGGTTTTGTTCGAGCTTTGGTCTTGCTTTTTCAACTGCTCTTCTTCCTGTTAGTAGTTCTAGGAGTACCACACCAAAACTATAAACATCACTCTTTGTTGTCAAGTGCCCTGCAATAACATCACTGTAAATTAAACCTACTAGTGATGATTCTACGCCTCTAATTTTGTGATATTGGGTGTAAATTTAGAAAAATTACCAGTGTTGACATATTCTGGTGCGGCGTATCCATAGGTCCCCATTACCCGAGTTGTAACATGTGTTTCTGATCCTTCAGGTCCCATCTTTGCTAGCCCGAAATCCGATAATTTAGCAGTAAAATCCTAAACCAAAGGAAATAAATTGTTTAGTATTAAGCAATGATATCAATTTACGATCTGAGAACAATGTATTCTAACGATGTAATTGTACCTAGATCTGTCATTACGACCTCTCCTGTTGATCGGAAAAAGAAAGGATAATAGGTTATTCGAAGATTAATAAGAATTATTACTTACGGAGTCCAGCAAGACATTGGAAGTTTTGAAATCACGATATATGACTGGTTTCTCAGTGCCATGCAAGAAAGCCACGCCTTTAGCAGCTCCGATAGCAATCTTCAAACGTGTTCCCCATGCCAAGGATACCGATATCCCTGTGACCAACAGTATATGATTTGATTACCCATTAAGTTAACTATAAGAAATTACTCTAACGTCAGCTTGAATATGTTCTTAACAACTCACTCTTAAATAAATGATTCTCCAAGCTTCCCTTCGGCATGAACTCGTAAACTAAAAGTCTTTCTTCGGCCTCACTGCAGTATCCTATCAATTTCACCAAGTGCGAGTGCCTCAGCTGCCCTAGAAATATCACCTCTGCCTTCATTAGAAAACATCAAGAAACATTAGGATAAAATCAATTAATCTTATTAAGTAAATTAATTCACATATCAAATTTATGCAAAACACCATATATCTACGCCCGCTTAACCTAACCACACACAAAAAGTTTTCTTTAAATCATCCTTCCAACTAATTATTCATTTTTTTACTTTCTAAATCAATTTATTTAATACTCCCAGACAAAGAATTACTTATAATTGCCCGGAATCAAATCAAATTATATGGTGCGAAAGATGACTTTTATTCTTAATAGAATTTATTTATTTTAGTAAAACATGTATAGCAATATTGATGTTATTTACCAGCCATTCACGGTGTCCTTGTAGACCTTCGATGTTAAGAAGCTTAACAGCAACCGGTTGAGCCTTCAATCCTGCCCGTAAATTTTCATCAACATACCCTTTATGAACAGTCCCAAACCCGCCTTCTCCCAACAGATAATTATTCGAGAAATTCTGAGTAATCGCACGTAATTCACTCAACTGAAAAACATGTAACCCAGACCCAAAAGGGTGCACAAGCTCTTCCTTATTAATCTTTGTAGATGAAGTACTACTGAGATCAGAAAATGATAACCTCTGAAAAGCCGGTAATTCGGCAATACCCTTTGAGAAATCAGACCGTGTAGGCCTACAACGACTGAGATTTCCAAAGGCCGTCTGGTTTTCCACCGTGCAACATGTTGTTGTGAAGGGTTTCCATTGTTTAGGCCTGGGATTTAGTTTAGACATTGTTCTTAGATGATGAAGAGGAGAAGGTAGGAAGAGAAGAAGATTAGCATTGTATGAGAAAAGGTTGAGAACAACTCTTTCTTATCTAATATTGAGAGAGAGATTGTTCTTCTTGAACAACTGCTCCAACCACTCTACTCTAACATGTCTTAAGTTAATGTAATTGTGTGTTGTTAATGATAATTTTGTGTGCCTTGTTATGTCTTGTACGTAATGGCCTCATGCAAGATTATTGACTTAAAAGATTTATCAAAGGGTTTATGGACCCCTTCAAACCCTAGCTACAATTTTTTATATAATATGTCCAATCTTTACCTAGTTCATAAGTTTGGTCATAATTAAGTAATTAACTTATACTAATATCATTCATTTTAATTGTAATAACGCCAATGATGAAATCTCGCCAATGGTTCTTACTTACAATTTTACGCCTTTGTTTTTCAACCGAAATATCATGAAAATTGCACCAAATAAAAAAAAAGGCGTAATTTGAACAAAATCTTGGAGTAGGAGTTGGGTTGGGTGAGAAAAAGATAAGGAATTTTATGTTTGATCATCACTTACATCATAGATTCTAAATGTGAAATGTGTGAAAGATCATCAATCAGTTGTACTTTAATTGCACGGTTTTGAGGTGATGAGAGCATTGAAGCCGTTTTGTGTATGTATCTAGGAGCAGGTAATTGTGAGGTGATAGCTGACGTGTATACGGGACTATCTCAATCCCTCTACTCCACTAGTATAAGACTACTAGTAGAGATCTACTATGTATTGTGTATAATTGTATATGATGGCTCGTATAAGCTATAGTTTATATACTCCTTTCGATACTAAGAAAATCTCGAGCAGGTAATGGTGGTGAAACTCTTGATTAGAGCTCAACATAGGATTTCTATGATTCCATAGTGCGTTGATCAGGTAGTAAAATTTCATATTTGTTTGAGGAATTTTCAAGCGTTTTGAGCTAGTTTAAGAAATCAAATGCCATCAAAAATGAAAATCCTTGGCAAGGCGCATATTTGTGCATTCTAAAATCAAAAGGCCGCATAACATTTATTATGCATGCATCCTCTTTTATGAGTGATTTTTATCACAATATTTATAGGAAGAGTGGGATTAACATAGTTTTTGTAGAAGATACGTTCTCCACGTTGCAGTAGTTTTATTGGAGTGGTTTCACGTCTGATCTTGAACTTTTATGGCATGGCATTTCTACTGTAACACCTTGGTTATGTGGGTATTGGAGAGACGTCTAACCCAATAGTGTTGATGGTTGCACCACTGGTTTAGTCTGTCCCGCATCGCTTAAGATCATGTTGGGTGTATAGTCACTAAATTAAGATCCTACTCTACATGTCACCGATACATTTTCAAAATAACAAAAAATTACTACTAAAGACCCGATGGTTAAGTGTGGACAATATCGATGCTCGTAGAGTAGTCCTGACAACTTGCGCATTTTGTGTCCATAGTACCTATTAGGGTTGTATACCCAAACCCGAGAAATTGGGCCGACCCGAACCGACCGGTTCGGTCCGGTATTGAAGTAGAACCGGATCGGTTTCAATTTTAATTTTACAGAGCCGAGTATTACCGGATCGGATTCGGGTTAGGTCTTGGTTTGATTTACCAAACCCGAACCGGGTATATATAATAGGAAGACTCGCCCATGAGCTTCTATTATCTTCATCACCTCCTCCAACTTCAATAACGGTCCAAACTTATTTTCGTCGTCGTCATCATCATCCTCACCGCTGAATACTGTTGAAATTGGAGAAATTTGCCCTTAATTTGGTGCACAATCTCTCTTAAATTAGGACAAAAAATCCCAATTTGGAGAGGGGACAAAACCCTAAATCAGAAATTGAAAGAGAGAAAGATGTTGTGGTTGTTTTAATGGAGTGATGAATGAGTGAAACAGTGAGGTTGAGTTTTGTAGTGGCGTGTTTTTCGGAAGGAGAATTTTTACCAATACTATTTGTAAGGAAAATACAACAATAGGCTAAACAAACAAGATTTTACGTGGAAAACTTAATAAAAGCTGAGAAAAACCACGACCTCGAGGAGGATTTTGATGTAAAATCCAGTATGTTGCTAGTTATTACAAGTTTTGGAGTGATAGTAGTGTTAGGAAGTAATGATAGTAAAGTTGCAGATGCCGGGGGTGGGGGGATGTGAATAATCTATTATTTGCCTGTATTTATAATAGATACAGGCAGTATGCAAAAAGAAAGAAATAGTATCCTATTTCGGGGGGAAAGGGCGAACTTTGCGGATCTCTAACAACTCTTTCTTGACCAGGCATAATGGCTACTTTTGGTAGGTCGAGGACTAATGGTAGCTTCCCGACTGTTGTCTGTCTTTGACTATGCAATGCTGACTGTCTTCGACTATGTTATGCCGCTGACTGTCTTCGAATCTGAGAATTGTGCTACTGACGTGTTTTCCGGAAGGAGAATCTTCGCCAATACTATTCGTAAGGAAAATGCAACAATAGGCTAAACAAACAAGATTTTACGTAGAAAACTCAGTAAAAGCTAAGAAAAATCACGACCCCGGGGATGATTTTGATGTAAAATCCAGTATGTTGCTACTTATTACAAGTTTTGGAGTGATAGTATGGTTAGGAAGTAACGATAGTAAAGTTGCGAATGTCGGGGGGGGGGGGGGGGTGAATAATCTATTCTCTGTCTGTATTTATAGTAGATACAAACAGTTTACAAAAAGAAAGAAACAGTCTCCTATTTCGGGGGGAGTGGGCGAACTTCGCGGATCTCTAACAGCTCTTTCTTGACCAGGCACAACGGCTACTTTTGGTAGGTCGAGGACTAATGGTAGCTTCTCGACTGTCGTCTGTCTTCGACTATGCAATATTGACTGTCTTCGACTATGTTATACCGCTGATTGTCTTCGAATCTGGGAAATGTGCTACTGCAAGTTTAATAGGAGGGAGAGAGAGAGAAAGAGAGCGAGAGTGGTGGTGTGGAAAAAACATTAAACCTGAGTTACATACCCGGCCCGATCCGACTATTTCGGCCCGAGTTGCAGACCTAGTCGGCTCGGGTCTGGGTTCAATAATTAAAAACCCAATTTATCCGGGTCGGATCGGGTTCAGGCCTTAACTCGACCATGAACAGCCCTAGTATTTGTGCTTCCCCTCAAGAGCTTGAAGCTCAAGGTACCATAGAAGATGCTAAGCTCACGATTGTGATATAGTTAACTTTTTCTCAAAAATGATATAAATACATGCGTGTGTTCTGCTTGGTATGGCGGGAATACCAGAATTTTGTTTGTTTATCTTCATCAGGCGTTGTTAGACATTGGATAAAAAGCCGAAATTACTTCATTTGTGGAGGTATAAACGTGATACCAAGCAGACTTAAATCAACTACCTTGTCCCGAGTATCGGAGATGCCAGTTGATCGAGCCGATATACAAATCGACTCATAAGCGGATATATAAGCCATCACAAATCGACTCATAAGCGGATATATAAGCCATCGGTGGACCTCCGAATGACCCGCAAGGATATGGATCAGAATAAGGAAAACTCATTGGACAAATATGACCAAGGCCAAGATCCAGGCTTATGCATTCAATTCAAATTTTTTTTAAGCAAAATATATTCATAAATTAAACAAAAATACAAAGTCTTTAAGATCATTTACAGACTTCAAAATTCTAGGAGGAACAAATCTAATTGTGCTACTGCCATCTAAACCTAATTGTGCCAAGTTGTGAGCAGACTCATTAAATTTCCTACTAATATAAACAAAATTCAGCTCCCATAACAGTTAACCAACATGTAGAATATTCCGATAGAAGGTATCTGCTTGCCAAGAGACATCCGTGGATCTGGTGCAAAGAGCTTTCACAATATTCTGGGTATCACAAAAAATCAAAAAGTCCTGATTTCTTAAGTCAAGGCTTAAGCTGATTCCCCTCCAGACATCCCATGCAAGCTCCCGCTTCCTCAACAGATCTTGTGAAGCAGTGCTCATAGCCTGCAAACTCAATTTTGAATAGAGGATTAAACAAAATGTATCCCAAACCAGAAAGGCCAAAGACCAGAATTTGGATTTCTGGCTGCATCAGTCATTAAAACCCATTGAAACTGGCCAGATGCACAAATGAGTTTCACTGGAATAGTAGGTTGCAGAGTAATGGCAGTAGGATTATCATGGTGAGTAAATGAAACTTGGGATGCAGAGATAGTCAATATAGATTCAATGCATACTTGTTTATCCTCAAAGATCAATTTATTTCTAGACTGCCGGATTTGGTAACAGATAGAAGAAAAAAAACCAGATATTAGAGTGGAATTCAAAAACTGAGGAAGAAGCAGATTGAGTACTTGATAAGACATCAAGAACAGCCCAATCCGCGGGCCAAAAAGAAGTTCGAAAAGAGAATTTAGATGCAAACCATATAGGAACAGTCCATGAGCATATACATAAAGCATGTATTAAGTCATCCTCTTGATGTTGACAAATTGAACACATGGAATCAAATTGAATGTGGTGATTAAAAAGTTTCTTTCTAGTAGGGAGTATATATACCCTTCAGCATTTTCCAAGCAAACGCTTGGATTTTAAAAGGGATCTTCATTTGCCAAATAAGCTTAAACCAATTTTTATGAGTGGGGTTACAAGATTTAGAAACTGAAAATTGTTTATAGGCAGCTTTAACTGTTAATTGGCCATTAACTTCAGGCCACCATCTCATTTTATCTTTAAGGTGAAATTGAGGAATATGAATACTCTGAATGGCCCGAATTTCATGTTCCAAAAAGAAGTTTTGTAAGAGGGGGATATTCCATTGTTTTTTTAGGTATATCAATTAATTCCTATACCCAAGCGAATGGGTAATGTGACAGTAAAGGTTGTATTGGTTTTTTAGAGTCAAGGTCGGGGATCCAAGGATCATTCCATATGTGTATATTATTCCCGTCCCCTAATTTCCAACATAAGAAAGATGGCATTTTATCTCTAGTTTTTAAAATACCTCTCCAGAATGGGGATATACCAGGTTTAAATGGACATTGTAGAAAGGTAGTATTAGGGTAATATTTAGCTTTGAAAATTCTGGAGAGCCAATTATCAGGTTCTGAAATGACCTTCCAGGGATACTTAACTAATAAAGCATAATTCTGGGATTCAGCTAATCGAAAACCTTGACCACCTTCAGACTTGGGTATACAAATTTAATCCCATGTAGTTAAATGAATATTCTTAGTTCCTAGATTATTATTTTCCCACCAGAAGTTATTACATAAAGAGTCCAGCTTTTTATGCATACTCTAGGGAAACATGAATGTGGGCATCTGATATACATGGATAGAGGTGGCTACACTTTGAACTAAAGTAGACCTACCAGCTTGAGATAAACATTTATTCTTCCAGCCTTCTATCCTAATAGAAATAGAGGAAATAAGAAATTGAAAGTTAGCATTTCTTTTCTGAGTGAGGAGAATTGGAGTTCCTAAATATTTAGATCTATTACTAGCTTTCTTGAAGTGAAGTATTTTTCTGTGAATAATACATAATTTAGGTGGGAGGTTATTACTAAAATAAATTTTAGATTTCTCGGAATTAATTTTTTGACCTGATAAAGTATTATAATGATGAAGAATATCCTGGATATGTCCAGCTTCAGCCAAATTGGCTCTACAAAAAAGAAAACTATCATATGCAAAAAAACAGTGGGAGACAGCAGGAGCTCCTCTCGCAATAGAGATATCATGTATGAGTTGTTTAGATTCAGCTTCAAGGATGGATCTAGAGAGAAATTCAGAACATAAGACAAAAAGGAAGGGGGACAGTGGGTCCCCTTGCCGAATACCCCTAGATGCTTTAAAAAACTCAAAAGGGGAGCCATTAATTTTAACAGAAAAAGAAACTGTGGTAATATATTGCATAATCCACCCTATAAAAATACTGTCAAAGCCAAAAAATTTCAAAACCATTTCTATGAAATCCCATTCTAACCTATCATAAGCCTTATTCATATCAATTTTTAGTATCATACTACCTTAAGCTCTTTTTTTAAGTTTCAGATGGTGAAGAATTTCTTGGACTAGGGCTACATTGTCCTCTATAGCTCTCTGCCTTGGATAAAAGTGTTCTGATAAGGACCTACTAATTTAGGCATCACCTCTTTCAATCTAGTAGTTAGAATTTTTGAAAAAAATTTATAAGAGGTGTTGCATAAGCCAACAGGTCTATATGGTGTGATTTTAGATGGCTTTTTAGTTTTTGGAATAAGTGTTATGTTAGTATGATTCATTTGTTTGAGAAGGAATCCAGTTGTGAAGAAATGATTGGTATGAGTAATAATATCTTTATCCAGGATTTCCCAATATTTTTGATAAAAAAGTGGTGTGAATCCATCTGGACCAGGACTTTTAAAAGGAGACATAGAGAAGATAGCATTTTTAATCTCATCTACCTCAACAGGTTTAGACAGAAAAGTAATATCTTCAATTCTAAGGATAGAAGGTATAATGTTGGAGAAAGAGTTCTAGGGTAATAGTTCATTTATAGGTCTAGATGAAGAAAACAAGTCAAAAAAATAAGAAACAATGTGATTACCAATATCCTCTCTTTTATGAAGCCAAATATTATCTTCAGTTTTGATCCAATTAATTTTATTACAATGTTTTCTAATAGAAGCAGACATATGAAAGAATTTTGTATTTTTGTCTCCTTCATGAAGCCATTGTTCTCTGGATTTGTCTCTCCAGTGTTTTTCTTCTGCTGTTAACAGTTGCTGAAGTTTTAATTGTTGTTCTTTAATCAAGGGATATAGATAAAAGAATTGGAACTTTGAAGTGTGATTAGTTGTTGTTCACATTTTCGAATTTCCCGTCTTAAATTACCAATTTCTTTTGTGTTCCATTCTCTGAGTTGAGATTTAATTAAGTGCAGTTTTTTAGTAAGCACATATGGAGGGGATCTTTGAATAAACTTAGTCCAAGTGGAAGCAATGATTTCTGTACATTTAGGAAAGTCACTCCACATAAAATTAAAATAAAAGGGCTTAGGGGTATTTTCAGGTTCAGGGGTAGTATATAAGGTAATGATGCTATGATATGAGAAACTAATAGGATGATTAGTAACAAGTGTTAGAGTGTATGTATGTAACTACACATATCTACTTTAGTCCCACATTTGGTAGGAAATAGAAGCTGCTTCTATTCCTACCCAATGTGGGACTAAAGGAGATATGTGTAGTTACATACATACATTCTAACAGAGCGGTTGCGTTCTTGAAGACAGTGTAACGGTTCCTTGCTTCCGCCGCCGGCGACGTTGCTGTCGCCGGATTACTAGAAGGAAGAAAAAAAGAATTCGTGATTCAACAGTTGCTTCTTCATACCCATTCTCTGTGATTAGTTTGGTGTTTTTGGTGGCGATCACTAGCATATATAGTATTATGAAGACCCAGATCTCTAGCTGTTGTTGGCTTGTGTTTCTTTTAGGTGCTAGCCAAGAAGTGAAGACTGAGTTCTTCTTGCTACAATCTTTTATTTCTAATTTCAATGGTGGAGCTTCTATATGTCTAATCTCCTCTTGGAAAAGATTAAGTACTTGATTATTTTCTCTTGTTTTTGAGAAAGGCGTTTTCTTTTTCGGTTCCCGTCGCGAGATGCGATTTTCTCTCATTGGATCGGATGAAGTTGTTAAGTAACCTTCCACCTCGATCACGAGTTTGTTTCTTTTCTCGAGTGATTTTTTCTCTCCTCGAGTATTTCTTTCCTAGAGTGATCCTCTTTTGCTCTAGTGATTATCTTTTGTCTCTTTCGCCAAATTCACAAGTACAAGTTATAAAATCAAGATGTGATATTTCACACTATCTCTTGTCGTGAGATACGATTTTCAGCCTTTTAATCGGATGAAGATGTTATTAGACTAACCTTCCACCTCGGTCATGAGTTTCTCTCTCTATTTGGACCAGATAAAGATGTTAGACTACCGTCCACCTCGATCATGAGTTATTGGTTTCGTTCCCCCGAGTGATTTTCTCTTCCTCGATTGGATTTATATGTCCTCGAGTGAATTGTTTCTTTCCTTCAGTAGATATATTTTTCCTCAAATAATTATCTCTCCTCAACATTACCTTGAGTGATCCTCTTCATCAACTAATTCTCTTACCTCAGAGTCTCTTCAAGATATTTACATACCCTCGAGTGGAAAAACTGGCAAGTCGGTTAGTGCCGCCAATTTCACAAGTACGTGTGGGATATGTGGAGTTTTGAAGTCTTTTTACTGCTGTAAAAGGATTGTCAAGAAGAAGTTTTAGGATGAGCCTTAATTTTCTTTATTAGTGAGGGAGTGATTGTATTTTCACGAGGGATTATTTATTTTGCTTTCTTATTGTTATCCACCTTGATACAAACATATTATGTTTGTATCAACGTGAGGGGGAGTGTTAGAGTGTATGTAACTACACATATCTACTTTAGTCCCACATTGGGTAGGAATAGAAGCAGCTTAGAGAGCCCCTATTATATAAAGGAGGCTAAGTTGTAATCTATTAATAAACAAGAGTGAATAAATTTTGTCTTATTTATTTCAACAACAAGGGCATCAAGGAACAAATCAAGCCATTTAACACTGCTAAAAACCATATCAATGCGTTATCTAATAGTTTTAGTGCCAAGTCTATTATTGATCCAAGTAAAAGAAACCCCCTGAAACCCAAGATCAACCATTCTAGCAGAGTTAAGAAATTTATGAAAAGGTAGTCTAGATTTAGGAGTTTTAGAGTTTCCCCCTTTCTTTTCCCAGCAATAAACAATCTCATTAAAATCACCTAATAAGGTCCAAGGTTCTTGAACAATTTTTCATGTCTGTCAATGCATTTAAGAGAAAAGACTTATTACCACTTTCAGATATACCATGTACAAAAGATAGAAGCCAAGGAATATGACTAGGTTCAGAATCAATAAGTGTATGAATAAAAAAGTGGCAGCTACTAAGAATAGAGAGGCCAACATAATCATGCCAGAGAAGATACAAACCATGTTTTTGCCCTTGAGATGG
Organism: Kingdonia uniflora; assembly: GCA_014058105.1. Lineage (NCBI taxonomy): Eukaryota > Viridiplantae > Streptophyta > Magnoliopsida > Ranunculales > Circaeasteraceae > Kingdonia > Kingdonia uniflora. Next base: position 641,193 of record JACGCM010000659.1, read on the forward strand.
AACAAAAAAGGATTCAGAGAAACCAAGAGATTTAAATCGATTAGATTTAATAGTAGAACATTTGGTTTCCATAAGAAAGAGAGTATTAGGACGAAATTTGTTGAAATGGGATTTAAGCGCTCGAATTATCGTGGGTTTCTCACTCCCAAAACAATTCTATGCTGTGATTCTCATTGATCTAGAGGCAGATATGGCTCTGCCGCCACCATGAAGAAAGAGTAAGAACCATGTCCTCAAAGATGTATAAGAAAAGACTGCAGACACTTAGTAAACCAGTAAACTAATCCCACCCAGCATAAAACACAACAAATACCGCCCAAGTTCATTGTAATTGAAAAAACCATGCATAGAATGCTTGAAGGAAAAAGAAGGTGGAGTATGTACCTTAGTAATTTCTTCTGATTCCTCGTCCCAGCCACACTTAACATCTTTGCTAAGAGAACCAGAGCTATCGGTATGCAAATTGTTTGATTCAGCTCCGCCGGCATCATCTTCCATATTAATTGATTGATTGTTGTGAGCCATAGAACGAGAAAGACCTTGTTTTCTGGAAATTGGAGGTAAATCGGGAGAGTTTGAATTGAGAATCTGGTTATGAAAGAGCGAGAATTGAAGGTCCCCCTAAGGTACAACTTGTGCATCTTCCTCATCTAGTAATTGAAATTGATTAGATGTGTATTCGCTTGCAACCACCTACAAGCACCACCTGAGGATGATTCACCCACCTCAAAACCCGAATTGTGATGTCAATCCACTACTGTACTTCATTCCTGCATATCTATTTCTCTTTCAATTTGACCTCTAGATAGCATTTTTTTTCCTGGTGCCTGTCAAATATGTAGAATATCTGATGTGTTCTTGACCCATACGATTGACATATGAATCCTTGGATAATAGACACCAAAGATTAGCATGATCCAAATGACCACAATTCAAGCAAAAGTTAACTAGACATTCATATTTAAGTTTAGCTGCAAAGATACTTTGCCCCAAACCTCATAACGGAAACACCTTTTGAAGAATCAATCTTTGACCTTTGCTCGGAGATAATGGACTATAGTTATTAGGATCCCTATTAATCTCCAGAACCACTCCGACCTTGCTGAACACTTGAAGAGGATCCAACCATGCAACTAGCTCAGAGGGAATCTCATGGACTTGAACCCAAAATCGATATTTCCAAGTAGCATCCCAGGTTTCCACCAAACACAAAGCCCCTTTGATATTCTATTTATTCTCCAGGACATATCTACATCGACTTCATTTGATAAAACAACTTCACAAAAACGTTAGTACAACCATTGGAGCATGAACTAACCCCCAAATTTCATATAAGGCTTTAGTTACTTGTCTAACTCGAAGAGCATAGATTGTTTTTTTCCCAGCGGTCTTGCTCACCCATAGCCACTTCATGCTCAATATCCACCAAGTCATCTTCTTCAAAAAGAAAAAGACATACGATCGTTCATATCCAAGAAGTATTTGTTTCCTGGTGTTGATCAAAAGGAGGATCATGTTCATGTGTTTGAGATGAGGGAAGATGGTTGTAATAATAATGAAGTTCAACATGCTTAGCGGAGTTAAAAAGGGGCTCAACTTGGGAACCCCAAACCCAAGAGAGTGGAGGAAATTCATCATTAAGACCCAATAAGAAAATCAAAATCCACAAATTTAGGGCATTTGTAATTCATGTAGGAATGTAGGGAAGAGACCGTGAGTATAAGAACATGCTAAAGGCTGAATTCAGAATCAAATAAACAATTTGACATGTGATTTTGCATCATTAGCTCTCTTGGCATCAATCTAATCGTGAAGGCCACTTGAATCAAAAGAAATTCACCTGCAACAACATCAAATTTGGGAAGATTCAACGAGATAGACATCAACCATAAAAAACAGGATTTAGAAAGTAAAGACAATATTCTAGGATATCTATAATCTCAAGTAGTTGTGTAATACTATACAGCTTAGAAATTGTGATATCTAGAATATCTCTAGATCCTTTCAATCTTGGGATTATACTTGGTCTCCAAGTATCTTGCTATATGAATACTTTTGTACTATGTTCACGTGAATATTAAGGAATTATAAAATTGTTCATGGTAGCAGAGCCATAAGAGCATCTCCAGTAAGGTTTGGGTTGAGTTAAACCTAAACTTTTGGCCTCCAAGCAGTAATAAAACGAGTTTGGGTTTGGTGAGCTGGACATGTTAGATGCAAACTGAGTTTGAGGAGCTCAAACTAAAAAAAAATTAGTTTGGCGGTAAAAAGAACACTGCATGGTATTCAAAACACCGTTTATCCTTTTTGTTTGGCTGAGCTATCTATGGCTACCTCTTTTCTCCCAAACCCAATTGCAGAGCATAAAGGAGAACCTCTACGTAGTCCCTAAATGGAGAACTCCGGCACCAGCAGTAATAACTCTACACCGTCATTCGTCGACCCCATCCTCCCATAACCCACCTTCAACATCATTCTCTTAACACCCATCATCACAATTAACTTCATACCTCTACCACAACCAATCTCAGTTCCAATCACAGACCCCACCACCGTTTACCATGTCGCAAGGGGATACCTTCGAAGGATAGTATCAAAATCTATTTATACTCTCTCAACCGCAACCTCAGGCGTTTAGCCCGTACAATCAACCTTATTTGGTCACTTAACCTCAAGGTTTTCAACCTCTAAATTACTTTCAGAACTACCTATTCAATGGTAAATCTATTTAGCATAATCAAAGTAGCGCAAATGTGTCAAAACCTGTTGAAGCGGCGGCGCCCGAGAAAGAAGAAGGAAAAGGAAGAAAGAAAAAAACACCTGCAAAACAAAGACAAAGCGTGCAAGTGCCAGAAGATGTTGAGTTTTTGGACGAGACGGATGATGCTGAACTGCATTGGACGGATGCAGACTTCACGTGTCTCGCAAAGGCTTAGGTAACAGTTTCTGTCTAAACTGTGGGCCACACAAAAGGTTTTGCTTTCTATTAAAAGTTCAACATTGCCTTTAACAGAGACCCCGAGTGCCCTACACGATGATTATGTGGGTCGACCAAAGCTCAGTGGTATCCCCTTAATACACAATGTGTAGCGTACTAGGGGATAGTTGCTCAAGTATGATTTCGGCACAACAGCGGGAAAACCGATGAAGATCGGGTACGTTCTAATTTCTTTTAACTCAATTTCATTTATTTTTCTTGGATATGCACGTTATTTATTCGTATTTGGTAATTTTGCGAATTGTAGGAAAATGATGCACACATGATCTATCAAGGTATAAATGGAGGCAATGACTTCGAACACCATGAAGCGTATAAGATTTTGGCGCGAGAACCGCGATGGGCCACCCTAAAGGATGATGGGTTAAACCATGCGGGGAATGTACCAAAAAATATAGCCAGGAGAACATCGCATAATTCTTCTCCAGGGAACTCGGTCGGATCAAACAATCTATTGGAGGACCCCGATGACCCACCTACACCTTAATCTGTGGGCCAAAATTCTGAATTAGATGGTTTATTGTATGAGGGTGGAAGCAGGCCCATCGGCCAAAAACTCTTTAGAAAAAACCTTGCAACACAAAAGGCCTTGGATGGTGTTATTGCATCTGGTAGCGGTATCTAAACAATGCTGGATGAACTACAGTTAAAAAAGAGACAAGCAAAAGAAGAAAATGAAAGAATAAGAGCAGAAGCAAATCAACAATGGCAAGCTAAAATAGATTTAGAATAAGCAATGGAAGATCACAAAATCATGGATAAAGACCTGAGTAATCTTTCTGGACATTAATTGCAATACTATCTATAAAGGTAAGCCGAGGTCATAGAACATCTGGCAAAGAGGGGTGAACTAGGTACTTGAAGTAGTGATGTGATAGGTATGAAAAATGTCTATTTTTGTCTTTCAAATTACATGATCTAGAACCTTATTTCATGTTTTACTGGCCCTAATTGAATTATTTTTTTAATATTGCAGGTAATGAGACATTTGTCACCAAGCCCTTCTTAAAGCCCAACTCTTACAAGTTAAAGGCTACTGCTGGAGATGACCAAGAGCTGCTGGAGATGACCTTGTTATCAAGAGCTGCTAGAAGACTTGGTAGTCAAAACTGAGCTAAAATATCTCCACCAAATCTGGGTTGTTGAGAGAAAGGAGGACTTATATGTTAAAGAGATAGAGGTAGAAGAGTGAGGAGAGTTATCTTTTTAGCTTTTGTTAACCACCGTAGCTTTTATTGTATTTCTTCCAGAGAGAAAGAATATTATATTATTTTTAGAGAATCTTGGGAAATCAATCAATGTAAGTTCTTATTTATCAATGATCAATTCTTCATATTAATTTATAATTTCTATTTACTCAATTTGATGTGAGAAATACGATTCTATCTCCGCATCCCTGAGAACAACAACCCTAATCTATATTGCAATATCCGATTTGATGCGTTTTATCAAATGGCGCCGTTGTTGGGGATGAAATCGATTTTAAAATTGTGTTTCTGTTATTAAATTATTGTTTCGTTTGATGAGTTTTTCATTGTTTTTATTAGTGATTTTTCTTCTACTTTGCTCCGCTTGAGGTATTTGTTTTATGTGTTGTGTAAGAAAAGGCAGCAAGGCAGCAACAACAAGCACGATTTTGTTTATGTACGAGAAGATCGAATTTCATCTCGTCTCATCCGTCATCTCTCTATTTTCTCTAACTTGCGCTATTTGCTCGTCATCTCTTTCTCTCTAAACTCTCAACAAATCTCCCACAAAACTGACTCTCTCTCTAAACTCTCCACTAAATTTTCAACAAAACTTTCAACTAATTAACAAATTTCCCACAAAACCGACTCTCTCGCTCTCTCTCTCAAATCACAGATTTTTTCTTAAAACTCCCATAAAACTCTCCCTCATTCTCTCTCAAATCTCTGCATCTAAGGGAAGTCGATCTTTTCTGCTTTTAAGCTTCTGAATTGTTCTGAGCTCTAATTTGTGTTCGATTTCCTCTGAGTTGGTCTCTCTAACACCGACTCCTTGCGTTTCCTACCTTACTTTTTCCTCTCCAATATTGCTCGATTGGTGATCGATTGAAGGAGGGTACACGCTTGATTTCTCTTTCCTTTTCAATTGGGCTTCGATTTCATATCTGGGTTTTGATTTACAGTTCTTCCTGATCGATTGAAGTTCTCAAATTAATCAATGGTTTCAAACAAGGGTTTATGATTGAAGTTTTCTGATTGAATGTCTGTGATTGGTCTGTGATTGAAGTTACTTCATCTAATTGCCATAAAATAGGTGATCAGAAGTAGCCACCTAACAAAATAGACTCAATCTCTCTATCAAAAATTGGTAGGCTGAAGAAAAGCCTTCCCTTCTACAGCAGTGTTAACTGGTGGAGCTGGAACTTCTGATCTTGAATAGAAAGTCTGATGACCATCACCATCAGTGTCTGCAGCAGCCACTTTTTGTGGTTCAGGTGTTGATTGATTTGGGTTCAGTTGTTGATTTTCTTTCCAAATTATTGTTAATATTTGAAGCTTGGTAACTGTGATTGTGCTTATGACAAGGTTGTATTGCTCTTGGAGAATATTGGGTTCCTCATTGGGGTAGATCGTATCACTGTTTATGCTACAGTAGTTTACTCTGGGTTTTACCTTGTTTATGGTTTTCTATTTTTGATTTATTTTATTGAAATTATGAGATAAAGTTTGAATTTTGTGTTGTTTTGGTATTTGATCAGGGGTTGTTATCGTCATCTTTGCCGCCATGCGGTTTCTTTTGTATAATGTTGTTCGTATCCACCATGTATTATAAAGCTTGTTCTTACTAAGAACAAGTCTGGTCAAACAACTGTTGTTCAAAAGCTCTACCTATGTTTTCCTCTTGTGGGAATGACGGTATCTATTGCTCGATCTAGACAGTTAGGTAGCATTTCTGCTACATACTTGGTTCACGAACACAGACAAACATAAATACTATTTTTCAAGTTATTGAAGGAGATGGACATGGTTGATTAAAGCAAAGCGACAAAGCTAACATAAAAAAATGACAAAGCCAAGAAGACTTCTAGTTGTTTAAATTTTTATGTATTTTTAGTTGTGTAAGGATTGAGAAAATGTTTGTGTAAAGATTAATGAGTGACGCTCTATAAGGTGAGGAAATTGTACTCTACTGTAGGTATAACTTCGGAACCCCCACTCAGGCCAAAAATCATTTCAATGCGTACTTCGCCAACGATCCTGATTGGGCCTTCCCAGCAGTTTCACCAAGGTAAGCAAACATGCCCTTAAAAAGACTGCCCTGTAGGTAATCATCATTTTACCGTACCCTCCCTGTCGCGGTACATCGTTGCTCAACTATTGTTTGATTAATTAAATATTTAATTTTTGCAACAACGCCTAGATAAGGGTAAACCAAAACAGGATTTTATCACCCGTGTATGCCCACGCATTAGGACCCCTGGAGTTCATCACCCAATTTTTAATCTTTTTGGTATCGACAATCCCAACCACTTTAAAAGATTTTTAGATAAGAAACCATAAGAAAAAAGTTAATCAAAAGGCTACGCTCAGATCTAGAGCAATACTCTCAAAGGGAAAACCTGATAAGTGGCTACGTTTATTGGAGAAAGTATAATCCCTGGCATAGCTAGTGTGGATAGGTAACTCTAAGCAGTTCACCCCGCCTTCTGGCACAGGTGCTTCTAGGTGACTAGACAGCACGCAAGTTATCGTCAAAGCGAGTAAAAACAACTCAAGTGCGAACTGATCTACTGTCAGGAGTAGGAGCATTGAACCCTGAAATCGGTTTCTTAACTTAACTTAAAAAGGAACTAGTAAAACGTTCTTGAGTGCTTGTATCATTCTTAGGTATTTTAGTGTGTTCACATCTATTTAATTGAGTTGTATGTTTAATTGGGGTAGCACCCAAACTCAGACTAAGAACGCTGCTAGAATCAATATGAGTGGGACTGATGGGAATGATCCCGAACCTGCTATTGCTAGGAACGGTCCCAAACCTGCTGCTATAATAAAGAGAATCACTCTTCACAATTGAATGCATCCTACAGTTGTTAGTAAACCTTCGTATATTGTGATTCCTAGAAATGTAAGAAACTTTGAGTTAAAACCGAGATTCTTGTCTATGGTCCCCAAATTTTATGGTAGTCCCACTGAAAACCCGTATAACCATCTTAGGGACTTTAGTGATTACGTGTGTTCCCATTTTCTCTTATGGGAAACACACGTAATTGGTTGTACACTCTTGAGAAGAACTTTGTAAACACATTTGAACAACTCGTTAAGGTGTTGTTAATAAAGTATTTCCCTAACCATAAAACTGTTAAGATACGACAGAGCATCTATAGTTTCAAGCAAAACCGAGGAGAGTCATTATATGACTACTTACACAGGTTTAGGGATTTAGAGCAATGATGTCCACATTACGGGATTCAATTGATTGATATAGTTCAAACTCTCTATGAAGGTCTAGATTATGACACTAGAGCTCGTGTTCAGTCTATGTGCGCGGGTACATTCGATGAGAAAACTAACACCGAAGCTTGGAAATTTTTAAATGATGTAGCGGATAAGACCTACCAATGGAAAACGATAAGAGATGAAAGACCCTGTCACGGTGCAAATGTGCACCAAGTAGACTCTAATTTAGATTTTGCCACTCTTAGAACCATTCTTGCTAAAATTGAGATCTTAGAGACTAGAAAAAGCGATAAACACCCTACTATTTCTTCTGTTAACCATGTGGCGATGCCACTTTGTGTGGTTTGTAAGAGTTTGGACCATCTATTCCAAGATTGCCCTGACGTGCTTAGTTTTAAAGATGGTAGGAAAGACCAAGCCAATGCCATGTATCAACGTCCCAATAGCCAACCTTTTAATGGTGGGTGGAATAATAATTCTAACAACTTCAATTCTTGGGGAAGTAGAAATTACCACCAAGGAGGTTCTTTTAGTAGCGCCCCTTATTAACCGCACAACCAAGTAAACCATCACCAGTCTAGTTCCTCGTGACAATAAAATCCATCATACCAAGCTCCCCTTAATGTGCCTTATGTTCCTCTGCACAATAAGAATCTGCCTACTCCAACCACATCCTTAGAAGATACTCTTAAGATTTTTATGTAAGTAACTCAGTCGTCTATTGCCAAACTTGAGGGTCAAATTGGTCAAATGGCAACAGAGATAAGCACAAGAGAGAAAGGAACGTTCTCCAATCAAACTCAAGCTAATCCTAAAGGGAATACTGAACATCCTAGATTTTCCAATCGTGATGGAGTTAACGCCATCATATTTCTTAGGAGTGGTATGAAAGTTGATAATCTGGTAAAAATGCCTAAGGAACCTGAGAAGGAAATTTAATGTAAACTCATAGAAGAACCTGTGAGTGTAGAAGATACTGTGATAACACATGTTCAGGCCCTGGCTCCTTTTCCTTGGCAGCTAACTCTGGCTAAGAAGGGCAACGTCTATGAGGAGATTTTAGGGATTTTTAAGCATTGTGTGATTAACATTCCTATTCTTACGGCTATAAGGCATATTCTTAATTACGCAAAATTCTTAAAAGATCTTTGCACCTTAAAGTGACGCATACATGTCTCGAAAAAGGCTTTTCATGTTCACAAGAGTGATACGTATATTCTTTTAGATTCACATCTTAGTTCTGTCCTTTTGTGTAAATATCTTCCCAACTACAAAGATTTGGGATGCCCTACAATTTCATGTTCGATTGGGACCCGTAAGATAGGAAGAACTCTACTTGATTTAGGTGCCGTCGTGAACCTCATTCCTTACTCTGTCTATGAACAATTGGATATTGGAGTACTTAATCCCACAAATAGGACCTTGCAACTATCAAAATGATCCATTAGGATTCCTAGGGGAGTAGTTGAAGATGTGTTGATCCAGATTGAACAGTTTGTTTATCCAGTAGACTTTATTGTGTTAGATACTGAGCCAGTGGCAAACCCTAAGGATGAGATCCATGTAATTCTTGGTCACCCATTTTTTGCAACAACTAATGCAGTAATTAACTGCCAGAATGGAATTATAAAGTTGACCTTTGGGAATATGACAGTAGAATTAAATATCTTTAATTCGTCGCATTCCCTTTCTAATTCTGAACCACTCGAGTGCAATATGATCCAGAGTCTTGTGAGTATTACTTTTGAGAGGTCAAGTACCTCGGATCCTTTAGGGACATTCTTGGACCACTTTTATGGAGATTGTGAGGACGATTCGTACATCCACGAGGTAAAAGTCTTTTTGGACGTGGCTTTATAAATTTCTAAGTTGGAAGGTGAGCATGAAATCTTAGATGTTAAGAAACCCATTTCGGAGGCTCAAGTAACCTCCCCAAAGATCGAACTTAAACCTCTTCCCTCTAACCTTAAGTATGTTTTTATAGGTCCAGACGAATCTATGCCCATCATTATTGCCACTGGCCTAGAACCCCTTCAGGAAGAGAACTTGATTCGTGTTCTTAAGGGAAATGCGAAAGCTATTGGCTAAAATATAGAGGACATTAAAGGAATTAGTTCCTCGGTTTGCATGCATAAAATCAAATTTGAAGATAATGCCAAAAAATCTAGGGAAGGAAAACAAAGATTGAATTCGACAATGGCCGAAGCAGTTTGGAAAGAGATTTTAAAACTCCTTGATGCTGGGATCATCTATCCCATTTTTGTTCGTCCGTGGGTTAGCCCGATCCATGTTGTCCTGAAAAAGTTATGAATCACCATTGTAAAGAACGAAAATAACAACCTCATACCCACTAGAACGACCACTGGATGGAGAGTCTGCATAGACTATAAGAAGCTTAATTCGGTCACTAGGAAAGATCACTTCCTCTTACACTTTATTGACCAGATGCTCGAGTGACTCGCTGGGAAAATTTTATTGCTTCTCAGATGGCTACTCTGGATACAACCAAATACCCATCGCACCCGAGGACCAAGAGAAAATGACTTTTACATGTCCTTTCAGCACATTTGCCTACCGTTACATCCCCTTTGGCTTATGCAATGCTCCTGCGACATTTCAGCGTTGCATGTTAAGCATTTTTTCTGACATGGTAGAGCGATTCCTTGAAGCTTTCATGGATGACTTCTCATTATTTGGAAACTCATTTGACAAGTGTATTCATCAACTTTCCCTAATATTACTCAGATGCTAAGAAAAGAACCTTATTTTACATTGGGAGAAATGTCACTTTAAGGTGAAAAGGGGGATAGTTCTGGGGCATATCATATCTGAAAAAGGAATATAAGTTGACCAAGCAAAAATTGATGTCATTTCTAACCTCCCCCCACTACGAAATGTCAAGGACGTCCATTCCTTTCTAGGACATGCAGGTTTCTACCATCGTTTTATCCAAGATTTTAGTAAGATTGTTCATCGTTTAAGTAGCCTTTCGGCTAAAGATGTGGCCTATGAGTTTAATGCACCTTGTCTTGTTGCTTTTGATAAGCTTAAGACCCAGCTCACTATCACCCATTATTAGACCACCTGTCTGGAGTGAACCATTTGAGTTAATGTGTGATGCCTCTGATTACTCTGTAGGCGCTATTTTGGGATAATAGATTGATAAACGTCCCCATGTCATCCACTACACTAGTAAAATGTTAAATGATGCCCAATTGAATTACACGACCACCAAGAAAGAACTCCTGGCCATTGTTTATACGTTAGAAAATTTTAGATCTTATCTTATAGGTTCTAAAGTGATTGTTTACATGGATCATGCCGCGCTTCAACATCTTTTGTCAAAGAAAGATGCTAAGGCATAACTAATCCGGTGAGTATTACTTTTAAAGGAGTTTAACCTCGAGATTTGAGGCAAAAAGGGGTCAGACAATGTAGTAGCCGACCATTTTTTCTGCATAGTGATTGAGTCAATTGACGATTCCTTATTGATTAGGGAATCCTTCCTAGATGAACAACTTATAGTTGCGAATTTAATTCCTGAGTTGTCGTGGTTTGCATACATTGTTAATTACTTAGCCTCATATACCATTCCCGATCATTGGACAAAACCTGACAAAGATTGATTCTTTAGTCAAGTGAAGTAATTCTTTTGGGATGATCCATATATGTTTAAGTATTGTACTGACCAAATTCTTAGAAAATGTATTTCTCAGTCTGAGTTTACTAATATTTTATCATTCTGTCACCCCCAAGCATGTGTAGCTCACTTTAGCTTTGAGAAGACCGCGACAAAATTTTTGCAGTGCGGTTTCTATTGGCCTACCTTATTTCACGATGCACATACATTTTGCAAAGCGTGTAAGAGATGCCAAAAAATGGGAGCCCTTTCTCTATGCGCATGCATTCTGGCTAAAGACGCTAAACTTAACACTTGCGCGAGGCAACCCTTATCATATTGTATGTAATATTTTTAGATTTTCTCCTATTCTTTTCTTTTTTTGGCAACTGTAGGGACGCATGCTAATTCAGTTTGAGGGTGGGAGTAAATAAGATTTTCAGAACTTTTTCCAAAAAAAGTTGTTATTCTAGAGCATTCTGGTATTGTAGACACATCTTTTGTATACTCTGATCTTTAGACATTCTTAGAATCCTAGAGTTGTACTTGGGATAAAATGATAAGGTTATGGTTTATTTTAAACCGTAAATTGTTAGTACATTAAGAATTTTTAAGTTTTTGGTACTACCATCTTATTAGATTTGTTTTAGAAAAATATCACCGTTATAATTGTACTTCACGTAGTTATCTTTTTAAGGTTTTGTTCAAACTAAATATTACCTTTTGATTAATCAATTGTTTAGGTTTGGAAGAATCTGTAATGAGGGAGACAATTGTCTAGGAATATTCGTTTCTCATAAATTCATATATAGGGTATGTATGTATTTTCACAAGTTATTGGCTCCTTGACAAAGCTGACATACTCGGATAAAAAAGAAAAAAAGAGACCTTCACAATTCAAGGCCTCTCACAAGATTTAGAAATGAAAGAGGAAGAATTTTTACCAATCTCGAGGCAAGCCATGAATCAATGTAAAAGTAAGAGACCAAAAAAGTAAAAAAAATGAGTCTCTACGAGTATAGTTAAGAACTATGTGAAAGAGGGCAAGTTGTAAGTATAAAAGAGCAAATGAAAACTCAAATGCAACGTCTTACCTTGAAAAGCTTGTGTGGATATATATTTTCCCTGAAAGATTAATAAAAAAGAATGAACAAACTAGAGTACTTTTCGAACAAACTTTTAGATTTCTTCCACCATACTCAAGATAAGGCTAAGGTTATTTGAAAGGATTATCAAATACCTTGATTCCATAAACTAAATTCACTACACAAAAGGGCAAAATTCTGAAACTTGATATAATCTGAAGGTAGTAAAATTAAACGTATCTAATGGTTATCTTTGAGATGAATTCAATCTATTTTAGAGATACTAGGAGTAACAATTATATGTTCTTTATAATACCAGAATGTCTGTGATTGAATTTTGTAGGTATATTTACTGAAAACCCTCACGAGACACAACTCGTCCTATAGGGGTAACCTATAGGATGAAAAACTTCTTGCATTTGCTAAATCCAATCATAAGAAACCACGAAAGAGTTTAGTTTTATTTTATTTTGCTAAGGGACTAGCAATATGTTAGTTTGGAGGTATTTGATAGGCATGAAAAATGCTTATTTTTGTCTATCAAATTATATGATCTAGAACCTTATTTCATGCTTTACTGGGCCAAATTAAATTATGTTTTTACTATTGTAGGTAATGAGACATTTGTGACCAAACCCTTCTTAAAGCCCAACTCTTACAAACTAAAGGCTACTGCTGAAGATGACCATGAGTGTAATGGCCTAATTCTGGAATTCAAACTTAGCCTTTACACAAAATGTGTCTAGAACGCTCAAGAACAGTAAACAATAATTAACAAGATAATTTAGCGTAGAAAACCTTTAAACAGGTTAAAAACTATGACCTCTTTTGAGGATTTTGAGAAAAAAAATGTGATCTTATTAAGGTTGCTAACTTATTACAATGAGTGCTCTGAGTATGTAGAATATTGGAGTAAGGATTCTTCTATATAGAATTGCATGTCCTTAATCTATAGTTTTCTGGTCTTATATATAGGTCTTATAATATAACCGTTTGATGACCATTAAGATTCTTAATGGTGGACGTTACAAAGTATGTATAAGATATTCTTTGACCAGATAATGTAACATCCTAACCTTGTTGCTGTACAACGGCTCTATTGATGGCTGTACACTTACATAAATCAAACTGTTGATGAGGAGGTCGAAAGCGATGACTCGAACTGAGGAATATTAAATATGTATTTAGTAGTGTTTTATGTATACTGATGAGGTCGAGGATGAAGCTTTGAGTCTGAGATACGAAATAAGTTATTACAAGACGGCTCTCAACCAATAGCACGAGTAACATCAGGGATGAGTGGTGTTGGTTGAGAAACTTGTGTTGCATGTGCTTATTGATGTTGTTATCTTGTTTATGTCTCCCACGTACTCTGTTGGTGAGGTCAAAAGCTCAAATGTTGGTAAAAGATGACGTATGAGTCTGAGATGCAAAATAAGCCACTATAACCACCCCCTCTCACCTAACAGTAAGCGAAACATTGTAGGCGAGTGGTGTTGGTTGAGAAGTATCATTAATTGTTGTAGTTAATATCTAAGACTCATTTCTTATGTATATTCACAAGTATTTTGTTTGTGCCTTAGAACTAATGGTCCTTGTCAATGTTATTTCATGGGGAATCTTGCTGACGTTAGGAATTTGGAGAGTCGCCTTTAATGTTGACCATAGTATAAAGAGGATCTTAATTTGTGCATGATGAACCAAGTCCTATTCTTGGATTTTCTTCTATGTTTCACTGTGGTAAACTATCTTACTGTATTTCTGAGCATTGGAGAACATGGTGACGATAAGGACTCAGGCTCGAGAGTGTAGGATTCGTAGGAAGATGGAAGAACTGCACATCAGGTATTTTGGATACCAACCGTTGCATCTTCCAATGCCAATTCCTGTATCTCCCACCTACCATATATGTCATATGAAGATGTGATGGAGGCGAGGGATGTTCATTATCAGATGGTACGTTTCCACTATCTGCTGACATCTGAGACAGAGCGCCGAAATGGCCTTCGGTTGTTAGCGGAGGAGGTTGTGACGGCTAAAGATGTGGCAGCAGGTGTTTATCTGAGGGAGTCTCGTTGGTACCCTTCTAATGAGTGGGCCTTATTGAAGAAATACGACCTTTTGTCTGTCTCTAGTATGCGGGGTGGGGGTCATGGTAAAAGAGGTGGCGATGATGGAGGGGATCATTTTCTTCCATGGACCCTAGATTTTGGTCATGAAGAAGATCTTTCATCTGTAATTTCCAGTTCTAATAGTTTCTCGAATTTTGCAGCATGGGATCAGGATTTGGAAGTTGCTTCAGTTTGTCATCATCTTCTTTGTGGGCTCCTAGAAAGTAATTTGAACTGTAACTTTGTGAAGTAATTTGTTGAAATTTATTGGGAGCATTTTGTTATTTGTAAAGAATTATGTAAGAAAAATCTTTGAACTAATGAAATGTCGATGTTCTGGTATTTTGTTTCCTAGTATCGAGCTTGTTTGTGTAGTTTTCTGGTGTAAAATAGGAGTCTATCAATAGGAATTAGTTATCATGGGGTTTGATGGGGAAAAACGAGCTGTAAAAAGTTCCGTGTGTATGATGGCAAATAGTAATAATAGGTGAGTTTTGAAAATTTAGAGAAGTTTGAAAATGTGACTTGACGGAAGCAATTATATATTGTTTTTTGCGATCTGTGTTCTCGAACTGGATGACGGAGTATTTCAATCTATGAGAAAGGGTTGACATTGATCTATAAGTACTACTGCTGGATTTGCTTGATCTTTGTATGTTGACATCTTTATATATGCTCGTATAAAATCTGTGGAGATATTTGATACTATGTCACAATATTCTGCATTTGATGTTGATATTTTGTTGTCCCAAAAATGTTCTCAAAAATATTTTTCTCAGCAAAATTTGTGGGGTGATCTAAATTTGCGTAGATCTTCCTCGTGGCTATAAGTAGTGATTCCTTGCTGCTATGATTTACATCGTTTGTAGGGATAATCTTGCTCTGAAGGTAGTGTGTTTAAGCATGGTGAGGAATTGTTCTCAGCGTACTCGGCAGGCAGCAGATGGTCATTTCTATATCAAGGTTGCTAAACTTCGTGAAAGATATTTTCATCGATTGCCTTATGATGCTGTACTTCCAGAGTAGCCATTGAATTTGATCGGATTAGAGGATGAAGGTAAGCGCGTTGAGTATGATCTTTTTTTTCTGGTACGATATGTTTCAGAGGTCGTTGTTAAGTGTCACGGTGCGATAACTAACTTTTCGACAGCTCGCGTGGGACAAGATCGTTGAAGAGGATACAAGGGTAGCAAATGGAGAGATAATTCTGTATTTGGAGGTATACCATCGAGGTTGCTTTAGATGTAACTGATAAGCTCGGTAGGCTCAAAGTATGAGAGCTCGTACGAAGTATTTTGTTTGCAGTATTTTGTGTTGGAACTCAAATAAATGTAAGGTGAAGAAATTTGAAATAATAAAGTAATGTGATCTCTTGATTTGTTTGAATAAGAATAAAGTATTATATTTTACTCTTTGTGTATGGATATTATGGGAGACATCTGTAAGATTTTAACAACTGTATAGATATCTTTGAATTTTGAATATTAATCTATTTTAGGAAAGTTGTACGATCTTGGTAGGGTATACACGTAATGTGATTGGTTGTTTGTATTGTTTTTGAGGAAGATGTACAAAATTGTTAAATGGCAGACAATAGGGATAGACGTGATGATGGTAGACGTTATCACAAAAATCATGATGATGTCTTTAACCGAAAAGACGTGCCTACAAAGACAGTAGGGGTGACTGACACGTGTCCGAAGGAGCCATCATTTCATAAACTGATGGAGAGTATAATAATACACCTCTCTCACCCTCATAAATTATCTTTAGTTTTTGAGAGAGAAAAAATTGGTGTAAATCTTATTTCGAAGGAGAGGAAACGTTCGAGTTCTGAGTATGATTAGAGAAGGAAATCTTCATCAGGCGATAGAAAACAATCGGGGAAGCGATAGGAGATCTCAATCTCGGCAAGACATCCGGGCAAAGTTGAAGACTGTTGTGTTTCAAGTACAGGTTGGTAATATAAATCTCTGTCTGTCTGATTTGTTTAGTAATCTGGATGATATTTGTAGTAATCTGTGTGATATGTGTAGTAACCTGTTTGATGTGTGTATCTGATAATATAGGGGTTTTAGGTTTTTTGAATGAATATGAGAAAGTTTTAGAGTTGGAGATTTTTTAGATATGAACAGACTTTAGAGAGAGAAAATGCTTGCTTGAAGAAGGAGAGGGAAAATTGAAATGATTAATTTTTTTTTTTTTTTTTTTTGGAATTTGTAAAATAGACGTGTTGACTGGGTAGAAGGTGGGTTTCTTTTGTCTGTATGTAATGTAGAGATAATGATAAAATATGTTTATGTATATATGGGTCCGATATACGTTCTAAACCTAGTATTCCTACTAGTAAATTTGTAGTATCGTCTTGAGGAAATATCATCGTCAGGGAGGGGGGACGAGTGTAGTGTGATGGAGGAAACTGTAAATAGTATAGAGATAAGCATAGAGGGTGGGGGACTCAGTAAAATTGAGGAGGTGATAGAGAGGGAGGATAGATCAGAGAAAAAAAAAGTCCTTGTTATATACCCAGAGGGGTTGATGTAGGCAAAGAATACTTGAAATATAAAAAGAAATTTACAGGGAGAATGGGGAAGCTATGTGGAGGATCAAGGTCTCTGGTTTAGGGCATATATCCCCGGTAAAGGGGAGGAGGCTATATACTACCAAGTCCCATGCTTGGAGAAGTGAAAGAAGGATAGAGGGATTAGTAAGGAGGTTAATCTCTCATATTATAATGGTCTCAGGCTATCAGGCCCGAGGGATGGGTTTTTATATTTTTTAAATTAGGTCGTATATGGCCTTAGAATTCCTTTGACTTTCTTTCACAAAGGGGTTATGAATGTGTTACAGTGTTGCCCTGCCCAGTTAAATGTGAATGTTTATGAAATAATGAGGGTATGTGAGGCACTGAATAAAAAATGGAGGAAGGATGGGACTGCGAAGCAGTTTAAAGCTGAAGATGTGATGAAGTTTTATAAATGGAAATATGTCGAAGGTCGAAGTAGTGGTTACCTTTATAGTGATTCAGTTAGGCTGAAATTCTTTGATTTTAAATCCGCGGGTAGACCATGAAATGAGCACCTTATGTGGGTAGAGGGTAATTGTTATCAAGTACCAGATGAACCAGCGCTAGAACTAAACCATAGATATTATAATCCGAGTAATTAATGTTGACCAATCTTCAAATAACCAATAACTTGTCTTCGATCTGCTACTTAATATTGTGTTCCTTGTTTTGGCAGAACCCAATCCTTTATCTACGCCGGGCAAGGTAAGTCTGTTCAACTGTGTTGCTCGAGATTAGGATAAGCTAAAGCAGGTACTTGGTGAGCTCAGTATCCGTAGGGATAAAAAGGTAGATTCCGTAGTACCCAAAGTTCAACGAGCTCACGAGAAGCGAGCTATGGTTGGAGGGAAAGTTCACCTGACTGTGGATGGCGTTCTTAGTCTTCCACCTTCTGTACCTCAGACCACCAAACAAAATACTCAGAGGTCCTAGAGATCAATTCAGTAGAGTACCTTTATCACTGGGGTGGCGGCCACGGCACAAGAGATTGTAACGTCTGTTTCTGGTGATGTGGAGGAGAAACTTGAAGTGAGTGCTATTGCTCCTACTGAGGTCGATAAGAGCTTGATGAAAAGAAAAAGGCATGATGAAGAGGGTAGTTCTCGAACTAATCCTCATGTCGCAGCTAAGATTAAAAAGATAGAGCTGAAATATTATCTGATGGCTAGGACGGATCCGGAACAACTCGATGATGAGTATTACAAACATACTTTCGTGGTACATTCTTTGAATCCTTAATTATCATTGTATTTAGACTAAAACTGTTGTACTGACTTTGTCTCTGTATGTCTGTACTGGTAGCTCTCAATGTTGCTAAAGGGGACAAAAAATTGTCTGGAAAAGAGGAGCCAGGAGTTCGGGGCTCTTACAGCAAAGTTTGAAGTTCAATCTACTCGTATGAAGGATTTTGAAGATCAATCCACTCGTGTGAAGGAGCTCGAAGCTGAGCTCAAGCTAGAGAAGGAGAAGAGAGCTGAAGAAGCTGAAATAGCTGTAAAGCTCGCAAAAAAACATTCAGATCTGGTGGAGCATGATGATGTGATGTCAAAATCGTTTGAGGCACTTAAAGTGGAATGAGATCACTTCGTCCAATCTTATTATAATTTTTGATTGAGTCTAGCTGATGTAGAGCTAGGCCAGGTCGGTAGGTACAAGGAAATATTTTTCCCTTCAGAGGTTCTAGAGGAAGTGATGGCTGATACTGATATTTCTCCTGAGAAAATACTAGAGCTTCCACCAGAAAGTGTTGAGCCATTCCAAGTAGCTAAAAAAACATTGGATCTTCTTTTTGAACATGTTGATCCAGGTCATCCGATTAGGCAAACATTGGATCCTCCATCTGAGGTAGAAATCAGTAAGAATCTCTAAACCTTTTGTGGTATTCAATTTTTGATTTGATACAGTTTGAATGATATCAATGTGATTGTACTCTATATTGTTAATGTTGGAGTGATGATTTGAAACATGCTTGCTTTAGATGTCTGTATTATAACAAAATATTTGTACTCTGTGTAAGAGAAAGAACGACTAAGAAAAACTAATAATTAACTGGAGAGGTCGTTGAGTAAAGCAGGGGATTCTGTGGCTCGTATTCAACAAGTACTTAATAAAACTAAATATAAGAGAAGACAATTTAAATTTAATTCAGAGAAAACTTTTAAAGAGCTATATGATCTCCAGTGTAGATATGCTAAGATAAAAATAGAAAGGGACGAGGTGTTAAGAAAGGAAGAGGAAAGGGGGGCCTTAGTGTGAAAACCAAAAGAGTTGACATGTTTTAATGACCTGAGTGATAAGGCTAGGTGTCAAAGTATGTTAATAGCTCTGACATTGTATTTTGAGGTCGAAGTAGATAGTGAACAAGGATTAAAAGAAGCTTATGTAGAGATTTTGAAGGAGAGAGGTGTAGTTCCAGACCCAGCTCGAGTTATGTTTTGAGCTCAAGATGCACGTAATCATCATAGTTTAGAAGCGAGAAATGTTTTGCTCGAGCTGGTATGTCTAATGTATGGGGTGATATAAAACCTTTATCTAATACATTTGGCTATATGTAGGATCAGAGAGCCATGAGAACTGTAATTTTTAGGATAAAAAAGAAGCAAATGGAAGTTCAAAAGCGATTAAAGGGTGAATTAAAGGGGTTACAGAATGAGTTATTTCAATACGTGGAGCAAAAAATGTCTTTAGCAACGCGATTGTCGAAAGGAGTGACTGTTCAAATGAAGGTAGAAGCTGATTTGAGGGCTTTAGGTATATTGCAAAAAGAAACACGACAACGGCTGCATAAGACACATATGAGATTGAAGGAGCATCTATATCCTTCGCGAGTTAAAGTTGCTGCCCGAACAGAATATGAGCACCATTTAGACAGTGTTATTGAATTTTATGAAGGAGAACTGGTTAGGTTAGAGAATGAATTTAAGATGTTCGTGATGGAATGTTGGAAGGATTTTGATGTAGAGAACGCCAAGGCTGAGAATATGTGGTTTACCAAAGGTGATGGAGAAGTTATTGGTGAAAAACTCATTCCGAGGTCGAGGGAACTTGTTCGGAAATTGAGGGGGAAAATTGCACGCGAAAGCGCAATACGATTAACAAGAACTCGAAGAACCAACCCTAACCGAAGAGAATTTGAATAAAGACAATAAAAACATAACACAAGGTTTAATTAGGTAGAAACCCTAAACATGATCAAAACCACCCCCCGATAAGCACGACGAATATATTATCACACTAAGTGTTACAAAAGGTTACAGAGATCACTCAAACCTCACCTCTACCCTTAAAGAAAATCCCAGCAAGAAACTCTAGAAAGAAAACCCAAGAAACCTCTCCAGAGTTAAACCCTAGATTTTTTTTTTTTTTCTCTCTAACTCTTTCTCACAATCCAGAGGCCTTTAACATATACTCTCTATTTAAAAGCTTTCCATTAGGTTATCTCTGAAATACGCATCACGAGATAATCCATCGTTTTGGATCAAATCCCCTTCAAAACGAATTTAGAAATAATCAAACAGAGCTAAAGTTGTTCAAACGAGTCATGAGGTCGTTCGAACGACCATAACAATCCCCTGGAATTTTGGCCCAATCCCTATTTTTGTTCGAACGACTTCCCCACTTGGTCAAACGATTTTACCAGTTTTTGAGCCGTATTCCTAACAATCTCTACCTCGGAGATAAAACTATTTCTTCTGCTGTATTCATCGTGTATCCTTGTCACTTCTTAATTAAGAGAATTACCCGAGTCTAGGCTTTTCCTAGACCCACCAATCGGAACCCACTTTCTGATCATCTTTGTAGACCGTGCCATTGCTCCACCTTGAACTAAATTCCCCTTTCGAGAAATCTCCATAGCTCCCTTGGTACATGCGATCTTCACATCTCCACCCACTGATTTACCAACCAATGCATATAAGTTCCCGCTTAGAACTCCCTTCATGATCAAAGAAGATTTTCGATAAACTTTCATTACTTCACCTCGCCCGGAGAAATTGTAACCCTCATTATCTAACTTGGAAAGTAAAATTAGATTATGAGTCATACTCTGCACATGTTGACCATCATGAAGAACTGCGATGCGTCCATCAAACATCCTCACGCGATTATCACCCACTCCCAAAATTGGCCTTCGAGAGCCATTGCTCGTCAACACAAACTTTCTACCCTCATACCTTGCATAATTGCCGAACCATGCCTTGTGTGTGTATATATACGTTGTAGCCGCACTATCAAATACCCATCCTCTATCGTGGCGGGAACCATCAGCGGCCACCACGAGGAACGCCTCGTCACCATCAATACTAGTAACCGTTGCCAGTTTGTTAGTGTCACTTTTGAAGCCTCTTGCCGAACTTGCTTTATTACCTTTCCCCGCTTTACAATCCGATCTATAATGACCCGATAGACCACAGCTCCAACAAGTTCTCTTTTTGAACCTATTAAATCTTTTCTTCCTTCTAACCACCATTGTAGTGTTTTCCCCAAAGAATTTGCTACCCTTAAGTCTTCTCTCCTCTGAAAGAAGCGTACTTGTAACCTCCTCAAAACTCAAGGTTTCCTTCTCATACATTAACATAGGTTGAAGATTCTTGAAGGAAGACGGAAGAGACCATATGAGTTGGAGCATCTTATCTTCATCCTCAACTTTAACTCCGATCGATTCCAATTCTTAAACGATCCCGTTCAAAGAACCTAGGTGATCACCAACGCTCGTACCCTCATTCATCTTGAGCGTATGATGATGCTCCTTGAGGTATAAGCAATTCGAAAGACTCTTCATTTGGTACAAACTTTCAAGCTTTTCCCAAAACCTTTTGCAGTTTTCTCTCCAACCACGTTTGCCAAAATGTTCTTAACGAGACAAAGGCGTATCCCACTCGCAGCCCTTGAATCCAGATCTTCCCAGTCCTCTTCTTCATCATCGTCCACGTTCTGGGCCACTATACCTTTAACTGGAGTTTTAGGTATAGGCTTCCCTTTCAGTGCCTTGCGTAACCCACCTTGAGTCAA
The DNA here is from genome assembly GCA_014058105.1 of Kingdonia uniflora. NCBI lineage: Eukaryota > Viridiplantae > Streptophyta > Magnoliopsida > Ranunculales > Circaeasteraceae > Kingdonia > Kingdonia uniflora. Next base: position 663,006 of record JACGCM010000659.1, read on the forward strand.
GATATCTTGGACTTGAATTTTCCACAGTCCAAAATTGATCTTCCCATCGAACTTCTCCACATCAAACCTGATTGCGTTAAAAAACTTGGATATTTCAATCTTGCTACTCTACTTGCCCCAAACCTTACTCTGACACCAATTGTTGGGAAACTGAGGGGGCAAATCGGACGTGGAAGCACAATACGATCAACAAGAACTCAAAGAACTAACCTTAACCAAAGAAAATTCGAATAAAGGCAATAAAAACACAACACAAGGTTTAATTAGGTAGTAACCCTAAACAGGATCAAAACCACCCTCAACAAACACGAAAAATATATTATCACACTAAGGGTTACAAAAAGTTACAAAGATCACTCAAACCTCACCTCTACCCTTATAGATAATCCCAGCAAGAAACACTAAAAAGAAAACCCAAGAAACCTCTCCAGAGCTAAGCCCTAGATTTCTCCCTTTTCTATCTTTAACTCTTTGTCACAGTCCAGAGGCCTTTAACATACACTCTCTATTTATAGGCTTTCCATTAGGTCATCTCCGAAATACGCATCATGAGATAATCCATTGCTTTGGATCAAATCCTCTTCAAAGTGAATTTATAAACAATTAAACTGAGCCAAATTCGTTCGAACAAATCATGAGGTCGTTCGAATGACCATAACAATCCCCTAGAATTTTGGCCCAAGCGCTATTTTCGCTCGAACGACTTTCCCACTCGTTCGAACGATTTTACCAGTTTTTGAGTCGTATTCCTAACAGAACTGTCATCAGAGGAGGGTGAGGAGGAGGTCATAAGTTTGATACCCTGATCAGGGCATAAACAACGTCAACAGGAGGTGGTAACCTTTGCCACTCCAGTAGATGTTCAAGTAATGAATATAAAGAGTTCGAAAGATAAAGGGCAGTCTTCTCATTTCTTGAAGAGTCGAAAATTGGGTATTCTCGCTTTCCTTTTACCGGCCATGCATATGTGTTAGATCTTTGTATACTGTTGTTGATGATAAATGAATATGTTCTCTTTGATGATGAATAAAATGATGTATCGACATTACTCAGATACCATGCTTTGATTTAAACTTGTTAACTGTGGTATGTAATATGTTGGTATAATCGAACTATTATAAATGTAAACTGTTATGACAGGTAGAACTAATAGTTATTCAAAGTTAGTGTGACGTGTTACACGTCCAAAACGGGAAATTTAATGCTGAGTTAAGTTCATGTAAGGGGGCACTAAAAAGTGCTATTGGGTTGGAAGAAAGTATGAAGGTGAAGATAGCACGAGAACAAAACAAAGTAGTGACTCTAGAGCATACCATACAAGTGTTGAAGTTAAATACCTTAGAGCACCTGGAAGAGAATACACAGTTGCGTAACGCAAATACGAAATTAGATGCTGACCTATTATAAGCGAAGATACATCTTGATGAGAGGAGGGTAGAATGGGAGAATCATGAAGCGGGAATTAATGGGTCAATATCTTTGATTTATCATATGGATGAGTTCATGACGGTGTTGAAGTCTCGAAATTCTGATGTGTTAGATGAGAAACGACGGGTAGAGAAGCGTTGTGATCATTTGGAGACTTCATTGAAGGAAGCTCAAAGTTCACTTAACGAGCTTATTCTGTCTAAACAGGTAAAGACTGAGGAAGGTGACGTGTATGAGAGAGATATGGTAGCAGTGATTTCATTCTTTGCGTCAAAGTTCAAGAGATTGGAAGTAGAAAGTAAAATGGAGGTAATGCGATCTAAGTATCTGGGTTTCATGTTAGCTAAAATTGGAGTTCTAAAATAGAGTATGGTTAGAGATGGAAAGAAAATCGTTATGGGGAGAATGCCAGAGTTTATGCGTCAACGGCTGTACAAGAGTTGTGTACGTGACATTGGGGGACCTTCTAATATAGGTGATAATTTAAGTGATAGTTCTAGTGAGGAGTAATAATTATGAGGAGGCGTTATGTACACTAACACATATAGTAGATAAAGTGCATAAAAAGAGGATTATCTGGAATAGTAACTTATACTAACCTTTTAATAAACCAACGATACCGTATGAGTTAAATACCTATTATATAGGATGATCTCGAAGGTTATTGTATAGTAGATGATTGCATAGGCAATGAACGTAGAGGAACATAGATCTCAGACCGGTTTGGCCAAAGCAACAAACAATCTGTAATATAAATAAATGATCAGTTTGGCCACAACAATAAACGATCTGTAATGTAATAGGTGATCAGTTTGGTCGAAGCAACAAATGATATGTAATGTATAGATGATCAGTTTGTCTAAAAAAACAAATGATCTATAATGTATAGATGATCAGTTTGGCCAAAACAACAAACGATCTATAATGTATAGATGCTCAGTTTGGCCAAAGTAACAAACGATCTATAATGTATAGATGATCAGTTTGGCCAAAGCAACAAATAATCTATAATGTATAGATGATCAGTTTGGCTAAAGCAACAAACGATCTGTAATTTGTATATAGAAGTACTTATTGGATATATTAAAAAAGTACTATAGTGTAGGGCAATCGTACACAAGTATTTCATTGGTATAAGATTGGCATGCGATGAATGTGTTAGATAGAGTACTGTATGAAATAGTATAAAGTACTTAGACATATGGGGATCAAACATAAATCTTTCATTGATGTAAAACCGTCATACAAGATGATAGATTAATTTATAGAAAAGTATATTGTGATAGATTTTTATCTGCGATACAACTTCGATCTCCTCGTGCTCCAAGGATTAGGGATTCGATCTCCATGATCAGTGGCAAGATTGTAAGAGCCAAGGCCCCTTATCCCAACAATGACAAAAGGACCTTCCTTATTTTTGGATAGTTTCCCAGCATTTACTTCTTTTCTGTGTTTGAGAATTTCCCTTAGGACGAGATCTCTGATTTCAAACTCTCTATGTCGAACGCGCTTGTTGTAAGATCGTGTTAGAGCTTGGTGGTATCTTCCCAAATTCATGATTGCTCTGTCGCTACTCTCCGCGATCCAATTCATGTTACAAGCCAACTAGAATTCATTTTATTCATTTGTCATGTTATAGTCACGTATTGGGTGATGATACCGAGAGGGGATGATTACTTCTACCATAAGCCTGGAGGAATGGCGTACATCCAGTTGATACTCGAGGTGTTGTACGATACGCCCATAACACGTCTGGTAATTCTTGGACCCAATTTCCCTTTTTCTCAGTCAAACATTTTTTGATTCCATCAACTATAGTTAGATTAGTGATTTCGGCCTAACCATTTCCTTGTGGGTAATATGGATTTGAAGGAGAGTGTATGATGTCGTGCTCGTTGAGGAATTCGACGACTCTGGAGCCAACAAACTGAGGTTCATTGTCGATTCTGATGAGATGGGGGCATCCAAAATGGATGATGATGGTTTCCCATATAAATTCGATGACTTCATCTTCTCGTGTGCAACACAGTGGGACTGTTTCTACCCATTTAGTGAAATAATCTATTGCTACTAAGAGGTACTTTCTTTTTCCTGGTGCAGTGGGAAATTTACCTACGAGATCGAGTACCCATCTTTTAAATAGGCAGACAACATTGTTGGAATGGAGTTCCAAGGCTGGAGCTCAAATTTGGGTGCCATTTCATTGATAGGCATCACACTTGCTTGCGAACCTAATGGCTTGAGCTTTTATTTTAGGCCAAAAGACCCCTTGAGTAAAATCTTGATTGGCTAGAGATTGTCCTGTTGCATGGGAGCCACAAGTTCCTTCATGGAGTCTATGTAGGAATTTTTGAGCTTCTTTGCTAGATAAGCATTCAAGTTACGACCCTGTGACCAAAATTTTATAGAGGATATAGTTTTCCGCGATGTACCGCTTAATATTATCTAGCACGCGTCTCTTTTAAGTGGGAACTATTGGGAGTTCGCCGTCAAACGTGTTTTTAGCCCTAATATACTTGAGGAAAAGTCATCTCCAATCGTCCTCGTCCTCTTCAACTCGCCTAGTATTGACAGAATTTGAGCTTATGATGTTTTAATGCTGGGGGTGGATAATACTTTGATCTTCAGATAACGAGCTTCCGTACCAAGGATTCCTGCCCGATACGTGAGAGAGTCCGAATATCTATTTTTTCTACGCGGTAAGTGTTTGATACTAATTCTTTTGAATCTGCTTATTCTATCGGCTACTGTTGTTGCGTAGTCAATCATTTTTCCGCTCTTCTAGAATTTTTTTGTGTAATGGTTTACAATGAGTAAAGAGTCCGTGTATACAAATAGCTCGGAGACTCTAATCTCAAGAACAATATCTAAATCGTGAATCATTACTTCATACTGGGCCGTATTGTTGGTAGCTTTGAAATTGAGCCTGACTATCTTATCGATCCAATTATTAGAAGGTATGATAAGCGCAATTCTGATTCCCAATCCTGCTGGTCCGGAAGATCCATCAGTTAGAAGACGCCACCCTTTCAAGTTATCTAGTCTGATTTCTCTTCGAACTTATCTTTGAATTGTTCCTCATTGGTTTCCGTATTATCTTCTTCCTAGTCAGGATCTTCTACTGGGAAGTTTGTAAGGAAGTCTTCTACTGCTTGATCTTTTTCAGAATGTTGTAGTTCAAAATGGATGTCATGTTCGCCAAGAGTGACCAACCATTGGTGTACTCGTCTGGATTTTTCCCGTTTTGATAAAATCTCTCACAAAGGGTAATTTGTCACCACTCGAACTGAGTGTGCTTGAAAATCTTGTCTCAATTTTTATGATGTATACACGAGAACTAAGAGTAATTTCTTGATCTTGGTATACTGGGACTCTGCTGGAGTGTGAGTTTTGTTGATGGAGTAGACAGATTTGTATGTCTTCCCATCAAGGCGAATAAGGACATAACTTAATGATTCATCAGTAACTGCAAGATATATTATGAGTTCTTCCCCCTCGTTAGGTGTACTCATCACTGGTGGTGATCCCAAGTGAAGTTTGAGTTCCTGAAATGCTGCTTCACATACTGCTGTCCACTCGATCTCAGGATCCTTTTTAGACTTCTATTTTGTTGTCCCTTCAAGAAATAGGTTGAATAGCCATCAACATCGATCTGAAGACTTCAAAACAAAACAATTTATTAGGATAATCTTGCCTGCTAACTTTTGTGCGTCTTTCTTTATTTTCAAAGAAGGCATAGGCAATAGTGCGCGAATACGATCTGGATCAGCTTCTATACCGCTCTTACCGATTAAATGTCCTAAGAATTTTCCTGACTGGACCCCGAACTGACATTTTTTAGGGTTGAGCCTCATCTTTTATAAATGGAGAATTTTGAAAGTAGTGAGTAAGTCTGTAATATGGTTATCTTTTTTAAGACAGATACACAACATATCATCAATATAGACTTCCATTGTTTTTCCGAGGTGATCTTTGAACATCTGTGTCATCAAACATTGATAAGTGGCTCCAACATTCTTAAGATTGAAAGGCATGGCCTTATAGCAGCATAAGCCATGTTTTGTTATAAAACCGTCTTCTCTTGGTCATCAGGTAGTATAGGTATCTGATTGTATCCTGATGCGGTATCCATCATGGACAAGAGTTTGTGTCCCGCAGTAGAATTGAGCAGATGGTTTATGATAGGAAGTGGAAAATTATCCTTTTAAGTATGCTTGTTGAGGTCTGTTAAATCCACGCACACCCTAATCTTGTTGTTCTTCTTTAGAACTGCCACAATGTTCGAGATCCACTCTGGGTAATTGGCTTTTCTGATAAAGCCAACCTCGATCAGTTTTTCGATTTCTTTATTAACTTCTTCTCAGAGTCTTGGTGCTAAGGTCCTCTGCTTTTGTTTGACAGCTTCGGCCTTATCTTTTAAATTAAGCTAATGGCAGGCCAGATTTTGATCAATGCCCGGTATTTTGTGAAAGATCCAAGTGAAGATATCACTGTTGTCTTTAAGGAATTGGATGAAGGCATCTTGTTCTGCCATTGGCAGAAGAGTGCCAATGTTTGTTCCTCACTTTTCTCTGCTGATTTTGACGTACTCTATTGTTTCTGCGCTTGGCAGATTGTTTTCGGTAGAGTTTACTGTATAGTTTTTTTGTAGTGTGTCCTATTTTTTTTCTTCTGTAATAGTTATGCGAGCTGCGGCTCTGAGGATTCTGGAATGATGATGAAAAAAATTTCACATGCTCGAGCTAGCTTCTGACTTCCTTTGATTTTATATATGCCGCCATTCCATTCAAATCGCAGCTCCAAATGATAGGTGGATGGAATAACCCTCATATTGTGTAACCAACAACGTCCCATTATCCCCAAATAATAGGATTTTGTATTGATAACATAAATGACAATGTCGATTCTTACAGGTCCTGCTGTGATAGGAAGTATAATCTTTCCTACACGTTCTTCTCTAGATTTGTTGAATCCGTAGATATCAATGTCACTTGGAGGTACCTTGTCGGCCAGTCCCATCCGATCAATCATGCTTTGAAAATGTAGTTCGATTGTATTAACAATATCTATCATTATCGTGTGAAGCACCATATTTCTCATTTTTAACATGATCACCAAAGCATTATGGTGAGGATAGTTGATATGACAAACATCACAGTCGTCGAAAGAAATTCTTGTTCGTTGAGGGCTGGACACGGGAAGTAAACAAGCTTCTTTATTTTTTATGGATAGGTCATGACATTAGCCGACACGTCTTCTTTTGCTTATTTTTGATTGGTTGACGATCATAGTCTCAACGAAGTGGCAGAGTGACATATGGTATAAGTGCTTCTCTTTTACTGGCTCTTCGGTTTGTACAGCTTTTATATGAAGTTTGTAACTCCCGTTCTTATAACTTTCAACGTCTACAATGTACTCATGCATTCGTTCATCAGCGAAGATATACTCTAACAACCACTGTAGGGCAAAGCAGTGTTCTGTTTCATGATGTCTGACCTTGTGGTGAATGCAATATTGTTTGTTCTCAATGGGATAGAGATATTGTGCATTGCGGAAAAACCTATCCTTCAGAAGTATAAGATAAATGCTGTCTCCTCCTTGATCGATAGCACGATTAAAATCCTGGTTGGCTGATTGATCTTGAGCTGTTAATGTTGACTTCTGAGGTTTCTGCCTGTCAGACATCATTCTTTCCAGGTCAATATACCCGTTGACTTTTTCGATTATGTCTTCCAGAGTTGCTAGCTTGTTTAGGACGAGGTACTCCTTTGCCCTTCCATCAATAAGTAAAGCATTGGTGAAAGCTAATATAGTAATCTTCTGGTCGAGCTGATCTACCTTTCAAGCTAACTCTAAAAACTTCTTCGTAAATGTCTTGAGCTTCTCTCCAAATATCAGCTTAAGGCTGAAAAGAGAGTATAGATTCTCCTCTTTGTCTCTGTTGTATGAGTAATTCTTGACGAAGAGTTCTTGTAGCTCTTCAAAAGTTGTGATGAATCTTTCAGGTAGTGTGTGGAACCATCGCAGGGGCTTGCCTGATAAGCTGGTCTGAAAGAACTGGCATAGATGTGGTTGGACGTGAAATATAGGCCTAAAGTAACTTGGAACTCTTGGACGTGTTCTAGAGGATCAGTTCCTCTGTATTTTCCGATCTTCAGAGTATAGAACCCGATGGGGACCTCGACATCTAACAGCTCCTCTGCGATCGGGTTTTTTTGGAATCTATTTTGGATTTCTTTAGTCGGAGTTTAAGCTTCGAGTAATTCTTTTATTCACTTGTTAACATGTTTTTGAGTCAGATATTGTTGAGCTATGGTGGTCGGGCCTGTGATGCGTCCTTCTCCAGGATTATGGTCACCACTCCCTTCACTTAGACATTCTTTTGTTGGGACTCAAACTCTTAGAGGTAGATTTTTAGCATGTCTGACTCCCGCTGGGCCGTCATCTACTTCCTGGTGGGCCTCCTGGACCAGGATGGGCTCTATTTCCTGTTGTTGATGGTTAGATCAAAGTGCACTTCCTACGTGATTGCCTTTCGGAGGAGGTCATATTCTTTCATGAACAGAGATTTGTGAGCCTTCTGGTTGTACGGCTTTATTCTTTTGGGCGGCAAACTGTTGATCTGTAGAACCTTTAGTGCATCCTGTACACTCGCTAGCTATTGCTTCAAAGTAGCATGTCTCTTTGTTTCAAAATTTAAAGTGGCCCGCTGATCTACTTGTGCGGCATTTTCTTTTGCTTGAACTATCGGCATGTTCTGACCAGGAGGTGACATTCTGAAAGAAGATGATCAGCAGTTTCTGAGGCAATGGGTTTTAGAACTTCGATTCCCATAGATGGTACCAAATGTAATGGTCTAAGTCTGAGATTCGGACTTAGCCTATACACCAATTGTGTCTAGAACGCTCAAGAAGAAGAAAAAATAAACATCAAGATAATTTAGCATGGAAAACCTTTAAATAGGCTAAAAACCACAACCTCTCTTGAGGATTTTGAGAAAGAGAGGATGATCTTATAGAGGTTGCTAACTTATTACAATGAGTGATCTGAGTATGTGGAATTTTGGAGTAAGGATTCTTCTTTGTAGAATTGCCTGTCTTTAATCTGTATTTCTCTGGTCCTATATATAGGTCTTAAAATATAACCGTTTGATGTTCATTAAGATTCTTAATGGTGGGCGTTACAAAGTATGTGTAAGATATTCTTTGACCAGATAATATAACGTCCTGACCTCTATTGTTGTACAACGGCTCTATTGATGACAATACACTTGCATAAATCGAACTATTGATGAGGAGGTCGAAAGCGATGACTCGAACTAAGAAATATTGAATATATCTTTAGTAGTGTTTCCTATATGCTGATAAGGTCGAGGATGAAATTTTGAGTCCGAGATACGAAATAAGTTATTACAAGATACCTCTCATCCAATAGCACAAGTAGGATCTGGAATGAGTGGTGTTGGTTAAGAAACTCGTGTTGCATGTGCTTATTAATGTTACTGTCTTGTTTCTGTCTATGACACGTGCTCTGTTGGTGAGGTTGAAAGCTTAAATATTGGTTGAAGATGATGCATGAGTCTGAGATGCGGAATAAGCCAGTACAAAGAGCTGCTGGAGATGACCTAGTTGTCAAGAGTTACTGGAAGACTTGGCAGTCAAGACTAAGCTAAAATATCTCTACCAAATCTGGGTTGTTGAGAGAAAGGAGGACTTTAGTTAGGTTAAAAAGATAGAGGCAGAAGAGGGAGGAGAGTTATCTTTTTAGTTTTTGTTAACCACCGTAGCTTTTATTGTATTTCTTCTAGAGAGAAAGAAAATTATATTATTTTTGGAGAATCTTGGGAAATCAATAATTATAAGTTCTTATTTATCAATGCTCAATTCTTCATATTAATTTATAATTTCTATGTACTCAATTTAATACGAGAAACACGATTCTATCTCTGTATCCCTGAGAATGACAACATTAATCTATATTACCACATCCAATTTGATACGGTCTATCAAATGGCTTTTAAATGGCGTCGTTGCCATATAGATTAGGGTTGTCGTTCTCAGGGATACAGAGCTAGAATCGTGTTTCTCGTATCAAATTGAGTAAATATAAATTATAAATTAATATGAAGAATTGATCATTGATAAATAAGAACTTACATTAATTGATTTCCCAAGATTCTCCAAAAATAATATAATATTCTTTATATCTGGAAGAAATACAATAAAAGCTACGGTGGTCAACAAAAACTAAAAAAATAACTTTTATCCCTCTTCTACCTCTATCTTTTTATCCTAACTAAAGTCCTCCTTTCTCTCAACTACACATATTTGGTAGAGATAATTTAGCAAAGTCTTGACTACCAAGTCTTCCAGTAGCTCTTGACCACTAGGTCATCTCCAACAGCTCTTGGTCATCTCCAGCAGCTCTTGGTCATCTCCAGTAGTAGTCTTTAGCTTGTAAGAGTTGGGTTTTAAGAAGGGCTTGCCCACAAATGTCTCATTACTTGCAATAGTAAAAACATAATTCAATTAGGCCTAGTAAACATGAAATAAGATTCCAGATCATGTAATTTGAAGGAGAAAAATAGGCATTGTTCATGCCTATTGTGATGAAATATAATTTAACTTTCCTGTATAGAGAAATTTTCTTCTTAAAAATGTAGCTTACCTTCTAATAATGTAATCGTTTAAATAATGTACTTTGCTCTTGAAGAATGTAATCTTTTTTTCAAAATATTTATTTTCGAGAATATTGCGTTAAAACAAATACAAGATTAATGCAATATCAAATACTTGTTCAATAAGCTTGTACAACAGGAAGCATTTAATTACATCAAGAACACTCAGATAATACTTGATTGCAATACTAGGAATGAAGATTTCCCTTCATGGCCCACAAATACTAGATTAGGTCATCCTTTTGATCAAAGTGCAGTTCTTGACTTCGAATGTGGTTTATTTTCGTTATAATTTTTATTATTATTTTGCATTCGCGTACAATATTGAACCGTTCGCCTTGGATAGTTGAAGGATCAGCCGGATTGTAGTCTAAGTATGATGGGAATGAACCTCGTTCCTCTTCGACGATCATATTATTCATTATCACGCACGCCTCCATGGCATTGTTCAAAACCTTAGGTTTCTAAAATTTATCTGAATTTTTTATAATATTGAACCGTGATTGTAAAATCCCAAATGCCCATTCTACGTCTTTTCGACAACTTTCTTGTTGTTGAGCAAGAATTTTTGTTTTACCATAACCGGATTGGATATGGTTTTGACAAGTGTTCCCCATTTGGGGTAAATGCCATCCGCTAGGTAATAACCCATAGTATAGGCTTTTTCGGTAATTGTTTAATTACAAGGTGGGGCGATACCATTGGCCAGGTCGGTAAAAAGATGTGATTATTGCAGGACATTGATATTATTATTAGACCCTGGTAACCCAAAGAAAGCATGCCAAAACCAAAGGTCGTATGAAGCCATTGCTTCAAAAATCAGTGTCGCCTTGGGGTAATGACCAGTAAATTGGCCGTGCCAAGCTATGGGACAATCTTTCCATATAAAATGCATACAATCAAGGCTTCCTAATATGCTGGGAAATCCCCGTGACTCTTCCATCGCTTTTAACCGTTTGACGTCGGCCGCATTGGGTGCTCGAAGATATTCCTCGCCAAAAATTTGTATAATTGCAACACAAATTATTTCCATACTCAACAAGATTGTATTTTCTCCTATTCGGATATACTCGTAAAAAAGATTTGTCATAACACCGTAGCTTAGGAAATGTAGTGTCGCGACTACCTTTTGATACGGTGATAACCCCATAGTTCCAGATTCGACAAAGAGAAGCCTATAGAACTTAGTCGAAGACATTCCATCATTCGAGAAGATGTCACGTCTGCGACCACAGTTCTTGACCTACTAAAAGTTACCGTTATGCTTCGTCAAATAGAACCGTTGGGAGATCCGCGATGTTTGTCTACTGCCCCTAAAATAGGAAACTGCTTTTCTTTTTGTAAACTGCTTGTATCAACTATAAATACAGGCAGAGAATGTATTATTCTAATATTTAATTATACTATTCATTCATTCTTACTTTCTTACTGTACATCAATTATAATTACTAGTAACATATTTGATTTCTCATCAAATCCCTCCTCGAGGTCATAGTTTTTCTCAGACTTTACTGAGTTTTCACGTAAAATCTTATGTGTTAAAGCTTATTATTACACAATCCTTGCTAGAAGTATTGGCAAAGATTATCCTCCCGAAAAACTTGCAATTACAATTAGCACTGTCTATGGGAAAACCACACTTTTTCTTTACCATCTGTGATCTAAGACAATCCGATGACAAACATGAATCTCCGAAGTGCCTCCAGTACATTAAGGAACCACGAGATCAGCCCAATACAAGAAATAGTTGATCTACACAGTGTCGTGATCAAACATCAAAAACAAATGGATTTTGACTGAGTCTAAAGGGTTGAAGATCAATGAATCCACGCCCAAACTCTTCAAGTTGAAAGAGACGAAAGGAGAAAGGCTTTGGACCAACAGAGTTAGGCACATCAAGAATAAATAGGGCATTTACGGAGACATCAAGACCGACTCAATGGCCGACAAACGTCACCTCCCCAAGCCCAGAGTTAACATCGCTCCAGGGTGACACAGTGAGACAACCAGCCAAGAGAAGAGCGGGTTCGAACTTCTCGATCTATTTTGAGGAATCCAGACAGGGCTTCTTGACATTTTAGACTCACATCCTCAACATCGACAATTATAGGAAGTCGGCGTACACGCCACTAGTCACCTCTACCACGGATAAGAAGACCAATAAGAGATAGGTTGGGACCTGAAGAACAAGGTAACTTTAATCCTCAAGTTGTCGCTGCCCAAAATACTCTACAACAATTTATTACCTTGGATGACTTAAATAATAGGATCCAGGCCATAAACTTTAACATGCTAGGATGAAGGTTAGTTCTAGATAGGATTGGGACCAACCCTATTTCTCTTCAACTCGAAGTTATGCCCATCCTGGAAAATTTCCACATGCTGTAATTTTATCAATATGCAGATCTCACTGACCCTTCCACATACGTCCAGCACTTTAAAGATGCAGTTGGATTATACTCCAAACTCGATCACATGCTATGCAGATTATTTAACATGAGCCTTAAAGAAGAACCTTTCAGATAGATCCATACTATTTCAAAAGGCTCTATTATTACATTCAGTCAGTTGCAGCGCCTCTTTAAGTTAAACTATGCTCATGCTAAGGAACGAGAGATCATAGTAGATTCCTTGTTCTTTTTTTGAGCAAGGTAAAAAAGAAACCTTGACAAGTTTTTGCAAGCGTTTCCTACAGGAAATACGAAAGATTGGGAATTCAGATCCTAAAATTGTTGTTCCAGCATTCACTTCCGCGCTCCACATCGACTCTAAAGTTCGTGAAGAGCTCACCTTGCACAAGCCAAAGATAGTAACAGAAATAATCGATGTTGTTAATAACTACATCAAATTGGAATAATCCTCAGTCATCCACTCCAATGAAGTATTTTCGTCGCCTTCTCCAAAGTTGGCCAGTAATGGAACCCCCAAGCACTGTGAAAGAAAGACCGACAATGTTATGAAAAGTGACAAAAAGCTAGACAGACCCATCCCAGTCTTGCCTCCTATGATAAACACACACTCCGCTATCTTACCCCCGATAAAGAGAGATAAATTATATCAAGAAGTACAGGCAATTCATGATATACCCAACAAACCCATGCACCAATATCATAATGTGCATAACCACGAGACCGACAGTTGCTATTCTCTAATATGAATTTTTCATCGCATTCTACTAGCTGGAAGATTTCACAACTATGTCGTCGACGTTCAAAAGTTCCTCAAAGAAGAGACTAAAAGAAAAGAAGTTGAACAAGAGCAAGGACAAGACCAAGCTTGCCATATTTACATGATCGAAATTTAGAAAGGAAAGAAGAGAAAACAAGATGATAGAATTATATCTTTCTGCAAGATGACATCATTGGACAAGCCAGCAAAACTTTTCCCTAGCTTTAGCAAGGCTAAACGTCCGTACCATATATTTTTTTAAAGACTGTGACACCAGCCATGTCAAGTACCCTCGCGATGACCCTCTAATCATTATGCTAAAAGTAGGTTAGGATTACCTATGCACATATCTAGTTAATACAGGAAGCGCAGCAGATATTCTACTGAAAAGAGCAATTAACATTCTAGGCCTCAAAGATTCAGTAAAAGCTTCGTCAACAACCATCACAGGTTTAACAGTTCCAAAAAATCTACCACGGGAGAGATCACCTTGCCAGTTCAAGCGGGATCAGAAACTACTTTTGTTAAATTTATTGTCATAGACGCTGAGTCAAAATATTTGGGAATCTTAAGTCAAAATTGGCAACATTCGATCAAAGTAGTACCTTTGACATATCATCTGGCCTTGTAATTTCCAACATATAAAGGGAAGCCAAGTATTTGGGAATCTTAAGTCAAAATAAAGGGAAGCCAAGTAGTTGTATGTATGTACAAGAGTACAACTACCAACTCTCATACAGGAAAACTTCTGAAAGCATAGTAATTACAGCATGAAACGCCCCCCACATTTGAGCAACATGATACTGAGGTAGTTGATTCCATTGAGCTCGATAGCCCAGACGAAATACCTTTATTGGATTTAAATTATCATCCGATAAAAAAGAAACCATGATTCAACTCCTGAAGAAAATCTTTGACATCTTTGCATGGTCTTTTCAAGATATGCCCGTTATCGATCCTTCGATAACATGTCACAAGCTCAACCTCCTTCCAGGCAGCAAAGCAGTTGTGCAGAAGCATTGCAATTTAGCCTCCCGCCTCCGCAAAGCCATAAATGAAGAAATTGATAAACTCCTTCATGTAGGATTTATTCGAGAAGCAAAATATCCCAAATGAGTTTCTAACATAGTAGTTGTCCTGAAGGAGAATGGATAAATCAGAGTCTACGTCGACTTTACAGAGCCTAACAAATTCACACCGAAAGATAACTTTTCTCTCTCACTGATCCCACAACTCTCGACTCTATAGTAGGGCGTGAACTTCTCTCAATGACGGATGTAGCCTTCGGTTACAATCAGGTTCTTCTCATCAAGGAAGACCAAGAAAAGATATTATTTATCACAAAAAGAGGTCTCTACTATTATATAATAATGCCTTTTGGATTAAAGAATGTAGGAGCCACTTATCATCGCCTGGTTACTAAAATGTTTAAAGATCATTTAGGAAAAATCATGGAGGTATACATCGATAATATGATCTGCAAGAGCTTAAAGTAAGAGGATCATTACACCAACCTCCAGACTATCTTCGACATCTTACGTACATACCAAATGAAACTCAACCCAGAAAAATGCCAATTTGGTGTTACATCGGGTAAATTTTTGGACCATTTGGTTAGTAAAAGATGAATAGAAATCGATCCGACACAAATCAATGTACTCATGGAAATGTCATCTCCTCGAACCAAAAAAGATGTGCATAAACTTTCTAGCAAGATTATAGCTCTTCACAGGTTCATTTCTAAGTCATCTGATCGATGTAAACATTTTTACCTCCTCCATGGTAATCCAACTCCAATATCCAAAAAATAGTACAAGGAAATCACCGATTGTGAGTTAGCTTTTTAAGATCTCAAAAAATACTTGGGGCGTCCTCCTATAATGAGTACTCCTATCGTTAGAGAAACACTGATTGTATACTTATCGACCACAGATGATTCTATTTGTTCTATACTTATTTGGGACGACGATGGTGTAGAAAAGTTAATTTACTTTATCAATAAAACTCTCATGCTTGCTAAAAAAGATATACAACAACCGAAAAGTAGATCCTTGTCTTGGTGTACAGCTCTAAAAAACTTTGATCCTATTTCTAGGCTCATCTCATCAAAATTATTACGAAGTTTCTTCTTAAACTTGTACTATCTTAAAAGGAAAAATCTCGAAGAGTTCAACAATGGTATATATTTCTCGAGGAATATGACATCTTCTTCGAGCCTCAGATATTAATCAAAGGACAAGCAGTAGAAGAATTTCTAGCAGATTTTCTAGTCAAAGACCCCGAATGGGAAGAACTTAAAGAAGTACTGGCTGATGACTCAATATGGTCACGAAGCACAGGATATAGACTCTTTACTGATGGATCTGCTAGACCACGAGGATCGGGAATCAGCATCGTTCTTGTTACACCATCCATCCATCAAATTGAGAAAGCAATCAAGCTCAAATTTTATGTGACCAATAATTAAACAGAGTGTGAGGCTATCTTACATGGATTAAATCTCGCTATTGCCCTTGGAACAAAAGAAATAGTTGTTTACGTCGATTCCTTACCCATTGCCAACCATTATAACAAAACATTCTAAACATCTGGCAAGATGGTCGAGTTTATAGCTCTGGTCGAGGAAAAAATGAAGAAATTTAAGATAACCATGATCTTTTATCTCCCTCGAGCTGAAAACTGCCACGCTCATGCATTAGCATACATTGCTGCAATGCTTAAAGAAAGTGAGAAGAGAACTTTAGACATCGAAGTTGTCAAACACTCTGGTCTTGACGTAAGTTACATAATGCAAATCAATGTTAATGAAGATGAATATCTTGAAGATTGGAGAAGATCGTTCTACGCATACCTCAATTCCAACATCCTCCCAAGTAACAAAGAAGAAGCTCGATCACTCTTGGCAAAATATCCTTGATTCACAGCTGAGAATAAAAATTTATATCACATAATAGGAGGAGGACCAATTATTGAATGCATCTCGCCGAAACAAGCACAAATCAAAATTATAGAACTTCACGAAGGAATTTGTGCAGCTCACTTCTCAGGAAGATCCTTGGCACAAATGGCATTTACTCAAGGGTTATATTGGCCAAAGATGCGACAAGACTATGAAGACCTTGTTCGAAAGTGCTATAAATGCCAAATCCATGCTCAAGACATCAAAAATCCAGCCCTCGGCCTCCACGTTAGCAATGTCCTCGGGCTATTCAAAAGATGGGCGATCGATATCATTTAACCTTTCCGCCCAACGTTGGCTTACCGCAAGTTTATTCTTGTGGCAACAGACTACTTCACCAAATGGGTCAAAGCAGTACCTCTATGTCACACTGACAAAAATGAAGTCATCAAGTTTCTTTGGGAATATATCATAACCAGATTTGGTTATCCGCAAATGATACGATCTGATAACGACAAACAATTTATCAGCAGCAAAGTACTTAGCTTCCTCCACAGATACAAAATTCAATTGTCTACTTCAACACCATACTACCTTCAAGGTAATGGCCAAGCTGAAGCCATCAACAAAAACATCAAGTTAGGGTTACACAAACACCTTGACAAAAAGAAAGGCAGATGGGTAGATGAACTACTTAGTATCTTGTGGGCATACCGAACAACTCCTCGAACATCTACTGGCTGCACACCATTCATGATGGCTTTCGATATTGAAGTAATCATACCTTCAGATCTTGATCTACCAAGTACTCGAAGAAAAATTATAGATGAAGAAAACAAACTTGGACTCCTCTGCAACCTTAATTGGGTCGAAGAAACCTGCGACCAAGCCATTGCAAACTTGGAGCGATAACATAACAGCGTCAAGAAAGCTTATAACAAAAAATTCAGAAAACAAACATTTGGCATTTGTGACCTTGTCCTTCGACGAATCCAGGATAGTACTAGACCTAAAAATTCTAGTAAGTTGTCTGAATGCTGGGAAGGACCGTATATTATCAGCGACAAGAATGGAAGTGGGACATACTTGATAATAACTAAAGATAAAATACAACTCGAATATATATGGAATACAGCCTAACTAAAAATGCTTTACAGATAACCGCTGTTGAAAAATTCAAATAAAGACATCTTTATTATCGTTTACATCTTTTTTCACTATCATTCGCTTAGTATCGATACATACTTAGCAAGTATACCTCACAACTAACTTTCATCTCTTCGACAAACGCCTATCCAATTACAAGATAACCTTGTTTGCATTTCATTAATTATCGAACTAAACATGTCATATTTTTGTCCTTTTTTCTCTAAAACCCAGATATCCCATCGTGGTAAAAAATCTGGTCATTGTTCTGTATTTAAATGGGCCATCACATGGCCCCCTTTCAATCATCTTAGATAATTGCTCCAAAACAATACTCTCATATTACCTTTAATACTATCTAATGCCATCAATCTTGTCGAATATCACACTTAGCATAAATTTCCATAAACTCTATGCATTTTGAATAAGTTAATTCCAAAATACAATTCGACAAACATCAACATAAAACATTCAAGAAATAATAACATATTATTTCAGTCCCATCGACCATTTTTACATCTTTCATAACAACATTCAAGAAATAACAACATAATTTACTCTGTAGGTGGAGAAATTGGGGCATCAACTTTTACTGGTAACCCTGGAGTTAGCTCATATAATATTTGCTAATGAAGAGTACCCTCGGGAATTGTCACTATAGGAGCTTCAGGTGGTTCCGGCGCCTTAGGTGCTTCAGAAACTTCATCCTCCACATCTAAATCTAGGAAAAATTGATTACCAGCAATAGCCAAACATTTATAAAAATCTTTTCTATCTTCCAACTCCTCAAACTGTACAACAAAATTGGTCTTCATGCGCTTGAGCAATTCAATATTATCTTGAATACCTTCAGCTCACACCTCCTCCAAGACCATTGCGTGCTCCACCTTAATCGCCCTCCAAGCAGATATGATCTGTTCACGAACATCGCTCTTAAAATTAGCTTTTTGTAACGCCAATGCATCCTCCATTTCCTTCGCGAGATCCGCCCTTATCTCCTAGACCTCTTTCTTCTTCTCTATGTCCCAAACTTATTTCCCCTCGTGAAGAGAAACCTCCTTCGCCTTCCTGGCTTCTAGCTTATACTTCCCCAGCTTCGCTTCCAATATTACTTTTTGCTTTATTAAAATTTATTTCTCCTTAACAAGCTTCTTCTCGATATTCTTATATGAGAGAAGTTAGTTAACCAGGGTACCAGCACCCAGATTATAAGGTTTGGCCTCGACCAACAGCTTCTTGATCTGCATTACAGTCATAAAATGAGTTTTCGAATGGGGCACCAAATTCTTTAATCGAAAAAGAGAAAAAAAATTCCTAACATTATTCATATTGGGGTGACCTTCAATTAGAAAGGTAGAAAGGCTTTCAGCCCCCACCAAACAATCATCAAACTCCTCCTCCAAAGAAGTCACCCCAAAAACATATGACTCCATGGTCTGTTGGACTTCAGTATCAGACCCCTCAACGAACTTCCTCTTCGTCAACTCAAAAGATGCCTTCTTCTTCGGCAATAAGTAAGTAGCCGATTTAGGAGGTCAACCATCCAGAATACCAAATTGTGTCACATCAAAAAAATTCCCCTCCTTACCAGGAGCTCTTCGAGAAGCCTTCTTAGAGGGGGGGAATGGGAGCAGCAACCTAGCTAGTAGCCCTCTTTTTCTTTCCCTTGCCAAAGGTTTCTATCAGCAAGGCTTCATTTTCTGTAGTTGCCGAATCTGCTTTCTTGTTCATGATATTTTTCCGTCGATGACCAGAATTTCCAAACCATTAGCCTGAGTTCTCTTTAAACCAGCTTCTTGAAACAGACTATCAACATTCTCATGGTCGACAACTAGGTTATCGATCCGACCATAGAAACCTTTCCTGATATTGTACAGCTTTTCTGCTACTGCC
Source organism: Kingdonia uniflora (assembly GCA_014058105.1). NCBI lineage: Eukaryota > Viridiplantae > Streptophyta > Magnoliopsida > Ranunculales > Circaeasteraceae > Kingdonia > Kingdonia uniflora. The sequence goes on from JACGCM010000659.1 coordinate 682,217, forward strand.
GAGCTCCTATCAATCTCCTTCAAAGCTGCACAAAAACAAACAAACACAAGTTAGCCACCAATACAAACTACATACAAACTTTGACATACAAATTACCTAACTACAAACCTAGGTGGAAAGTTTTTCTTTTCAGAGGCTCTCCCAGGTTTTTCTTATCGAACTCATAGTTAACCGATACCAGGAGACATTCCTCATAATACTACCCTCCCGTCAATACCATTTTGTAAAACAAAGGTATTTTCAAAAACCTCGCCAAGTATCTGTACCCTGGCTTCTGAGGATTTTGCTTAAGTGTGTAGTACACACAAAAATCATCAACGGTGATAAGCTCTTCCCCTCTCTCCTTTATTCGACTGTTAAACACTCCAACCACACGAAAGAGATCATACACATTAGGGTTGAACTGACCAGGTGCCGCATCGAAAAAGTTCAACAACTTCTTCTGATCAGCTCGAAGAGGAAATTTTAACCCCCTTTTTTTATCTGTTATTGATGGTCCAGAATCCTATCCAAAGGAACATCTTGATCAATCATCTCGAAATGGTATTCCTCTAACCTAATATATTTAGGAATACCATATTTTACTTTAAAGATCAAAATTTCACTTGTCTCAGGGGCCTCACCATAACACACCCCTTCTTCCCCTTTAATATCTTCATCTCCACCGTCGCTACATTTTCGATCACTCACCTGCGGCTCATGATCCACGTCGGTCTTAGTGCCCTCCTCATCAGACACTTCCACCACCCTGGATACCACCTTATACTGGTCGATACTTTCCACGTATGCACTACTCGACCCAACCCTCTAACTCCCACCCAACTTTTGGATACACGATGTTATATCGATTAACAGTGGTTTTATATCCGCAAGGTTCGCAAAGATTTCTTTATCATCAATTTCGATGGGTTCAGCCTTTTTTTGAGCCAGAAAATCAGAATCCATTTTTTACATTAGTATAATATCATATATGATACATTATATACGTTTGCATGCTACTATTGATATTGTTGTCAAGTTTAATCTCCCACCCAACATTCATTTTATCAAATACTTCATTCAAACGTCATTACATTTCACTTATCGGTACACGATTAATTTTCATAGTTTTACTAAGTCCTAACATCGAGAACTTTCTCTATATCCCTAACATTTTCTACATGAAGTACAGGAATTCCTAGCTTATCGGAGACATTTCAACAAAACCATGTTTCCCGCCAAAGCAAGCTGAATTCAAAAATTTCAAAGTTACGTTTTCCCCGGCGTAAAATCCGATCCATTTTACAGGAAATTAGGCGGCCAACTGTTAAACCTCACCCCATTTTACAAATCATGGCATAACACCCACAGTCGCGCTGAAATCACAGCGACTTCCAAAAATCAATCTCTCCCCTCGTCATCATACCTTTCCGCCAACCCCTCTCTCCACAACATCCCTTACACCTTTTTTAACACTATTGTTCATCAGTCACACCACCAATAATCCCTATCACAACCAATTTTACAAAAAACCCTAACTTATTTTTTTCTAATTACTTCCCATACACCTATTTAAACTACAATTACTTCCTACACTATTGCCACTGTGTTTACATCTATAAAGGGTTTAAACTGAATCGTGTGAATAACAAGCAAGCGTATAAAAATTATAAACAAACACTAACCTTGAAGTGACTGCCTCGGTATTCCTTTATTTTGTAAGTTTTGCCCTCTCAATCAACACACTAATCTCCTCCTTCCCTATGGTTGACAATGACGCAAAAGATGAGCATAGAGAATTAGCACTTGAATAATTATTTTCAAAATTAGTGGTATATGAATTGTCGCCAACCACAAGGTTATTTGTTAGCCCCATGCGACTGTTCATCGCAACCCTTCGCGACCGTTCAAGTACTCGAGTGTAATGCCTTAATCACCTCTTCTAGAACTCTTTTATCCTTCGCCTCCTAAATGCCAATAGGCCCATGCACTGTTGCTCCAACCCTTCCATATCTCCTTTTAACTCCTCTGATATATCTTTCCTCGCCAAAGTAACTCTTATACTATTAAAAAGAGATTGTACATCCAATTCCTTGTACCTCAAAATATCACCTACAGAAGAACACCTAGCCATTTTCTCTAATTACCTAATCACATCCTTCCTTATTCAAATCTTTTCCTATATTCTCGGGCTAGTTGTAACAGCAATTCAAATTCAAAAATTATTTGACAAACCAACTACCCGAAGGTCAAGATATTATACATTAACATACCCATATTAACAATTTTATATCAATAAAACTTCATTCGTTCAAACATATCACATCATATTCGAGAAACATTTATCATCACATACATCGACAACAACATCTAACATAAATTAATTCATTTATTTCATGACCTACACCTTATAACTTTCTCATTTGTTACAAACTAAACAACACTCAGTTTACATTTCAACCGCTTTGACCAGCCATAGCATCTTTTTTTTTACCAAAGCCTTGGCTCGATTCCTTATCTTGCCAACACACTCCGAAGGACTCAATAATTACAAATTGCAATAAAATGCATACTTCTCTTCTGCCTCATTCACCTCCACTTCACTCATCTCTACATACTTAGGCTCCACTGGCACTAATAGTTGCCCATTTACACAGCACTTACCGAAGTATCGATCAAGTAACTCCCAATACTTAACATACACCCAGTTGGAACGCTCATCCTCACGAACCTGAGCTCACATCATCACCATCTCCAATCCTACAAGTAACTTTTAAGATTACAAAAGGTATTTATATAAAAAAAATTAGACTAACAGTCAAATCCAACATTCATTTCACATTGGAACTCTAAACATCTCAGTCAAATCAAACCTCCTAGGAAACTGTTTTAGTCCCCACACATGACTCAACCAATTATCTTTGGATAATAAATAGATTTCAATTCATTCGAGATCACCATATATGTATTCAATGCAAATTCAAAAACAAAGTTTATTCCATAAGTAAATTGTTATATTTTACATTCGACAAACTCTTTCCTTCGATTACATTATATTAAGCTACCAGTTGCATGTTATCCTTTGACATGAATTACTCGAAGCTATATGCTTCTTTTCACAAGAATCTGGCATATCCTCCGACGAAGGAAAAATAACCACCCTCTTCCTCTAAAACCACCACCATATCTAACCCCATGGGGTTACAGAGATAGCAGTGTCCGCAGACACCATGACAGGAAGCATTGCCCGCCTTAGCATTATCATCTTCAATATAGGCAGTGGCCACTTCCCCAAACAATCAATGTACTCCTAGGCCTTCCGTAACACAAAATGAAATTGACACCAATGGAAATACTATATTTCGACGATCTCCACCTTCTCTTCCGTTATTTCTTCCAATCTCATCACTGCGGATTTTAACACCAATGGAAATACTGTAACACAAAATGAAATTGACACCAATGGAAATACTATATTTCGACGATCTTCACCTTCTCTTTCGTTATTTCTTCCAATCTCATCACTGCGGATTTTGAATAAAAGGACAGCAACGACAACGGACCACAATAAACCTCTTTATACTCACCATACTTCCCATCCACAGGCTCCAAAAACTCATTATTCAATACCTGAAATGATGTCGTCACTATCCTGGCCTCCTCTACCTTCTAAAACTGCTGAACACACAACTCCTTCCTTATTCCTCTATTTATAACCTTACCTTCCAAATTATAAAGTCCAATGTTCTGCCATAAATGCCCCTCGAGAAATCAAGATGACTAGATTCATTTGACTTTTGCCTCAGAAATGACAAAATACATACTTCAGCAACATTTGACAGCCTATTCACATTCCAATGTTCTTCTCGACACAATAACAAATAATTATGTTGAGAATGGGGGGATTGTAGTAGCATATTTTCCAAATTCGACAAAGGGAAGCCAGCGGAATTTAGTCAAAGAAATTCCATCATTCGAGAAGATGTCACATCTGTGGCTACAGTTTTTAACCTACAAAAAGTAGCCGTTATGCTTGGTCAAATAGAGTCGTTAGGAGATTTGCGAAGTTCACCCACTACCCCTAAAATGGGAAACTATTTTTCTTTTTGTAAACTGCCTATATCCACTATAAATACAGGCAAAGAATATGTTATTCTAATCCACAATTTTACTATTCATTTATTTTTACTTTCATACCATACAACAATTGTAATAACTAGTAATATATTGGATTTTTCATCAAAACCCTCCTCGAGGTCGTGGTTTTTCTCAGATTTTACTGAGTTTCCTCATAAAATCTTGTGTGTTAAAGCTTATTATTACACAATCCTTACTAGAAGTATTGGGTAAAGATTATCCTCCTGGAAAGTACGCCATTACACATGTGTCTACTCATGCGAAAACATCGTCAAAATTTGTTCGGCTCATATGTACACCCTGGGTTGAAGTAGTCCCGTATAATACTGAAATTCCCCAATTCATGATCTCGATTCTTTCTCTTATCCTTACGGCCCATGACACTTCAGCCGTGAGTCGAAGTTGTATCATGTACTACAAGGCTTATTACATTTTGCTGCATAATGGTCATTGTCATCGTATAATCAAACATAAGATCATCAGAGGAGGACAAAGATATACATAAAGGACTATCAATAGATGAAATGGATGATGAGGAAGACATTTGAGGTTGTGGAATTGATAGAATGGTGTTGAAGGTGAAGGGGGAACAAGTTTCTAGAGAAGAGAGAAGTATAAAAGGATAAAAGGGAAGAAGAAGTGGTTGGTGAAATCAGTGGAGGCGGTGGTGTTCTTTTTACTGCGCGATGTTTCTTTTATCGTGTAAAAAAAAGTACGCCGCCGCCTTCGCTGATTTTCCACAAGGATAGTTCATCTGGTTGGTCCTTCATAACGGCTATTTTTGGCTGCCCAACGGCTAGTTTTGGCATCACAATGGCTACTTTTGCTATATATATATTTTGGGTGGAGATGCACTAATAACAGGTCCTCTACTTGAACTCAACAATGCCGAGTTTTTTTAGCTCTAACATAAGATTCTTCGGTGGTATTTAGTTGGAATGAAGACTGTGCCATGGCCTATTTTGGCATTATTTTGTTGATAATCCATATCTCCTACAACTCAACTTTAATCAGTTATAGATTGGAGTTCATGTCCAATTCAAGGAGTACACAGAACTTTAATACCCTCTTGGAGATTTATGCAACAGGAAGAATATTCTTAAGGTTAAATATGATGAGTTTCATGAGATACGAAAGAGTATTGATAGACGGGTCAGAGGTATTTCACTAGCCTATATTTTCCACGAAGCCAGAGATGAATGGTATAAGAAATACAACCCGCTCAAAACTTTAAACGATATTTTTTACCGGAACTGCATCCCGCCTGATGAGTTTCTTATAAATTACCAACTTTCCAACTATGGACATGATCCACTCCTCCTTACTGAATGGTCTGAGTTTAGTCCATTCATCAGTTGTGAACAATGAATTAAGTTTAATTGTACCTGTTTTGAGTTTTATTTCGTGCGTAGAACTACTATTTTAAGAATTGTAATTGCATTTTTATTTAAATTCATGACTCAAAATAAATTAATTTATATAAAGAAATAGGACATCAGGTCGTACAAGTACTAATACAGAGAAACAAAATTCTATAATATAAATTATTCAACACTGATGTTTATAATAAAAAATTACGTCTGCAAAAACATAAAAAATACCTATATCTACTGAGAGGGGCCAATATCATCTCCATAGCCGACCCCCTGCGGCCACTACCGGGTCGCCTGCCTTGTCCTCGCGCCACCTTTAGGTGTTGGCGGCACCACCCATACCTCACACCCCCTCTTCAGATGTAGGTTCTGAACAGGATAAAGAAAATTTATTTAGATTTTTACAAAATAAATATGACATTAAGAAATAAATATATATATATAATTAAATTACTTACATACTGGTATAGATGGTCGTCTACACTATCCATGTTCCTCTTCAGAGCATCATTTTCCTCACTTAACTGCTGGATCATCTGGGCGTCCCACGTAGGCTCTGCAAGGAAGAGTCACCACATACCATAAAACAGGCGACATAGCTCCTCGACGTCGTAGTAGGAAGACATGGGTAGCGGGTCCCTCAAGTGGTGGATAGGGAGCATCTCACTCCTCCCTGTCCACTTTATGTACTACCCCAGGTCTAGCCCCTCCTCCATTCCAGGTAAACTGAAGTCCTGGGACAAGCTATATTCCCTATCCTCTACTGATGTAACCACAACGGGTATAATACCAGCCCTGAGTGAAGTAGGTTCGAACAGATCTATATTCCCCATCTTCTGGGAATCTGTAAATAGGTAGCCTACCTCATAAGTTTGGTTTGCCCACCCTATCATAAACTGGGCAGAGTCAACGAAGCTAGCATGTATAATTTCCTGTAAATCAACTGGACTAAGATGTGGCAACATGTTAAGCAGAGGATCCAAACGAATAACCACAGTGCCAATCAACTGCCTCTAACATCTATCCCCCAAGTAATAATCGAAGTTTCCATTTGGGACTTTAAGTGGCATCCTCTTACAGGACAGGAACGACGCGATATGTACGCCATCTAAGTCTAACACTACAGATTCTGCCCAAGGTTGCCAGCTGATCGACTCAATAGTTCGATGGTCAATGAGGTATCTGGCTAGAGTAAACAAATTCATTGCCTGAGCATTTATTTTCTTCCTGTTCCCCATCTATCATACTTTAAGACACGGATACGACGTGATCCTAAGCGCTTCTGGGTAATATGGTGACCAACCCCACAATACTCTTAGAACCAATATTGCATTTTGGAACAATATAAAAAGTAATGAGAAATTCTATTTAGGATGTTTATTGGAAAATATTTGATTTATAGCTTATAAGGAAAAAATGTTAATGTACCTTAAGAAATTATCAAAATCTAGTGATGGCATCCCCGGTCGTGACTGTAGTATCCAAACCATGGTACAGGGAAGCAAGAATAGCATAACCTCAGTCATATTCGGCAACTTCGTCCAAATCGGCCACGGCCACGAGATCTCAAAGCGGGAAGGTGTCGTTGGCCATTTGGAACCATAAATATTTTATCATGAAGAGGATAAAGCACGAACAATAGTAATATTATCATCCCAATCATCTATGATGATCAAGTATGTCCTTAAATGTGAAATGCTGACGTTCCCACCTTTTGTATTATTAGATTTGATGTGGAGGAGCAATTGCCTCACCTTGAATTAAATACTCTAGCTATTGTCATATGGAACTTGTGTAGGATATCTATCGATTGCCAATGATGTCAGCATATGAAAATCCATTGGTGTGATCCCTATTTATGCACATGGGAATAGAAAAGTATGAGTTACCAGCCACCAACGCTATGTTAGCGCCAAAATGAGTCGATTATCAGAATTGCCCAAGCGTATATCTATAAACATCCTGAATATTTTCACCACGGGATCCCTTATTGTCGGAATTGCGGAAATTTCCTTCTAAACTTTGATCGCAGTAGTGAATGTGTTGTGCAGACGCATCGAATCTCAATTCTATTCATTGGAGCATTTTCTCAAACACTTGATTAACAAAAATAGCAAAGTCACAATGTACGAAAAACTTACTGTGAGTTCCTTGCCATTGTAATAAATATGACTTTGGCCATCTCAGAACCCAGTTATAAACCTGGTTAGACAGTTTTCTTGGGGTGGGTGTGGTATGTCTTCATTTTGTTGTACCTCTTCAAATTCAACTCTTTTTTTCTTCCTTTCGAATCTCGACTGAGTTACAGTTCACTCCAGATCTCTTGTCCTTCTAAACCCAGGGAATCTACTGGGGTGTGGGTCTCCCTCTGGCATCTCTATTTGATTTTGAAAGGAATTAATTTTTTTTGCAATTTTGGGTTTGAATTGAGAGAGATGAGGAAACAGTGTGGAGCGAGTCGAATGGGAATGGTATTTTTTTGTTAATAGTCAAAGTGGCGGTAATCCTTTTGATGCGCAGTAAAAGGAACACCGCGCGGTGTTTTGATTTCCATAAAAAAAATATGTTAGATAGTTTAAGTTGCTACTGGGAGAGGTTGGGTTTGGGCTGGGTTTTCTGTGGGCCCCTTGTCAGAGCCCACACCCAAACAACTATCTGTTGAGGATGCTCTAAGCACTATCTTCTCCATTTTTTCATTTTTTTTCTTCCACTTTTTAACTATTTCAAACAATGACTAGATATTCATCTTCAACAACCTCGACCATCATTGTTTCTTCCTCGTCTTCGGGATCTATTCTCTCCCTACCCAATATTGCAACTCCCACCTCTATAAAGTTAACTGAAACTAATTATCTCTTATGGAAAGCCCAAATCAAACATTTTCTTATCGCCAAAATTATTGGCGGTTCTTTGATGGATCTCATCCATGTCCTTCCAAATTTCTAGCAAATATTGATTTATCATCATTCTCCGCAATCACTGCCAGCCTAAACCCTGAATATTTTATTCGATTTTGAACAGCCCAAACCCTTGTAACCAAAATTAATGCCACTCTCTCTGAACCTATCCCCTCCCAAGTTGTTAGAATCTTAACTTCTCGACAAATTTAGGAGCGTCTTGAACAAAATTTTCACAACAATCCATCACTAATACAACTCATTTACAATTTTAGTTACTCTCTATTTTCAAAGGCACAAAGCCTATTTCTAAGTATCTACAACATGCTAAATCACTTTTTGATGCCCTGGTCATAATCAACAAACTGGTCTTTAACAATGATCTTGTCACTGACTACTCTGTGCTTGTTACGACTATTATCATTTGAGTCTTATATCACTCATCTACTTAATAATTGATCTTATCAGCCAAGTTCTTTTCTCTCATCCGGCGGGCATGGGAAATTCTTTCGTGGTGGTTGTGGTAACCGAGGTGGGCTATATAAGTTATCTCCCTTTGACATTTATCACTAATCTAACTGTGGTGGTTTCAACCAGAATAAGAGCAACTTTAGCAAAAAGTTTGGGTTTGGGAATGGGCTCGGATAGGGAGGTTATAAAAAACCTAACCTACACCCAGCGCCTCCCAGCAGTTAAGTTCGAGTTGGCCACGTGTTTTTTATGAAAAGGAAATCAAAACACCGCGCAGTGTTCTTTTTACCCGCGCGATAATACTTTTACCGCTGCTTCAACTGTTTTGATTTTATCAGTTCCAACTCAACTCATTTACATTTTACTTCCTCATCTCTCACAATTCGAGGGTTAAAAAATTCAATTCCTTTAGAAATCAAATGGAGATGCCCAAGGGAGACCCACACGCTAGTACATTACCTGGGTTTAGAGTGATAAGAGATACAGAGCGAGCCGTAACTCGGTCGAGGTCCGGAAGAAAGAAAAAAAGTATAATTTGAAGATGTACCACAAACCCAAGGAATACCACACCCACCTCCAAGAAAACTACCCAACCATGTTTATTACCTCGCTTCCAGACAGTATCAATCATATATATTACACTGGCAAGGAACTCATGGTAAGCTTTTGTTTAATTGTGAATTTGTTATTTCAGTAAATTAAGTGTTTGGCAAAATACTCCAATGAATAGAATCGGGATTCGATGCCTCCGCACGGTACATTCACAACGGTGATCAAAGTTTGGAAGGAGATTTCTACAATTATGACAATAAGGGACCACGTGGTAAAGATATTTGGGAGCTTTATAGATATACTCTTGGGTAATCCTGATAATCGGCTAATTCAGGTACTAACAGATCATTTGTGGCTGACAACGCACACTTTCTTATCCCTATGTGCGGAGATAGGGATCACTCAAATAGATTACCATATGCTGACATCAATGTCAGTCGGCTGATATTCGATACATATATCGTATGACGACGCATGAAGTGTTTTATCCAATGTAAAGTAATTACTTCCCCGCATTGAATCCAGTAATATAAAGAGTGGGAACATTAGCATTTCACATTTAAGAACGTACTTAACCATCACAGATGATCGAGAAGATGATATTACCAATTTTCATGCGTTTATCCTCTTCATGATGGGACGTTTATGGTTCCAAATGGCCAACGATGCCGTCCCGCTTGGATATCTCGCGGCTGCGGCCGATTTGGATGAAGTTGTCGAATATGACTGGAGTTTCGCTATTCTTGCTTCCATGTACCATGGTTTGGATACCGCAGTCACGCCGGGGGTACCATAACTAGATTTTCATAACTTTTTGAGGTACACTAGCCTTTTTTCCTTACAAGCTCCAAATTAAATATCTTCCAATAAACATCTCAAATATAATTTTTAATTATTTTTTAAGTTGTCCAAAATGCAGTAGTGATTCTACAAGTATTGTGGGGTTGGTCACCCTATTATCAATGAAGCGCTTAAGTTCTCATCCTATCCGTGCCTCAAAACATGAGAGAATGGGAATAGGAAGAAAACAAATGACCAGATAACCAATTTTTTTACTTTAGGCATATACCTCATTGACCACCAGACTATTGAGTTGATCAACTGGTAACCTTGGGCAGATTTTATTCTTATCCCGTAAGAGGATGCTACTTTAAGTCCCAAATGGAAATTATGAGTATTACTTGGGGGATTGATGTTGAAGGCAATTGAATAGCATTGCGGGTATTCCTTTGGATCCTCTACTTAACATGTTGCCACATCTTAGTCCAGCAGATTTACAGGCGATGAGATAGGCCGGCTTCGTTGATTGCGACCAGTTTATAATAGTGGAGAAGCAAGAGACATACGCCTTATACTTTGTTAACCAAATTTATGAGGTAGGCCACATATTAATAGAATCACAGAGGATTGGGAATATAGATCTGTTTGGATCCTCTGCACTCAGGGCTGGTATTACACCCATGGTAGTTATGTCAGCAGAGGTTCATAGCTTGTCCCAGGACTTCAGTTTTCCTAGTGAGGAGGAGGGGCCAGACCCGGGGTGGCACGTGGAGTGGACAAGGAAGCATGAGATGCTCACCATCTACCACTTGAGGGACTCGCTACCCATCTCTTCCTTCTACAGTGCAGAGAAGTTATTGTACCAGACTCATGGTATACTATGACTCGTACTTGTAGGGTCTGCGCGGGATGCCTAGACGATTTAGCAGTTGACTGAGGAAAATGATACTCTGAGGATGAACATGGATAGTGTAGACGACCAGCTATATTCACATGTAAGTAATTTATTTCTTTCTTTCTTTCTTAATGTCATATTCATTTTGTCAAAATCTAATTAAAAAATTTATGTTCTGTTCAAAACCTATAGCTGAGGAGGGTTCATGAGGTACGGGTGGTGTCGCTACTACCTGGAGGTGGCGCGAGGACGAGGCAGGAGACCCGTAGACATGGTCCGCAATCCAGGAGAGCCAGTAGTAGCCGCAGGGGCCGGGTACTGGAGATGATACTGACCCGTCTCAGTAGATATATGTGTTTTTATGTTTATGTAGACGTAATCTTTTATTACAAACGGTCAGTGTTGAAAAATTTCTATTGTAGAATTTTGTTTCTCTATATAAGTACTTGTACAACCTGATATCCCATTTTTTTTATATAAATCAATATTAATAAATTTATTTTGAGTCTTGAATTCAAATAGAAATGTAATTAGAATTCTTAAAATAGTAGTTCTACGCACGAAATGAAACTCAAAATAGATACAATTATACTTAATTTATCATTCACGACTGATATAGAGATTAAACCAATACCATTCAGTAAGGAGGAGCGAATCCCGTCCATAGTTGAAATGTTGGTAATTTGCTGGAAACTCATCAGGTAGGATGTAGTTTTGGAAAAAAATATTTTAAGAAGTCTCAAACGGGAACAGCTGGTTGTATTTCTCATACTATCCATCTCTGGATTTATGAAGAATATAGGCTAGTGGAACACCTTTTACCTATCTATCAATACTCTTTTGTATCTCATGAAGCTCATCACATTTAGCCTGAAGAATATTCCACTTATTGTATAAATCTCCAGGAGGATGTTGAAGTTCCATGTGCTCTTTAAATTTGGCATGAACTCTATTCTATAACTGATTAAAGTTGTGTTGCCGAAGAGGTAGATTATCAACAAAATACTGCCAGGATGCGACCAGGGCACAGTCTTCATTCCAACCAAATACCGCTGAAGAATCTTGTGTTAGAGCTGAAAAACTTGGCATTGCTGAGTTTAAGTAGAGGACCTATTATTAGAGTATCTCTAGCCAACATATATATAAAGCTAAAAGTAGCCCTTGTGAAGGATCCACCAGTGGAACTAGGTATTATTTGTGAAGGACCTACCAGAAGAACTAGCCGTTGTGGGAAATCAGTGGAGGCGGCGGTAAAAAGAATACCGTGCAGTGTTCTTTTTACCGCCGCCTCCACTGATTTCCCACAACCACTTCTTCTTCTTCCTCTTTATCCTTTTACAATTCTCTCTTCTCAAGAAACTTGTCCCCCTTCACCGTCAACACCCTTCTCTCAATTCTACAGCCTGAAATGTCTACCTCATCATCCTATTCACTCATTGATGATCTTCCACGTGTATCACCGTCCTGCTCTGATGATCTTTATCTTTAATTGTACGGCGGAAATTTGCATTCTGCACCAAAATACAATAAACCTAGTAGTACATGATGCAACTTTGAGTCACGGCGGGAGTGTCATGGACCGCAAGGATAAGAGAAAGAAGCGAGATCATGAATTAGGGCATTATAGCATTATGCGGGACTACTTCAAGAATGGGTGCACATATGAGCCGGATAAATTTAAGCGGCATTTTCGTATGAGTAGAAATATGTTTATGCGCATATTCGATGCAGTCATTGCACATGATGATTACTTTATCCAAAAACACAACAACGCTGGTACTATGGGATTATCACTGTACTAAAAGGTAGTTGTGGCACTACGTTTCTCAAGCTACGGTGTTGCGGCAGATATTTTTGACGAGTATATCCGAATAGGAGAAAGCATAACCTTGTTAACTATGGAAAGGTTTTATGTTGCGGTTATAGAAATTTTTGGCAAGGAATATCTTCGAGCAGCAAACGTGGCCGACATCAAAAGGTTAAAAGTGATCAGAGATTCTCAGGGATTTCCTAGCATGTTAAGAAGTCCTGATTTCATGTCCTAAAGCTTGGCACGATCAATTTACTGGTCATTACCCCAAGGCGATACTGATTCTTGAAGCTGTAGCTTCACACGACCTTTGGCTTTGGCATACTTTTTTTGGGTTACGAGGGTCTATCAATGATATAAATATCCTGCAACAATCACATCTTTTTACCGACCTGACCGATGGTAACGCCCCTCCTTGTAATTATACAATTGCTAGAAAAGCTTATGATATAAGGTATTACCTAGCAGATGACATATACCCCAAATAGGGAACACTTGTCCAAACCATATCCAATCCGGTTACAGGGAAACAAAATTTTTTTGCTCAGCAACAAGAAAGTTATCAAAAAGATGTAGAACAGGCATTTGGGATTTTACAATCACGGTTTAATATTGATAAAAATCTGGTTAAATTATGGAAACCTGAGGTTTTGAATAATATAACGAAGGCGTGCGTGATAATGCACAATATGATTGTCGAAGAGGAATGAGGTTCATTCTCATCATACTGAAACTACGATCCAACCGATCCCTCAACTATTGAAGGTGAACGGCTCAATATTATCCACGAATGCGAAATAATAGAATCATTTATATCAAAATTGAACCGTATTTGAAGTCAAGAACTACACTTTGATCTGAAGGATGATCTAATCGAGCAGTTGTGGGTCGTGAAAAGAAATCTTCAAACCTAGTACTCCATTTTGTATATTATCTGAGTGTTCTTGATGTAATTTAATGCTTCTTATTGTATAATCTTATTGAACAAGTTTTTGATATTGTATTAATCTTGTATTTGTTTTAACGCAATATTCTTGGAAATAAATATTTAAAAAAAAAGATTGCATTCTTCAAGAGCAAAGTACATTATTCAAACGATTATATTATTGGAAGGTAAACTACATTCTTGAAAAGAAAACTTCAATATACAGTAAAGTTAAATTATATTTCATGACCACTTCAAGTACCTGGTCGCCCCTCTTGGCTAGATATTCCATAACCTCAGTTTGCCTTTGCAGATAGCATAACAATTGATATCTAGAAGGATTACTCAGATCTTTATCCATGATTTTGTGATCTCCCCTTGCTTGATCCAAATCCATTTTGGCTTGCCATTATTGACTTGCTTCCGCTCTTCTTCTCTATCATTTTCTTCTTTCACTTATCTCTTCTCCAACCGTAGTTCATCCAGCATTGTTTGGATACTGCAATCAGATGCAACAACACCATCCAAGGCCTTTTGTTCTACAAGGTTTTTTCTAAAGAGTATTTGGCCGATGGGCCTGCTTCCACCCTTATACAACCCACCATCTAATTTAGAATTTTATCCTACAGATTAAGGTATAGGTGGGTCGTTGGGGTCCTCCGATAGAATGTATGATCCAACCAAGTTCCCCAGAGAAGAATTATGCGATGTTCTTCTAGCTACATTTCTTGGTACATTCCCCGTATGGTTCAATCTATCATCATTTAGGTTGGCCCAACACGGTTCTCGTGCCAAAATCTTATACGTTTCATGGTGTTTGAAGTTATTGCAGTCATTTAAGCCTTGATAGATCTTGTGTGCATCGTTTTCCTATAATTCTAAAAATTATCAAATAAAAATAAATAATGTGTATATCCAAGAAAAATAAACAAAATTGAGTTAAAGGAAATTAGAATGTAACCGACCTTCTTCAATTTTCCTGCCGTCGTACCAAAATCATTCTTTATCAATTATCCCCTTGTACGCCATATATTGCGTATTAAGAGGATACCACTGAGCTTTGGTCGACCTACATGATCGTCATATGGGACACTCGGGGTCTTTATTAAAGGCAATGTGGACTTTTTGATAGAAAGTAAAACCCTTTGTGCAACCCACGGTCTGGACAGAAGTCTGCATCCATCCAATACAGTCCGACATCATCCGTCTCGTCCAAAAACTTAGCATTTTCCAGCACTTACACGCTTTGTCTTTATTTTGCGGGTGTTCTTTTCTTTCTTCCTTTTCCTTTTTCTTTCTCGGGCGCCACTTTGATTATACTTAATAGATTCACCATGGAATAGATAGTTCTAAAAGTAATTTGGAGGTTTAAAACATTAAGGTTGAGAGAGCAGATTGGGTTGATAGTATGGGCTAAATGTCTAAGGTTACAGTTGAGAGAGTGTAAATGGTTGCTTATACTGTCCTCTGAAGGTATCCCCTAGCGACATGGTAAACTGAGGTGGGGTCTATAATTTGAATTAAGATTGAAATTGAGATTGGGACTGAGATTGGTTGTAGTAGAGGTATGGAGTAAATTGTGATGATGGGTTTTGAGATAATGGTATTGAAAGTGGGTTATAGGAGGATGGGGTCAACGGTGTGGAGTTATTACTGTTGGTGCCGGAGTTTACCATTTGTGGAGAGCGTAGAGGTTCTCCTCTATACTCTACAATTGGGTTGAGTTAGAAGAGGTAGTTAGTGAGTGCTTAGGTTAAAATAATTGAGTTTGGCAGTGTTCCTTTTACAGCGCAGTGTTCTTTTTACCTCCCAAAAAATCTGGGCGGCAAAAAAAGCACCGTTAAACTCTCTTTTTTTTAGTTTGAGCTCCTCAAACTTAGTTGGGTTTTGACACGTTCAGCTGGCAAACCCAAACTCAAATTGGCGCTGCTGGGAGGTTAAAAGTTTGGGTTTGGGTTTGAGTTGACAAACCCAACCCAAACCCAAACCCTGCTGGAGATGCTCTAACTACTGCAATCGAGTAAATCGTGGTCGTGGCCACAACTCACCCTATTTTGGTATCTTGGTCTACATCCTACAACAAACACACCTTCTCTCCAATGTTAGACTTGCAACAAGTACACCCAATGCTTCCCCAATCCCAACCTCAAAGAAGATCTCACCTCCACTTTTACCGGCATGCAGCTTACTACACCTTTTGACCCAAATTGGTACCCCGACTTGGGTGCAACTAACAACATGGCAGACAACACTCATTCAATGACTCATAAATTCGATTATGGCGGTAATGATCAAGTTTCATTGGGTAACGGTGATACTCTCCTTATTGCATAAAGTAGCAGTCTTTCTTTCTTCTCTAGATCAACTTCTTTTCAACTTTACTGTGTTCTTCATGTCCCCAACATGTATAAAATCTATAATTCGTGGCACAATTCACTAATGATAACCTAGCTAGCTTTACTTTCTTTACATGGGGTTTAATCATTTGTGATTTACAAACCGGTGTTATTTTGTTTAAGGGGCCATGTAAAGATGGTCTATATCCTATCACTCTGGGACCGTTGAACAAGTCATGCCCTATCAACTTCTAGCTCTTCTCTGCCACTTTGGCATCGTCACTTAGGACATGCCTCTTTAAAGTGTTACAGGTTCTTGCCACCAATAAATGTTTAGGCTCATCATTCCACTTTTTTAATTTAAATTTTTTTAGTGATTATGTTTTGGGAAAGTCAAAAAGGCTCCCATTTTCAATAAATCAGCATCGTGCAAATACCCCTTTTCATTTAGTTCATTTGGATGTGTGGATGTCTCCCATTTACTCTGTTTCAAGTTTTCGTTATTACGTTCTGGTTTTCGTTCTTACGTATTATTCACAGATGATTATATGTAGTACTATTGGATATTTCCAATGCGCCAGAAATCCAAAGTATTCTCCCACTTTACTCATATTATTGTTTTAATAGAAAATCACTTCTCAACTACAATTAAAAACTTTCAAAGCGATAACGGTAAAGAGTTCGATAATAAGTCTTTTCACCAATTTTGTGCAACTAAAGGGATTCATCACTATTTATCCTACCCTCACACTCCGTAGAAAAATGGACTAGGGGAAAGAAAACACTGCCATATATCAAAAATTGATCGTACCTTACTTCTTGCATCACATCTCCCAAATAACCTATAAGTCAAAGCTATTTGCACAGCCGTTTACCTAATTAATAGACTCCTGACTTCACTACTATGATGGTCATCTCCATTTTAGATGTTATTGTTGGAATTAAATACAATTAACTATGATCAATAATTGAACATGTAACGAATATTAAACTAACCTCTTCCCCTACTCTTTGAATTTCCCCTATTCTTGAGTGGAGTCCTCCCTTGGATTGGCTGCAGACCTCAATGGGATGGTTTTCTGTGTTGTAGCCTCCAAGAGGAACTTCCTCACTATTTAACCTGATAGGGTTAGAGTGGTCTTCCTATTACACCCTCAAACCCTAATAAAGAGTAATACTAGGTCCTACCTACCTTAACTTGATGTAACAATTTGGCACATCCAATAATACTTATGCAACTTATTAACATGTGTGCTCGTGAACCTGAAGAGTAGTGCTGGTATAGATGGAAAATCTAATAATCTCCCACCTGGCGCTAACTCGATTTTAAGAAAAATATTGTTTAGCCTGATTCACAGTTTTTTATGAAAAACGGATGGCCATCCTTTATTTTTTAAAACCACATATTATAATTTGTCGAAGGCCATGTAACATTAAACTTAACTATCACTCTACGATTACAAAGATGGCTAGCATGGTTCACGGATAAATTTTGGTCAGACCTTTGAGCACATGCCTAGTTCATATCATGGACATCAGGCTGGCAACCTTAATAGCTTTCAAGTATAATTTCTTTATTGGTGGGGTTTAGAGTGTAAATGAAAAATGTATACCTTAATAATATACTGATACATTTCTATTAGTGTCCTACAACATGTGTTTACCAAACACATATCATTTCAATACTTAGACAAGCCTTCATGCGAAGACCATCGCTCATACTGAAGTAAATGCCAAAGGATGTAGAGCCTACCCATATCCAGCCCAAGCAAACTTGAGAAACATTTCAGTATTCTCTATAGGTACTTAATACTTAGACAACTGTCATGTGATGAAATCACTCGTATCTTAAACTTTATTGCAATTGCATAATTTACACTGAATATGTGCACATACAATAATGGATCTAAATATAATGACAACTAAATAATCAAAATCAAATCTGAATATCGACCAAAAAAATAATCGGGAAGAACTCCCACATGGATAAAGAATCCTAATACAGTTACAGCAAATAAACCAATAACTACTCCCACATAAAAGAGCGATCCTCAAAGAGACTCCAGCAAAAACTGAGTTAGAGTAGCCCAAAATCATAAGCTTATCCGATCTCCTATAAACCAATCTGTAATCTTTATCCTCATTAAATAGTAAAGAACCTTCTTCGCTGCCTGCCTGCCAGTGAATAATGAAGGGTTCTGTTATTACCTTCCTAACATCCCAATAACAAAACTAATGTCAGTTCTCATACATATCATGCCATAGGCATTCGTCTGCTGAAGAACCGGACGTCACTGTTAGTAAATAAAATATTGTTGACGTACTAAACCATAAATGTAAAATGTCTCCCACTCATATTGATGTATATAAAATGATCTATTTGTAATCAACTGCCTTAGATCCTTCAAGTAAAGGTGTCAACTCCCACACAGAGTTGTGAGTCATGGAATCTATCTCCTTCGTCATGGCAGTATAGAACTGATCTACAAAACAACTAGCCAAAGCCGAACTAAAATATATCGGATCCTCAAAATTAAATAATTCCCCTTTAACTGAATAAAGATGATAACCTAAAGAAAAGGCTAAATGCCGTTCTCTAGGGGATCTTCGAGTAGGAGTAAAAGGCTGTGTTGGAGGTAAAATGATAGGAAATTTAACAGTAGAGAGTGGAGAAAAAATATGAGTGAGAACTGGTGTTACAACAGGGTCTGGAATAATAAATAAGTCTAAAAACTGTACTGGTCACAGTGCCAATATCAGATAAACGCGGAAGCATAGCAACACTGATCAGCAGTTGGACTCCGAGTTACAGAACCCTCCTCAAGGAAAAGCTCTTTATGAATAGAACTGGTAAAGTGATTTCCCTCCTCTATGAAATGAGCTTGGGCACACTTAGTAATCTCCATGGGGCGAGAGGGACAATAAAACTTGAAACATATCGATCTCTCTGGGAAACCAACGAAGAAACAACTTACAATCCTCGAATCTAACTTTCTGATATACGGGTTAAACAATATTGCCTCTACAGGACAACCCCAAATACGCAAGTAATTAAGACTAGGATTTCTCCCAGTCCATAGATGATAAGGATTAACTGGAACAGAACGAGAAGGAACTAGATTCTGAATATAGACTGAAAAGCGTAAATACTCTCCCTACAAATTTGTAGGGAACGACATTCATAAATACCATTCTGATCTAGTAATCCAGGGGTAGTATGCTGGGCTACAATACCCTGATCCTTTAACTACTAATAGAATGGTCCCGAATGTTGACTGTCTTGATCGATCTTACCATTATACTCGTCTCCTCGATCTGACCGGATAACCTTAATCTTTCTATCTAACCGTTTCTCAACCTCTAATTTGAAAGTCTTGAATACATCAAGTGAGAGATAAGAAAAATATAGGTATAACAAGAGAAATCATCAATGAAATTGATAAAATATCGATGACCACCTCGAGATGGAATAGAAAAAAAATCTACATATCTTTATATGAATCAGCTATAAAAAGTTTATCCTACGAGTAGATTGCTCAGAAACACTATAATGTTTAACAGTACATAAAATACTAACCTCAGTAGATAAACATAAAAGATAAGTCTCAAAAGAATGGTTAAGAGATAGACAATATAACCCATCAACTAGTAAACCATAACCAATAATAGAATCATGATGAATGTCAAAACCACCATGTCATCCAAAGAACATAAAAAAATGCTTATTAAATCTAAAGTAACACCTGTGTCTAAACCCAAGCAAAAAATGTCAACGAACTCAATGGGAAGGTTTATTGCATCTCTTGAGAAAACCTATTCCTCAGACCTTGTTGGCCGCCTGTTGATAAACCTTTATGGAAAATTCAAAATGAGAATTGTTGGCCCAGAATCTGACCACCAAAAGTTGGTGGGAACATCAACCAAATTGAATTAAAGGAAAACATAAATATGTGAACGTACATTTCCACTATCGTCATACTTCAGCGATAAAAACTGAGATAAGTTACTGTATAGCTTTCCATTGATAGAACCCTCAAACTGATTCTTAATGACATCTAACAGTTCCTAGTGAGAACAAAAAAAATCAAGGTAGCCTAAGGCAATAGTTTGAGTAGTTAGAGTTCGTCAAAGTTTTAATATTAGTCAGTTGGTTCTAGATCATAGGGTCCATAGCTGTATGAACCAATGACTTATATTAAGGATACGTAAAAATAAATTGTATGCACGTTTAACTTGATCTCTAAAAGATCTAAAACTAGATGTCTTTAATCTTGATCCTACCTGGGGTTAGGATGGTCGAGTCAGAGTGTATATAATATTTAAGGTATAAACTTTTCACTCTGTGGGTACAGTGATGTATCATTGAATCCCTCCTTTGGGTGGTGATTTGACATACATTGCCACCTAGTTGGTGATCACTTACGCTCAAGACTAGACTAACCACTTACAGTTTGACTCGAGACACTTCCTCACCTTTGGGTTGAGAGTTATCTCATTTCCCCATACCGTATAGTCTATCTTGACACACTAATTAATTAGAAGTTTCTTAGCCTCCTTTGGGTGGTCTAATGATTTCAAGTTTAATTAGTGCAATGTAATCTTAATGAGACTTTTCAAGAGAGTCTCAAAATTGGGAAAAACGTTCAACTTCATGGATAAAACTCCTTTGGGTGTATATACCCACTTTGTATCCCGCATTCCTAACGACTACTTGATCTCGCTAAAACCACATTGAAGAACCTCGGTCATTAAAAAAAACTCTATATCATGAAGGATATATATATTGCAAATGCCAGATCCTAATTATTTATTATGATCCCTTAACAGGGTCGACATACATGGATATTCTAATATTAGAGTTTGTGGATAACTGGTATTCATGAAAATGTCCAACTAGTCAACATATTAATGTTACAACTTCAGATTAGATATATAAGTTGTAATACATATAATTAATATCTACATTCCACGACAACCGCAGAGACCTCCTAAAAAAACACAATAATAGACACATATATATAATGCAAAGGAGTTTCGCTGCTCGTGGAGTTGGACGCCGACAAACCAGCAATCAAGCACAAAACCTCCAAAATACCTTGTTGTTACTCCCACTCAGTACGATAAATAAACTTCTACCCTTTCTCTGCGCACGGACCATGCCAACCTATATTGTACAAACTGAAAACCTCGAATCCTTCTAACTATTACTCATTTTAAACCTTTTACTCGCCCTGATACTCCCACGACACAAAATCCTCATTAATAAATGCCACCATAACCTCGAAACATAAAACTCCACTCATAAAACAATAGTGTATCAAGATGATCAGGCAAACACAAATACACAAACAACAACTTAAACTCCTGCCTCGACCTCTGTAGCGCATCCATAAACCCCTCCATTGCAAATTTTGGATGACTCCATCCAAAATCCTTCTTGAAACTTGTAACAAAAGCCAATGCCTCCACAACCATAGCCTAAACCGATGGAGTTGATGTCAACGATGAAGCATCGCCAATCCGATTAGAACTATATCCAAGCAAAACCAGCGAATAAGAGAGAACCCCACCGGCAACCCAGAAACCCAAACCAATTGGACCTGAAATTAAGCCCAAACTCCCAGAAATCACTGAAATTGGTAGAGTGATTAACTTCTAAGCCAAACTAGGAGGAGTTGCTCCCACCACCAATGGCTGTAACTCTTGCCAAGGCGACCACCAACAAATCAACATCTAATAGAGGGGTATTCTTCCCCAATTGTTATGATTTCCTAACTCACAACCTTCTGAGATATCGAAAAAACTCTCCTCCAAGGGTTATCCCTTGCCAAAAATGCCCTACAAGGTGTGATTCTTGAGTAGTTGGTCAATCTGAAATAGCTTACCCAAGCTAAAATTGGAGCTGAACAGATTAACTCGTCCTATTCTAGATTTCCTCGCAAAACTTAAGTGGCTTTCGTACTTGGATCTCCATGGAAATAATTATAAAGGATCGATCCCAAGAAGCATAGGTACCTGAGTCGACTTACGACATTTGATCTCTTTCACAATCATTATAGGATTCTGATGTTGAAAATGAATCAAGTACACCTTGGATACAAAGCTCAAGAGAAGAAACCCTAGAATTATACAGAACTCAGAGAAATCAAATCTCTTCCTTCTCTCCATGATTTGATTTCTCTCGCGATTTAAGGTTTGATTTCAGAAAAAATAAGAGAAACCCTTAAATAAAATTATTTGGGAGTGATGGATATAGAGAGAAAAAAAAAACTCAGCGAGCAGAACTGTTGAACTTGTTGTACGCATGAACAGTGGAAACAAAACCCATTAAAATACAAAAAAAACAACTTCTGACAATAATCCATTGTGTTCTCTCTTAAGTCAATAAATTAATTATAGAAAATTTGTATCCTAGCTCTGACACCAATTGTTGGAATTAAATACAATTAACTATGATCAATAACTGAACATATAATGAAGATTAAACTGACCTCTTATCCTGCTCTCTGAATTTCCCATGTTCTTGAGTAGAGTCCTCCCTTGGATTGGTTACAGATTTCAATGGGATAGTTTTTTGTATTATAGCCCCCAAGAGGGACTTCTTCTCTATTTAACCGAATAGGGTTATAGTGGTCTTCCCATTATACCCTCAAACCCGAATAAAAAGTAATATTAGGTCCCACCTACCTTAACTTGATGTAACAATTGGGCACAGCCAATAACACCTATATGACCTATTAACATGTGTGCTCGTGAACCTGAAGAGTAGTGTCGGTATAGATAGAAAATCCAACAGTAATATAATACCCCTCCTAACTACCTTTTACTCTACAACTTTGGTTGTGCATGTTGCACTTTTCTTGGTGATTATGCTGCTAACAAGCAATAACCACAATCTGCTGAATGTGTTTTTGAAGCGTACAGTACTCAGCATAAAGGATATCGGTGTCTTCATCCTTCTACCGGCAGAGTATATATCACATGGCATGTTTTATTTAATGAGGCAAAATTTCCCTATGCTTCGATGTCCTCTTATACTAAAAGTTTGTCGAAGATGGCTTTTAATTATCACAACCACATCTCTAAGTACTCGACAAATGCCACCATGAGTAGCAACAATACTTTTACCATCTCTGCCTTCTCCGTTAGCACATCAACTACCAGAAACCATTGCTACTATACCAACTATATCAACATACCATTTGAATCAGCCCACACACATGTAGCACCACCACCTAATGTTCATCCTTTGCATATTCAAACTACTGATTCACCTGACTTAATGTTTGTTATACATGTATTCAAAAATAAACGAAAATGAACGACAAGGAAATGAAAAACTGAAGATCGAGGCTTGCAGTCACTATAATTTCCATAAGACAGATTTTATCCTGAGTATGGTGCTTCACAGTTAATGGCGTCTGTCTTCTGAGATATACTAATTGAATCGCTCAGACTTGAAGCACTTAAGTCGATACGCCTATCGAACTATCTGTGATATTACTCTCAAGAAGGAAGCAATGAAAAATCAAATAGATTTAGATATTTTTCTCTGTGTATAAAAAAAAATGCATAAAATGATTATTTATAGAGGAGAAGGTGACTTATCAAATTACCTGTTGACAGGGTTTTTCCCCAAGAAATACCTCTGTGAAAAGTTATAACTCTTGGAGAGAATAACCAACTCCTAAATAAACACCCCCAAAAAATACTAAGTATAAACTAGAAATTCCCATGAACCCATGGCCCAAGGCCAAGGCCGAATCATAGACTTATAAAATAGTCCAGGTGGGTCACGGGTCGGGTCGGGTTGTACATGCAATCCCATGGGCGTCCCCATATAGCAAGCCTTCACACACTCACCTCACACACGCTTGAGGGCACCTCCCACTTACACATACTATACATGATAGTAGTGTGCAACCCATTATAAAGTGAAAATCATCTTTTCACTTATCTAATGTGGGACTAAAAATAATATACCAAGTTAAGACATTCAAAATAAAGAAACTGTAATGGCCAAATTCCGTAGCTCGATACTATTAGGAATTAGCTATTACACCAATGATCCTGTAACAATACGCTAATAAAAAGCAAGAAACTGAAATAGGTGTTTTTAGCATAGAAAACCTCTGAATAGGTAAAAAACCACGACCTCGTATGGAGGATTTTTCTAAAAGTCTATTTATAGCTTTGAGTGGATATTTTTATTACAAGTGATCTCTAGAATATACAAATGCCTTTAATCTCATAAATAAGAAGTTTGAGTAATTTTTTTGGTCCCTGTCTATTCTGTAAGATCTTCTTTTTATAGGCTTTTCCCACAGCTCTTCGTCGTGCTGGAGTATATCATCCGAATAATACTGTTAGTGGCAGCTAACTGAATAACTGATAAGTTCGTGGAAGATAGGCATTTTTAACTTAATAATGTTTTTTGGGTTTAGCTCGATGTAGTTTCTTATGTAGTTCGTAGGGTTGGTTAGAATGTTTGACAGGAGTGTTGTGTGCCGAAATTGCATGAGCCTGAGATGGAGGTAAATCGAACTGAGTGAGCTCGATTTCGAGTGATATTGAGGAATGAGTCCCTACAATCGCCCCCTCGTAACCGAAGTCACGGGTGGCTTTGGTTGAGAAAGAATATGTCAAAAATTGTAATTTTGAAATGGAACCATGATGGCGTTTGACTGGGTGGAAGTTACGTGATATTGAGAAGTGATGGGTACTAAATAATGGTGAGGATGTATGTGACGGTTTGTGTTTGAATAGTCCCGCCCGTAATAAATGGTGACGCTAGGAAAAATATACCTGCACAATAAAGTTAGGGCTATATAAAGAGTACCTTGATCACCTTGTTTGGGTAAAATTCTGCATGCGTAATGCTCTCTGAAATGGTAAAAACTTGGAGTATGGTCCTTGAAGAGAGAATTGCGCTTGAAGCGCAGTGGTTGAAGTTGAAGTACTTTAGTGACCAGTCCCTAGAAATGGCAATCCCAGCGCCTGTTCCCCCGACGTATCGAGGCTTATCGGGAGAGGAAGCGGCTGAAGCTGAAGAAGATTTCTACTATAAGTAGAGATTTCATGTCTTCATCTTGACAGGCGAGGAACGTTGGGCCTATCTTTGTACCCTTGCGGAAGACAGGGTTAGGGGTTCATATACAGGAAAAGGTGCATCTGCGGGGCAGATGTACTAATTTTCTATGGTGCCAGGGATTTTAAGGTTGGGCCCTCTTCATCTCTACCAACTCTGTGGTGGTAGTGGTTATAGAAGAGGCGGTGGTGGCAGTGGAGGATGAAAACTGGTAGGAAGATTCTGCTGAGGCATTTCGATCGTGATTTTGTGCTCTGAAGATCTTCCATCTTGTTTTGTGGGAGCTACACTGAGTCTAGTGCTTACATAATTTTTGGTTGAAGTTTGACTGTGCTTCAACTGAGCCATGTGAGGAGGGTTCTCTATTGGTTCCACTATTTTCTTCGCGTCAGGGTGAAACATTACTGAACTAAGAAGAACTGGAAAATTTAATGCCTTGCCATGCCTGATTGACCTGTAGCTTTAAACAAACAGGAAAAAATTGTTATCTGTAAAGTACCTAAAGTTCGGTGCTGGACGAATTACATGTTGTTGTCTTCCTGTGGGAAAACTTGTTATCTGTAAATCGTGTTATGAGTAATATGAATATAAATTAATTCTTATGAATTTTGTGTATAGAATTTTCTTGAATCTACTTGAAATGTGTTAGTTGAATAACGGCTTGATAAGTGCTGAAACAACATTCGAACTGAGATGAACATTTGATATAAAAGATCTTTTTTTAACAGGAAATAAAATAGAAATCGTAGAAATATGTTAATTCGAGGTATTTCAAGGTCGACAGAGATGCCTCTCTAAAGGTCATTCGTAGTAACTAGTGAGTGTATTAATGAGGGGATAAGCTATAATAAGCGAGTCCGAGATCTTGGGTTTTTATTATGCGGTACTAGGCAAAAACTGAGTGAAAGAAGGAAGTGATTGGGAAATCTTATAAATATTGATAGGATGACCCAGAAAAGTTCTGGGGAAAGTTAGGATGGTGCGAACTTGATCTAAGAAGATTCGTCATATTGCGGAAGGTCGATTAGCCATAAAAACTGTTGAGGTGCGGGAGAGAATTTTTAGCTCGCTCGATTACGATGCCGAGTTACCGATGAGGGTTTGCCAGCTCGAAGGGTTAGATATCAGAAGTAGATAACTTAAGTATGCTCGTTACTTTTATGAGTCATTCTTTCGTGTATTCATGAGTAATTCAGCAGAACGAAAAAGGGTGGCTGGTTTGATAGCTAAAGTTGAGATCGATTTTGAAGATATGAGGATTGGTGAATTATGTGATCAAATGAAGGTTGCTAAAGTTTTCCAGGGCTGAAATGGATATTGTTTAGATGTTTTTATGAATAAGATAAATACTGAAATGTAGCATAAATAATATAAGTCAATTGGATCCTCAATAGGGGGAATCTGTTTGAGATTGTTTAGAAAGCAATTTGATTAAATTTGAATATTTGTACAATTTCAAAATTGACTTCAATCACTAAAAGTATGATAAGCAATTACTATGAAAAAAAAATACGTGAGTGCAGAAGCTTCTAGTTTTGTATTGTATAGAAAATGAAATAGAGCTCTGACATCCCATAGTGTGAGTCATCATGAGTGAGAGTACGTTAAGAAAAGATACGGAAAGAGGGCAACAAAAGGCGTTAATAAATAAGGAGAGTTGTTATGATGGAAAGGTAGTTTTATCGAAAAGGTACAAGGCGTCCGACATGGAGAGTGGAAAGGATGCCTCGGTTCTGGAATCAAAAACAGTTCGTACGAGGGGCAATAAATGCCAGCCGCATGAGAGAGAAAATATAAATAGTTCTTCTTCGTCTCCAAGCAATCGTTTTACCACAAAAGATTTGGAGAGCAAAAAGAGAGAAAGGCGAAAGATCAGGGGAATAAATCAAGAGTTTTCTGAAGACAATAAACAGTTAAAGAGGGCAAAAGGTTCAGGATCTCGTAGGTGGGAAAATCACAGGGTAATGAGGAGAAAACTTGACTCTTTTGCCAATTTGCATCCGGATATCGAAGGTTAACAGAGATTTATACGCAATATACTTTAATATTCTATAGTGTAAATATATGTGTTATGTGTAACTGACTTATCAGAGATATATGTTGAATATATAGATATATAAGTATACATAGATTGAAGAATGATAAATACTTTAACAAGTACGCAGATCGAAATAGTCCTGTAGAGTCTATTTTTGAGATGGGTAGGTCATCTGTTAATGAGTTTTCGACCTCTGGTAGGTCGAATGAGTCTGATAATGAAGGGGAAGGAGGATTGGAATAATTTCTGGGTTTTACTGGTCAGTTAGTGTCTTATCCACTGGGTTCTGATGCTTTCAGAGAATTTTGTAAAGCCAAGGGGGCTGTAGGAGGTAAGTGGGGTAAATGTGTAGAGTTTGCCGGCAGGCAGTTTAGAGGTTGTACGGTAGCGAAGGGGGAGGAGTATTTTAATCTTTTGGCAGATTTGAAAACATTAAAATGAGATAAGGGTATAGACGAATCGATCTCGTTAGAGTATTTCAATGGAGATCTCCAGAGTGACTTTTTGGAGGGTTTTCTATGTTGCTTATCTCAATTAGAGTATGGATTATGCCTCCTCCTAACCAATTTGGCGAAGGGGGTAATGAATGTAATTGGGGCATGTCTCATTCAATTGAATGGGAATATGTGGGAGGTCATTACTATATGTGAGCATCTGAATGATAGGTGGGAAAGGGAGAGTAATGTAAGGAGGATAACCCCTGAGGAGATCTTGAAGTTTTATGGGGTGAAGAATTTTAAGGCTTGTGGGGGGTCGCATTTCTGCGCGAGCGGTACTCGGCGTCGTTTCATCGATCTGAATTCAGCAGGTCGAACATGGAATAACAACATCATATGGGTGAAGGGTAATTTCCTTTAAAGAGTTGACGAGGAACTTTTGGACCTCCGATTTAGATCTGTAAAGCAAAGTAAGTATAGACATGCATAGATAGAATTATTTTTATGTTTCTTTGACAAGTGTAGTTGATAGAAAAATGTATTTATTGCAAGTGTGAAGTCTACAGTGGAAAGGAAAGATTTTTTATGGGATGAAGTCGCAGAGGAGGAGACTGAACTCGAACTAGTTTTGGGAGAACTCAGCCTTAGTAAAAAGAAGAGAATTGATAGTAAATCGTAAAAGGTTGCAAAGGCTCAGTTTACTAGGTCGATGACAGGTGTCGATGAAGGAACAAGGCAAACAAGTCGAGAGGAGATTCAAGCTAAGACTCCTGGGTCAGGCTGTTCAGCCCAGCCGAACCTTACGACGGGCAAAATATCCCAAAGGTTTCTGAAGAGACAGATAAAAATGATTTTGCCGACCTCTGGTACCACAGTCAGTGATGAGGTCGCACAAGGAAAGAAGAGGAGGTTTGAGCCTTTGGGGGGCACAGGAGAGAAGGTCCCTGAGGGGCAATCTATTTTAGTGGATGACCTCAAAGAGGTCGAGGAAAGGGCCAGGTTAGCGGTTCTTCAAAGAAAATAAGATACGAGCCAGACGGTAAGTTCACATTATCAGATGTAAATGTTTAATATACTTCGAGCTAGTAACTAAGGTTGATATAATTTTTGCAGGTTGCTCGCCTTGTCAAGGGGATTTGGCTCAGTATAGAAGAACAGGAATCCGAGCTTAAAAAGGCAAAGAGCCAAGACTGATGCCCTGAAAGAAATCAAGCAGTAGAAGGCCGTTCATGTTGTGGCAATTGGCTAGTTATAGGTTGAGGCTAGGGTTAATTTAGACGAGACAGCAATGGAGCGTGACAGACTAGGTCGTCACTTGATGCTGAAGGGCTACTCTCAGGAAAAGGTGGATGCCATGAAGACTGACACCTATGCTGAGGAAGAAGAAGAGGAGGCAGAAATTATGGGGGTTGTGGACGGTTTGGATGGTTCTTCCCCCCAAACAGTGCTTGATAACCAAGGGGACAATGTTGAGCTCCCTGTAGATGGGAGTGAGAAGGTAGGGTAGACATGTGTTTTGTCTTAATATCTGTAAGTTGAAAACGTGTATATGGGAAAGGAACTGTTGTATGTTGACTATTTTTATAAATCTTTTGTAGGCAATTAAAGAAATTAGTCTCAGGATAAATGACCTAGAATCTGGACTTGCCAGGGAAATAGGGATTTCAAAGGCCATGTTGTCTGCGCAAGCAGAGTTGCAGGTTAGATTTGAAATAGATTGCTTAATCTTCATGTTACACCAACGCTAAGTTAAGTAAATAGGATAGAAATGCATAGCAAAAATCTACCGCTATTAATACTGAGTAGGATATCGAAAGTGTGAACCTTGTATGTCGAAAGAATGTTAGTAAAGTGTCCATCTGAGAATGGACTCCAAACTTTTAATCTAAAAGTATTTGGAAATAGATGTTTAGAACCCACGTAGTCTCTTTAAATGTTGTGTGTATATGTAGAAATGATACTTGCTGAATCGAACTGTACTAAATCGTCGTATATGTCTTACGTCAAATTGGATGCGTCTCGCACACGTGAGGATCACGCACACATGTGCAATCGGGCGGTGCAATTCGATAGGGTGAATGGGGCGAATGAGAACTGGGAGGATCAGTACGTAAAAGCAAACTTCAGACTAAAGAAGTTGAATTAGGTCATCTCTGACCTGACCCGTCAGGTCGAGGAGATAGAATTTGGGATTAAGAAGGGATTAAAAGATTTATCTGAGGCAACAGAGCGTGCTGAGAATCCTCAAAGTCAGGCTGATGTGTTGGCTGTGAAGGGCAAGCAGGCAGATATGGCTCAATACCGTATTCGAGCATTGGAACGAGCTGAGGAATTATGTCGATCTGATCACAATAACTGTAGGATCGAGCTGGAGCGAATGAGACAAAAATTCATTAGAAAAGATGACGATTTGAGGGTAGCTCGAGAAAACCTATCAGTGTTGGAGGTCGCAGCTGAACATTTGAAAACAACCCTCCCCGCCAAGGATATGAAATTCCGAGAAATCCAGCGCAGGTGTGATGGCTTAAACGAGAGAGTCGCCCGTCTTAAAGCCAAAAGGGATCATGTCATTGCTCGTGCCAAGAAAGCTGAGGCTAAAGAGCGTTCTGGAGGAAGTAGAACTATGATTAAGGCTCCTCTAGTTCAAGGGGATGTCGTTAGTCTCTTAAGTCGCATTAGAGAGCTAGAAAGTGATGTCTCTAATTTAGGGGCATGTTCAGAGGGGAAATGTAGATTTGAGGGAATGTCAGCATAAGCTGGACGCTACTCTAATCAGAGAGAAAATCTTGGAGGGAGAGATAAGAGCTAAGCATTTGCTAGTTAAGAGAAAGGATGAATTATTGAAGGATCTGCCTGCAAGAAAGGAGTTGAAAGCTGAGCTTGGGATGCTTAGAGCTCGGGTAGTAGAATTACAAACAATGAATCTGGCAGAGTCGGAGTAGTATATTACCAAATTGAAAGAAGATTCCATTTGCTATGATAGGATTGATGCGGATAGAAACGCTTGGAAGGATACTTATGTTAGTGTAAAGGTGCGTCACAAGAGGTTGAAGGCTAGGTTCGCAAAAGCGGTAGTACCTGATGTGGCTCGATCTGACATGTTAAAGGTGATTGTTGCATATTTTGTAGAGGAAGTTAAAAGTCTTAAATCATAATGAGATACCTTGCTCAAAACTTTGTCATATAAGGGATGTACCTGTGGAGCTGAGATAGATCGAGGTAACTGTCTGGGCGTCATGGAGACCCAACTGGGCCCACCAACTATTGAATTAGTAGAACGAGGTAGGGCTGTTGTGGCTTACAAACTGAAAGATTGACCTCTTGATGATGTGGGAGAAAGCATTTCTAACACTGTATCAGCAGAGAAGAATCTTCTGTAATGACTTTGACCTAAAAAAAAAGTAGAATTGTGTTAGACACATTGTATTGATGAAAGATAGTATGACCTTTGCCTCATCTTGCGTCTAGTGGGATCCTTGATATAAAGCAAATTTTTACATTCGTCTTAATCACAAAAATATAGGGGTTGCTAAACCAAGTGTTATCCTTGACCTAGGCTTATAGAAATGTCGTAGACATATTAAAAAGATGAAAGCTAGTATGACCTTTGTTTTATCTTATGCCTGGTTGTGTCTTTGATGTAAGGCGAGCTTTTACACTTGTCACAGTCGTAGAGCTGTAGAGATTTAGCAAAACCAAGTTGTATGCTCGATCCAGCCTACTGGTGTAGACCAAACAATTTGTAAAAGATGAAGACTAGTATTACATATGTCTTATCTCTTGCTTGGCTCTTTGAAGTTGAACAAGTTTTCACACTTTCCAACCTCGCCGATATGTTAAAATTCAGCTGAACCAAGTTGTATACTCGATCCAGCCTACTGGTGTAGACCAAACAAGTTGTAAAAGATGAAGACTAGTATTACCTATGTCTTATTTCTTGCTTGGCTCCTTGAAGTTGAACAAGTTTTTACACTTGTCACCTTCGCAGATATGTATAGATTCAGCTGAACCAAGTCGTACACTCGATCCAGCTGACTGGTGTAGACCAAACAAGTTGTAAAAGATGAAGACTAATATTACCTATTTCTTATCTCTTGCTTGGCTCTTTGAAGTTGAACAAGTTTTTACACTTGACACCTTTGCGGATATGTAGTGACAGAAGCCAACGTAGCTCCTCGATCGAACTTATGGAATGTGGATTGTAAGCTAGCATTATCTATGCTTGAATATGTGGAATGTGAACGACTGTTTCGTTAAGAGATTGATAATATGTAAAAAAAACTTTCATTGATAGGTTCAGAATTTACATTGGATGGAGATAAGAATCTCACTTTTGGAATTGATAACAACCAGTGAAGCATGGAAATGGAGTAGTGAGACGACTAACGATAGTTTCGTTTCAGTCGTCTAGTGTTCCAAGGATTTAAAATAGGGACACCCTCTTCTGTCATGACATAGTATGATCCCAGGCCTGAGAGACCTGTGATAATGAATAGACCCTCCCAGTTGTCGGCTAATTTTCTAGCGTGAGGCCCTTTTCAATGTTGAGGAATTTCTCGCAGGACGAGATCCTATTTTTGGAAGGTGCAGCTCCTAACTCGATTATTGTAAGACCTAGCCAGCATATGATGGTATCGACCTAGGTTAGCGAAGGCACGTTCCCTAGTTTCATTTATCATATGGAGGCTATAAGCCAATTCAAACTCATTTTCCTCGTCGGTTAGCACGTGATCCTGAACTGGATGATGGTAATCAAACGGAATGACTGCCTCGGTGCCATAAGTAAGGAGGAATGGAGTACACCCTGTGGACTTCCGGGGAGTAGTTCGATACGCCCATAGGACGTGAAGTAGCTCGAGGACCCAATTGCCTTTTATCTGTGAATAAAGCCATTTTTTGAGTCCATCTACGATGGTTTTGTTGGTGATTTTGGCTTGGCCATTGCCTTGAGAATAGTAGTGGATTTGATGGTGAATGGATGATATTGTGGTGATTTAGAAAGGTTGTGACCTTTTTTCCCACGAATTGGGGCCCGTTATCGATATGAATTAGGTGGGGATACCCGAATCGAGTGATTATGTGGTTCCAGATAAAAGTGATGAACTCATCTTCTCTGGTTCGACATAGTGGAATTTCTTCTACCCATTTTATAAAGTAATCGGTAGTTACAAGTAGGTGGCGGCGATTACTTAGAGAGTTAGGGAATTTATCGACGAGGTCTAGTGCCCATCTTTTGAATGGCCAGAAAACCTTGCTTGCATGGAGCTTGAGCGCAGGGGAGCATATCATATTTTCATATCTCTGGCAGGTACCGTATCTGTGAGAATACTCTTCTGCTTGCTTGCGCATGCCAGGCCAGAATACTCCTTGAGTTATTGCTCAGTTTGCTAATGATCTACCTACGGCGTAGGAGCCACAAGTTCTATCGTGTAATTCACAGAGCAGATCGTCTGCTTTTGATTTTGAGAGGCACTTGAGGTAAGGTCCTGTAACGGATATATGGTAAAGCCTGCCATTTTAAGCAATGTAACGTTTCGAGTTGTTGATCAGCTGTCTACATTCTTTTAGATCTGTTGGAAGTGGTTCATCGTATTTGTTGTTTTTGCGGAAGTAATCAAAGAAAGGCTTCAACCAATCTTCGTTTCCCCTTTTATTGCCCTTAGTGTTGATCGTGCATACTGATATGCTATCAATGCTGGGGGTTGAAATGATTTCGATCTGAAGATATCCAGCTTCCGTACCCAAGACCCCGGCTAGATACGCCAAGGAATCGGTGTGTCGGTTCTCTCCTCGAGGAAGATATTTGAGAGTCGCTTTAGCGAACTTACTTATCCTATTTGCCACGAGGGTTGTGTATTCGATCATTTTCCCATTCTTCATGTACTGCACAGAAAAATAATGAACGATGAGTAATGAATCTGTGTAAACTGAGAGTTCGGGGGAGTTGATCTCAAGAACGAGGTCAAGTCTGCGAATGAGAGCTTCATATTCTGTGACGTTATTTGAGGCCTCGAAATCTAAGCGGATTGATTTCTCAATTTTGTCATTTGAAGGGGAAATCAAAATGATCCCGATTCCTGACCCTGCGGGTCCTGCTAATCTATCGGTCAGAAGCCTCCACCCTGATGTGGTGATCCATTTTCTATAATTGTTATGCGGTAAATTTGTCTGAAGTATCGAGGATAGTTGAGACAGTATTTTCACAAGCTCAAGAAAGTTTTTGGCTACCTTGAATTTCGTAAATACCGTTGTCGTGCTTAAAGCGAAGTGCTTGATGATAAGTGGAAGCAATTGCTTCCATATTGTATATGCAACAGCGGCCCATAATCCCAAGATAGTGAGACTTGGCATTGATGACGTAGAAAACGACATCGATAGTAGCTGGTCCTGCGGTACTAGGTAAGATAATCTTGTCTACTCGTTCTTCTCAGGAGCCGTTGAACCCGTTGACGTCGGTGTCGCTCTGAATAACTTGGTCAGCTAACCCCATCTGGTCGATCGTACTCTAAAAAAGAATTTTAATACAACTCCCAGTATCGATCATCATTGTGTGCATGACAAACTGCTTCATCTTGAGCATAACGACCAACGCTTCATGATGTAGAAATTTGACATGACTAGTATCGCAATTCTTGAAAGAGATTCCTAGCCGGGGATTGCTTGATTTGGGAAGAAGTTTAACTTCTTTATCTTGAGGTGTAAGATCATAGCATTCTCAGAGCTTTCTGCACTTCAATCGGTTGGAATTGTTGATCTGATTGATTTCAATTATGTTGCTGAGGTGTATGAAGTAAAGATGTTTCTCCACATCCTTGTCGTTGACCTGAACAACTTTGAGTTGTTTCTTATGGTTGCCATCCTGGTATGACTTCAGGTTGATAAAGTATTCGAGCATCCGTCCTTCCTTAAAAATAAGGTCAAGTATTCGCTGTATAGCATAGCAATTGTCAGTAGAATGATGATTTACCTTATGGTGTAGGCAAAATGGCCGACCCTCAATGGGCTCCAGTGGTCGAGAGACGTGGCAGAGCGGGTCTTTTAACAGTAGTGGAAAAAGTGTGGAAACTCGGACGTTCAGCTTTGGGAGTACGGGTTTGCTTTGCTGACCACTTCCCGAGGGTACTCAGCATTTCCCATGGTGCATTTATGATCCCCCTGTTCCTCTGTAGGCTCGCTGGTCCGTTCGGCAGGTGGGGACTTGGTGGAGAGGACGGACTTAGTAGATTTTTGTCGCTCATACATCATCCTCTCTAAGTCGACGTAACCGTTAACCTTGGTGATCATCTCTTCCAACGTCGTAGGTTTATAAAGGAATTGGTACTCCTTGGCTTTGAAATCGAGCCACATCTATCTTTTGGTCGAGGTTATCTACCTTTCTTGCGAGCTTTGGGAATTTCTTTAAAAAATCTTTGAGCTTTTCTCCTTGTGATTTCTTAAGGCCTATTAGAGAATACAAATTCTCCTCCTTGTCTTTATTGTAGGCATATGTTTTGATGAACTGCTTTTGTAGCTGATCGAATGTGTAAATAGATTCCTCAGGGAGAGGGTGGAACCATCGGAGTGGTTCTTCCTGTAAACTTGTGGCAAACAGTTGGCAGAGAATGTGGTTGAGATTGGAGTACAACCCCAATAAATCGCGGTATTGCTGGATATGCTCCTTCGGGTCTGCTCCTTCGGGTCTGCACCATTGTATTTGTGAATTTGGGGAGTATGGAAACCTTTCGGTATTTCCATATCGAATAGTTCTTTAGAAATCAGACTTCCTTGCAACGCCGTGGTGTCGCAGATAACTCCCAGAACTTGTGCCTCGATTAGCCCCTTGATTTGTTGATTCATATGCTCTTTTGTGACATAATGAGTGTTGGTTGGATTGTTGGATGTGCTGGCAGGGGATGATGAATCCCCGTACCTTCACTCAAACGGTCTTGTACTGGAATTTGACGGAGAGGTCGCTGATCTTCCTCCTGATGAATGGGAATCTGGTGACCCCGACTGATTTCTGATTGGACTTCTCCTCCCAAATGGATGGAGGGTTGTGGCCCATGTGGTAGATTTCTGGAGATTACTTTACTGGTGTGCCCCCTAGGTCCCAACCTATCCCTTACCGAGATGCGGAAGGTTTATGGAAGCTGATCGTGACCTCTGGTAGAAGGGGCCCGTTGAGTATTTTACAGAGCCTCGAGTGTAGTCTGCATCGTAGTCATCTGATCTTTGTGTCGTTTGAGCATTGTCAAACGAGCTTGTCATTCTGCATCGAGCTCATACTTTTGGAGCTCGCGATCTTTCGTCAATTGAAGTTTGAGCTCGGCGCATTGCTCTGCTTATGCGTAGAGATTTACCTGTAACTCGGTGAGTTGTCCCGGATCCACAAAAATTTCGAGCAGAGTTCCTGCGGCCTGTCGTCTGGAAGAGACCATAGTTGAAAATTGTAATGAAAGACTATCTTAGGATATCGTGGATATGCAATATTTACCACAGACGGTGCCAAATGTAATGGCCAAATTCCATAGCCCGATTCGATTAGGAATTAACTATTACACCAATAATCCTGTAACAATACGCTAATTAAAAGCAAGAAACTGAAACAGGTATTTTTAGCGTGGAAAACCTCTGAATAGGTAAAAAGCCATGACCTCGTATGGAGGATTTTTATAAAAGTCTATTTATAGCTTTGAGTGGATATCTTTATTACAAGTGATCTCTAGAATATATAAATGCCTTTGATCTCGTAAATAAGAAGTTTGAGTAATTTTTCTGGTCTCTGTCTCTTCTGGAAGTTCTTCCTTTTATAGGCTTTTCCCACAGCTCTTCGTCGTGCTGGAGCACGTCTTCCGAATAATGCGGTTAGTGGCGGTTGACTGAATAACTGATAAGTTTGTTGGAGGCAGGTAAATTTGACGGAATAACGTTTTTCGGGTTTAGCTCGATGTAGTATCTTATGTAGTTCGTGAGGTTGGCTTGAATGTTTGACTAGAGTGTTGTGTGTTGAAATTGCGTGAGCCTGAGATAGAGGTAAATCGAACTGAGTGAGCTAGATTACGAGTAATGTCGAGGAATAAGTCCCTACAAAAACCACATGGGTTTTTCCAACAATCCCCCACTTTTGAATGAAAATGGTAAATTTAAAAATAAATGATGAGAGTTAGGTTAGGAATGGCACTGAATCAAAAAAGGTACCTTGTGGACTTGAACCTTCTGTAGTGAAAGACTATCGGACATACTTGGCTAATCATTAAACATGACGTCTTGAACTGTTCAACCATTGGTGTAAGCCCAGACAATAGTATTCACACAACTCATTTCCTGTCACAGACAGTTCTAAAAGTTGTGTCCATTTTTGCCTTGGACAATCTTGGATTCATTAGTGCTATTAGAAAATTCAGCCATCTAAATTCTCACGGAAACGGCCCTCACTTCTCACTCGTATAAGTGATTTCCTATTAAGAGTACCTTGCCATACTTTTCTTGTATACACAAGCTATAGAAATCATTAAAAACCAAGTTTACCCTAATAATCTCTATAGGTTATTCTGTTACATCATGAATTAGATGGAGACCTATGCTCCACAGTACTTAGGTGAATAACCCTCAACGAGTTTTCCTATTGAACCTAGATCTTGGAATCCTCCAGTCAACTAGGTTTGGTTAGCATTAAGATTACTCATGGATTGGCCGTATTAATCCCATTCCTTTTGATGTGCAGTATACTTGCCCTTTCGACAACCCTTTTGTAAATGGATCCACTAGGAATTCATGAGATTTTACAAAAATAATACATATTATTCTATTTGCAAGTAACTGCTTAACGGTATATGTCGTGACTTACCATTATACACTTGATTTTTAGCCCTTGCTAGTACTGTTTAATTATCACAATGAATACATATAGGAGGCACAGGTTGCGGCCATAAAGGAATATCCTCTAAAAATACTCAAAGCCATTCTGCTTCTTTTCCAGCTTTGTCCAAAGCAATGAACTCCGATTCCATCGTGGAGCGAGCTATACATGTTTGTTTCTGAGATTTCCATGATACTGCTGCACCTCCAAGTATGAAGACATATCTAGTAGTAGATTTTGATTCGTCAGAATCTGATATCCAGTTTGCATCACTATATCCTTTAAGTACAGCTGGCTAAGTAGTGTAGTGCAAACCATAGTGTAAGGTGTACTTCAAGTACTTTAAAACCCCAACTTGTACCACCCAATGTGCATCTCCTGGATTACTCGTATATTGACTCAATTTACTTACTGCATAAGCAATATCTGGTCTGGTGCAGTTCATAATATACATGAAACTACCTATGATGCATGAGTACTCAAGTTGAGAAATACTTTCTCCCTTATTTTTTGCTAAGTTTTGAGTTCTATCAAATGGTGTTTCAACACCTTTACATTCAAACTTATTGACTCTCTTAAGCATGTTTTCTATATAATGTGCTTGTGACAACATAATTCCCTGTGATGTCCTATTAATCTTGATTCTAAGAATAACATCTGCAATACCTAGGTCCTTCATGTCGAAGTTCCTGGTCAGCATTGTCTTTGAAGACTTTATTACATTAATATTAGTCCCCAAAATAAGCATATCATTTGCATATAGACATGCAATTACGCATGCAACATCAAAGCGATTATAATAAACACATTTGTCACATTCCTTGATTTTAAATCCATCCTTGATCATAACACGATCAAATTTTACATGCCATTGTAAGGGCACTTGTTTTAATCTATATAAGGACTTCACAAGTTAACAAACTTTATGTTCTTGTCCTTTGACAATAAACCCTTCAGGTTGGTTCATATAAATTTTCCCATCTAATTCACCGTTTAAAAATGTTGTTTTCACATCCATTTGATATATTTCAAGCTTATGCAAAGCTGTAATAGCTATCAACATTCATATAGACGTTATCCTTGTAACTGGTGAATAAGTGTCAAAATAATATTGGCCTTCCTTTTGCCTAAATTCCTTAGCAACAAGTCATGCCTTGTACTTGTTTATAAAACCATCAGGCTTCATTTTCCTCTTGAAGATCCATTTGCAACCTATTGGTTAGTTACCAGGTGGAAGATTTACCAACTCCCACGTATGATTTTACACAATATAATCAATTTCACTATGTACTGCCTCTTTCCAACTTGGAGTCTCAGGAGTTGATATGGCCTTCTTGAAGGTTTGAGGTTCATTCTTAAACAGGTTAGTTATATACTCTGGACCAATTTTTACAGATGCGATCTTAACCCATTTGCCATGTCTAAGTTTTGTAGCCTGTTCAAAAGTTTGTTTTGGAGTTTGCGCAGAATATTCATGCTGAAGATCACAACTTAAAGCAACATCATGTGATCTTTTAAGAGAATTTGCAGTATTACTCTTTTTGCGTGGGAAAATATTCTCAAAGAATATAGCATCACGTGATTATATGAATATATTCTCATGAATATCAGTGATCTCTGATTTGTATACCAGAAATTTGAATGCACTATAATTGTAATGGCCAAATTCCATAAGCTTGAAATGGCTTGAAATTCGCTATCACACCAATGAACCTGTAATAATATTCTAATGGAAAGTAAGAAATGAAACAGGTGATTTTTGCGTGAAAAACCTCTGAATAGGTAAAAGAACCATGACTTCATGTGGAGGATTTTTGTGAAAGTATATTTATTGTTTGAGGCGGATATCTTTATTACAAGTAATCTCTAAATATATAAATACTTTTAACCTTGTAACTAAGAAGTTTGTAATGTTTTCTGATAATTTCGAATCGATAGATTCTTGCGTAATTTTTCTAGTCGTTGTTTCTTCTGGAACTTTTTCTTTATATAGGCCTTCTTTGCAGCTCTTCATCATGCTAGAGTACATTTTCTGAGCAATGTGGTTAGTGGTGGCTGACTGAATAACTGACGAGTTCGTGGGAGACAGGTGTCTTTGACTGGATAAGGTTTTTCAATTTAAGTTTGGCCCACGTTCTTAACCAGTTTGTGGGGTAGGTTAGAATATTGATTGGGGAAATATGTTA
This sequence comes from Kingdonia uniflora, assembly GCA_014058105.1. NCBI lineage: Eukaryota > Viridiplantae > Streptophyta > Magnoliopsida > Ranunculales > Circaeasteraceae > Kingdonia > Kingdonia uniflora. Next base: position 721,959 of record JACGCM010000659.1, read on the forward strand.
CAAATGCGTGAGTCTGATATGGAGGTAATTCAAACTAGGTGAGCTCGACTTTGGGTGAGATCGAGGGATAGGTCCCTACAATCGCCCCCTCACAACCAAAATCACGAGTCGCTTTGGTTAAGAAATAATCAACTTGTAATTCGATATTTGGGTTGTAATTCTAGATAATTAAAATGGAATAATGATGGTATTGACTGTATGAAACTTACGCGTGATATGAGAAATGATGTATATTTAATGAAGATGTGGATACTGATGTATATGACGGTTATGATTTGAAAAGTTGCGTCTATAATGAATGATGACGCTTAGAAAAATGTACCTACACATTAAATGTAGGGTTATATAAATAATTCATGTATCGGGTTTTAAAAGCAGAGTACGCTTGTCCTTTGTGAAATTCCCTAAAAAAAATTAACAATGGTGAAAACTTGTAGTATGGTCCTTGAAGAGAAGATTGCGTCTGAAATGCAAAGGTTGAAGATGAAATACTTCGGTGACCAATCCTTGGAGATGTCGATACCGGCTTCTGCTCCTCCGACGTATAAAGGCAAGTTGGAAGACGAAGCGAATGAAGCTGAAGACAAATTCTATAACAAGTGGAGGCTTCATGTCGTCTCCTTGACATGCGAGGACCGGTGGGCCTGTCTCTGTACTTATGCGGAAGACAGGGTTAGGGCTTCATATACAGGGATAGGCATAACTGCGGGGCAATTATGCTAATTTCTTGTATCACCATGGATTCTAAGGTCGGGCCCTCTTCATTTCTACCAACTCTTTGGAGGTGGCAGTTTCAGGGGAGGGGTGATGGTAGTGGAGGAGACAGACAACCAGTGGGAGTCAGCTTCTGCATTTCCATCACGTTTTGGCACTCAGAAGACCTTTAGTTTGAGAATTTGGATCTATCAAAGAATCTACTACTTGCATAGTTGCCATTTAAAGTTCGATTAGACTTCAACAAAACTCATGCAAGGGAAGCTCTTTGTTGGTTCCAATTAATGCTTTGTATTAGGGTGAAAGATCATTGAAGCGAGAAGAACTGAAAGAGTTGATGCGTTGGTGTGCCTGAATGACCTGTGACTTTTAAAAAGAAGTGAAAAACTTGTCATTTGTAAAGTACCTGGAGTTGGGTGCCGGACGGATTATGTCTCTTTAATATACCTGAGGTCGATTTACTGAAAACTTGTTATCTGTAAAATCGTATGTAATGTTTTCGACATGAATAAAAATTTGTCATCCAATTACCTGTGTCATGTAGATAGAAAATGTCTCTTATAATCAAACTGAATCGTGTAAGATGTATGAAATGAATAGAAGTTTATAAGTATTAAAAACACTGTTATTGTGATGTTTGAACTAAGATAAATATGTGCAGAAATTGACGTTGTGATGTAAGTATGATATTGTTGTGCGTTTAAACATGTGGGAGAAAAAAATTGTAGGAAATATGTAACGCAAAAATTTCTAGCTACTATAGGTTGATAGAAGAATAACTCTTGATAGATTAAGCTTGACTAGAAAAAATAATATAATGCAGGTACTGGAGTGAAGGGATAAGTTCAAAATGTCTACCTCAAGATTTTGGTTTTCTGTTACGTGATAAAAGGTCAAAAATACATTTTGAGCAGAAAGTGCTGTATAAATAAGAGTAGCAATTATTTCTTGACTAAGGAGAAGTGATTGTGATGGTACAGACTCGATCTCAGAAGATTCGTCATGCCGCTGAAGAACGACTGGCCATTAATATCGTTGAAGTGCGGGAGAGAAATTTTGGATCATTTGGTTATGATGCTGAGTTACCAGTAAGGGAATGTCAGCTTGAAGAATTGGATGTGAGGGATAGGGAGCTTAAATATGCTAGGTATTTTTATGAGATATGCTTTCGCGAATTGGTGTTAGATCTTGCAAATCGAGAAAAGATGATCGGATTGATCGCTAAGATGGAGATTAAATTTGAAGATTGGATGATCGAGTGAAGAGATTTGAGCAGATGTGGTTGTTCATGTCACCAAGGCTATTTTTAGATGTAATTATATGTAAAACTTTATCAAAAATAAATGTAAAGGTTGTAGAGTTTAACCAAAAGTTAGAAGTTAACGTGATCCTCCATAATTGCAAATGCCGTTTGTGACTATTTTGATAAACAAATTTTGAATAAGTTTGAAAATTTTGTTAGCTTTGAAAATGACATCACTCGTACTATAAGTATAAGAAACATGAACAGAAAAAATACAAGAGCTTTTAGGTTTGTTTTTTTATGTAATGCTACCAAAATTTGATTTCGTAGAGTGTGAGTCATCATGAGTGTAGGAAGATCAAAGAAAGATATGGTAATAAGAGATAAAAATAGATTAAAATATGAGGTCAAGGGTAATAATAGAAAGACGTTTTTATTGAAAAGGTACAAGATGTCTGACATGGATAGTGGAAAGGATGCCTCGGTTCTAAAATTGAGGACGGGTCATCCAAGGCGCAATAACTGCCAGCCGCTAGATAGAGAAAGATTAAATAGTAGTTCGTCTTCATCATTCAAACATTTTTCAACTTTTAAAATTTTGGAGATCACTGAGAGAGAAGCACAAAAAATTACAGAGGGTTTGGTAATGATTTATATGAGGGTGACCAACCATCGAAGAGAGTTGCGGGCACAAAATCTCGTAGGTGGCATTACAGCAACGCTGTAAGGGTAGGGCTCAGCACTACTGCAGATTCTTATTTTGACAGTGAAGGTTAGTAGAGACGTGTATTGTGTTTATTTTGCAAATCGTAATCTGCTCAAGCAAATCCTAGTAAATCACTTATTTATAGCAATCCATGATATTTAATATATAGACAAAATCTTTAAAAGATATGCTGCATATGAATGATCGATGTGTATAAAATAATGATAGATACCTGAACCTGTATATAGGTCGAACGTGTGAGGGATTTGGGTAGAACCAATTTTTGCCTGTAAAATTGAAGTTAAGATGGATAGTTCACCTATTAACAAGGTATCGACCTCCGGTCGTATGGTAGAGTCTGATGGTGAGGTAGAAGTAGGTTTGGAGTAATTTCTAGGTTTTCCTAATAAATTGGTGGCCAATCCCCCTGGTTCAGATGCATTTTGGGGAATTTTGTAAAGCCAAAGCTGTCGTAGGAGTGAAATAGGATAACTGCATAGAATACGCTGGTAGGATGTTTGGAGGGGGTGTACGGTAGCAATGGGGGAAGAATATTTTATTTGTTGGCCGATTTGGAGAAGGAAAATTGAGATTGGGGTATAGATGAATCGATTTTGTTAGAATATTTTGATGGGGATGTTCGGAGTGACCTGTCAGAGGTTTCTTGTATTACCTCTCTCAATTAGAGTACGGGTTGAGTCTTCCCCGTACAAATTTGGCGAAGGGGATTATGAATACGATTGGGGCATGTCATGTTCAATTGAACGGGAATATGTAGGAAATAATAACTGTGTGCGATCATCTGAATGAAAAATGGGAAAATGAGGGGAAAGTGAGGAGGATAACCCCTGAGGACGTATTGTAAATTTATGGGGTAAAGAATTATAAGGTTTTTTGGCTTAAGTTCGGCCCACGTTCTTAACCAGTTCGTGGGGTAGGTTGAAATATTAACTGGGGAAATGTGTTAAAAATGCGTGAGTCCGAGATGAAGGTAATTCAAACTAGGTGGGCTCAACTTTGGGTGAGATTGAGGAATAGGTCCCTTCAACTATTATTAGTTTTGCCAATAAAAATACAGTCAATGGTTTTTGGTCCCAATTTTACACGTTTGGGAACTGAAACTTGCACTTTTGCAAGGCACCCGCACACTTTCATGAATTTAAAGGAAGGTACTCTACCTTTCCAAATTTTATAAGGAATGTTATTAGTCTTATTATGGGGAATCTTATTGAGTAAATAGTTTGCTGAAAGTAAAGTTTCCCCCCACTAGTTTTGTGGCAAACCAGAACTAATCAGCATGTCATTTACCATATCTTTCAAAGTTCTATTTTTCTTCTCAACAACTCCATTTTGCTGAGGTGTATAAGGTGTTGTAGTTCTATGAATAATCCCTTTCTGAGCGCAAAACTCATCAAAAACTGATGAAACATATTCATCTCCTCTATCTGAGCTTAAATTTTTAATCTTCCTGTCAAGTTGATTATCAACTGCATTTTTGTAAAGAGTAAACATCTCTAATGCTTTATCTTTACTTCGGAGTAGATACACATGACTATACTAAGTACAATTATTGATAAAAGTAATAAAATATTTTTTTCCACCTCTTGTTTGGTCGAATTTAAAGTCACATAAATCGTTGTGTATTAATTTGAGAGGTACTGTCCTCGTTTTATCAATTAAATGAAAGGGTTGTTTTGAAAGCTTTTCTTTCAATACATGTTGCACATTTTTTTTTGCAATCAATGTTGAATTTAGGCAGCAGTCCTAAGTTTATTAATCAACGTAACAAACTAGTATTAACATGGCCTAATCGTGCATGCCAAAAATTAAAAGACTCAAGAATATAAGTGGAACCTTCAATATTATTAATAGTCATTGGGGTTGCATCAACATTGAACTTAAACAGGCTATCACATAAGTATCCCTTTCCTACAAATATACCACTTTTAGTCAAGATACATTTGTCTGACTCAAATACAAGCCTAAAACCCTTCTTACTTAAAACTGCTCCTGACACCAAATTCTTATGAATATCAGGAACATGTAGAACTTCATTCAGAGTAAGTTCTTTTCCTGATGTGAATTTCTGAATAACCTTTCCAACTCCTTCAACCATAAAAGTTGCAAAGTTTCCCATGCACAGTTTTTCATCATTGTCCACTTTATTGTATGACAAAAACCAGGTTTTGTCAGAACAAATCTGGCGTGTTGCTCCAGTATCAATCCATCAATCTTTGGCATTGTTGATCAAGTTCACTTCAGAGACCACAGTAGAAAGGTTCTCCATTTTTGACACGTTGGCTTGAAGGGGCAAATTCTTTGATGATTCGCATTTATTCTTCTAGAAGTCCTTTGCGTGGAGCCCTTTCTTTCTTTATGTATGGCAGTTCCCAGAAAACTTCTTGAAGTCTTTTCCAGTTGGTCCTAGTGTATGGTATTCACCCTTCTTCCTATTCTTCTTATGGGATTTACCCTTATTGCTTAAAGGATTTCCTTCAAAAATATTGGCTTTTGATTCCAGCGAACCAACTCCAATAGCTTTCTCACTATTGCGATTGTCATCTTCAATTCTCAAATACACGATCAAGTCCTCAAACTTTATCACCTTGCATTTGTGCTTTAAATAATTCTTAAATTCCTTCCAAGATGAAAGTAATTTTCAATCAATGAAGCAACCTGAAATGTCTTGCTCAGAATCATTCCTTTTGCATGAATTTCATGCAGAATAATCTATAACTCTAGCACTTGACTGATTATGACTTAGAATCAATCATCTTGAAGTCAAGGAATCTACCGACAATAAATTTCTTCGTTCTTGCATTTTCTATCTTGTACTTCTTATCCAGGGAATCCCATAGTTCCTTGGCAGATTTAAGTGGACTATAAACATTATATAGTTTATATCGAACCTATTCAGAATATAGTTCATGCACAAAAAATTACAATGTTTCCATGCCTTCACAACAACGACAGTGGTCTTATTTGTTTTACTATCTTTGAGAACATGGGTACTTTCCTACAAAAATTTTACAAGGTTCAGTGTTGACAGATAAAATAACATCTTTTGCTGCCAATGTTTGAACTCCGTTCTAATGAACTTCTTCGACTTTTCTTGATGAACACGAATAGCTGTTTCGTTAATAGACATCTTCGCAAAAATCGAACACTAAGAAGATATAAAATCAGTCTTAAGATTGTTACACATGTATTCAAAAATAAACAAAAATAAATGGCAAGGAAATGGAAAACTAAAAATCGAGGCTTGCAGTCATTGTAATTTCCTTAAGACAGATTTTACCCTGCGTATAGTGCTTCACAGTTAATGGCGCCTATCTCCCAAGATACAATGATTGAATCACACAGACTTGAAGTACTCAAGTCTATACACCTGTCAAACTTTCTGTGATATTACTCTCAAGAAGGAAGCAATGAAAAATTAAAGAGAATCGGATATTTTTCTGTCTATCAAAATAATACAGAAAATGGTTGTTTATAGAGGAAAATGTGACTTAACGAAGCACCTATTGGCAGGGTTGTGCCCCAAGAAACACCTCTGTGAAGAGCTGTAACTCTTGGAGAGAATAACCAACTCCTAAATAAACACCCTAAAAAAGACTAAGTGTAAACTAGAAATCCCCATGAGCCCATGGCCCAAGTCCCCAAGGCCGAATCATCGAGTTATAAAATAGTCCAGGTGGGTCACGGGTCAGGTCGGGTTGTGTAAGCAAGCCCATGGGAGTCCCCATATAGCAAGCCTTCACACACTCGCCTCAAACACGCTTGAAGGCACCTCCTACTTACACATGCCATACATGATAGTAGTGTGCAACCCATTATAAAGTAAAAATCCTCTTTTCACTTTTCCAATGTGGGACTAAAAATAATATACCAAGTTTAGACATTCAAAATAAAGAAACCACATGGGTTTTTCCAATAATGTCATCTACTACCTTACCACCAACTCCATTACCTTCATCTTCTCCTTTGAATAATGAAACCAATATTTCACATAACTCTACTTCATCCACTACTTTGCCACCACCTCCATTATCTTCAAACCTAAAAAGCGAGTAGATTATAGTACTTGTCATCCACTTCTACAAGCATTCCCTGCTATGAATTCCTCTCCTGAAGTTGAGCCCATGTGTTATACACAAGAAATACGATTTCCTAAATGGCAAAAAGTCATGAATGAGGAGTTCAACGCCTTAATAAATCAACGTACATGGTCTCTGGTTCCGTCACAACCTCATGTTAATATAATTCGATGTAAGCGGGCCTTTAAAGTCGAATAATACTCTAATAGAAAGATTAGGCGCTACAAAGCATGCCTTGTTGCCAAAGGGTTCCATCAACAAGAAGGTATCGATTATGGAGAGGCATTTTGTCCGGTTGTGAAGCCAACCACCATTCGCATGGTTCTTAGTTTTTCCATCTCTTACAATTGGTATAGTGGCTTATTCCGCATCTCGGACTCATGCTTCATCTTCGACCAACATACGAACTTTCGACCTCATCAACAGAGCATGTGGCACATTTATAGCATAATCAGAAATAAGACAGCAACATCAAGAAATAGTTATAGCTCAAGTTTCTCAACCAACACCACTCGTCGATGATGTTTCACGTGTTTTTGGTTGAGAGCCATCCTATAATAGCTTATTCCGCATCTCAGACTCATACTTCGTCCTTGACCTCATCAACATATTCAGTATCCCTAAGTTCTAGTTATCACTTTCGACCTCTACATTAACAATTCGAGTTAAGCAAATGCACAATCATCCACGAAGCCGTTACGAAGCAACAAAGATCAGAACGTTACACAATCTGGACATATATTTTCTAATGTCCATCATTAAGAATCATAATGGTTGTCAAACGGTCATATTAGAATACCTATAAATAGGACAGATGAAGGATAGAGGAATCCATACTCTAACATCAGATAAACTCAGGACACTCATTATAATAGGTTAGTTATCTCAATAAAATCACTCTCTCTTTCTCAAATCCTCAAGAGATGCCATGGTTTTTAACCTATTTAAAGGTTTTCCATGGTAAATTATCTTGTTAGCTATCACTTACTATTTTAAAGCATTCTAAGCACATCTGGTGTAAAGTCTAAGTTCGAATCCCAAAATTAAGCTATTACATTTGGCACCGTCTATAGGAACTAAAGTTCTCATACTCATTGTCTCATAAAATAGCTGAATATTTCTGAACGAGATGATACCTCCAGATCAGAATACGTTAATTACTCCATGAGACGCAAGTGCTGAATTGGCAGAGTTACGGGCCAATCTCAACTCTAAAACTGAAAGGCGAGCTGCTTTGGAGCAACAACTACCCAGCGTCCAGAACGCATTAAAGGTTTTACAAAGTCAACAGGTCATAACCCAAAAGAAAAAGGCGTAGTGCCGGCTACTTTACGGGCTTCTGTTCCCGAGAGAATAGGACCTCAAGTGAACAATCTGGGAGGTGAAGTTCAATCTAAGCATAAACAACAAGGGGATGAGCACGTATTGCTACATAAAGTCCACCAAGAAGTTGAAGGTGGTCCTGCTATAATCAGATAAGAATAACCACCATGAGGAAGAGTTCAAATTCCTACCCTAGAATAAATCAGTGAAGGAAGTGGCGACCACGTCCCTCATGAAGGACGAATCCAACGGCCTACCATTACAATTCGTTAATATGTAACTCAAAAACATGTTGAAAATTGTATCAAAGAATTACTCGATGCTCAAATTCAGACCACTAAAGGAATACACAATAGATTATAGAAGAGCTCACTCGCACAGGAGCTATTGGATGGCGAAGTCCCCACCGGGTTCCATACTCCAAAGATCTGAAAATACAAAGGGACTGATCCAATGGAGCACGTCCAAGAGTTCTAAGATGCTTTAGGCTTATATTCAACATATAATCACATTCTCTGCGGGCTCTTTCCAACTAGCTTATCAGGCGAACCTCTCCGATGGTTCAACACGCCACCTAAAGGGTCCATTACAACTTTCGAGTAATTGCGAGAACTCTTCATCAAGAATTACTCACATAGCAGAGACAAATAAAATCATTTATATTCTTTTTCAACCTTAAGAAAATGCCAGGAGAAAAGCTTGAGACATTCACTAAAAAGTTTCTGGAGTTAGCTAAAAAGGTAGATCAGCTGGATCAGAAGATTACTATCTTAGCTTTTACCAATGCTTTACTCATCGATGGAAGGACGAAGGAGTACCTCGTCCTAAACCAACCTACAACTTTGAAGGACATGATCGAAAAAGTCAACGGATATATCGATCTCGAAAGAATGGTGTCCGACAGGCAGAAAACTCAAAAATCAACATTGACAGCTATAGATTAATCCACAGGCCATGATTTTAACTGTACTGCTGATCAGGGAGGAGACAGGAAGCGAACAAAATCTAATAACGATCGACCTCAAAAAGGTAGTAATATGCCAAAACCATGTCTTCCCAAGATGAATATTACCATATCTAGCATTTATCCTATACTTTAGAAGGATAAGTTTTTTTGCAACGTACAGCATCTCCAACCCATTGAGAGTAAACCATATTATATTCACCACAAAGTCTGACATCATCAGACTGAGCACTGCTTTGCTTTACAATGACTGTTGGAGTATATTTTTGCGGATGGGCGAATACATGAATACATTGTGGACATTAAGAGTTTCAAGAATGGGAGTTACAGACTTCCTACATAAGCCGTGCGGGTCTAAGAACTAAAAGGGGAGAAGTATTTATACCATATATCCCTTAGCCACTTTATTGAGACTCAGTCTATCAACCAATCGAACAGAAGCAAAAGATGATGTGTCGGCCAATATCACAACTTTTCCATGAACTATAAAGAAGCTCAATTACTTCTCGTATCCAGTTCCCAACGTATAGAGATTTCTTTGAATGACTGTGATGTTTGTCATGTTAACTTTCCTCGCCATGATGTTTTGGTAATCATGTTAAAAATGAGAAATGTTGTACTGTACAAATGATGATAGATGTTGGTAGTAGTATTAAACTACTGTTTCAAATCACGATTAATCATATGGGACTAGCTGACAAGGTACAACAAAGTGACATTGATATATGTGGATTCAACGGCTCTAGAGAAGAACATGTAGGAAATATTATACTTCCTATTACGACAGGACCAGTAATAGTTGACATTGTATTTTATGTTATCAATACAAAATCCTATTATTTTGTTACATAATTTACGAGCCATTCCATCGACCTATCATTTGGTACTGCGATTTGAATGAAATGGCAGCATTTACGAAATCAAAGGAATTCAGAAGTTAGCTCGAGTATGTGAAAATTTTGTTGCCATCGTATCAGAGCCATCAAGGCAACAGCTCGCATAAAAATTACAAAAAATAATAGGGAATATTACATAAAAATTTATAGTAAACTCTACAGAAAACCATTTGCCAAGTACAAAATCACATAGTACGTTAAAATCAGTGGGGGCAGGCGAGGAACATACATTAGTACTCTTCTGCCCACAGCAGAATGAGATGCCCTTATCTAGTTCCTTAAAGACAACAGTGATGTATTTGCTTGGACATTTTATGAAATGCCCGACATTGATCCAAATCTGGCCTGTATAAGCTAAATTTGAAAGATAAAGCTGATGTCGTCAAACAAAAGTAGAGAACTTTTGTACCAAGACTCTGAGAAGAAGTCAGCAAAGAGATCGATAAGCTCATTGAAGTTAGTTTTATACAAAAAGCCAATTATCCATAATGGATCTCGAACATCATAGCAGTACAAAAGAAGAACTGTAAGATTAGAGTGTGCGTTGATTTCACCAACCTCAACAAACATACACCAAAGGATAGTTTTTCACTTCCTATCATAAACCATATGCCCGATTCTACAGCGAGACACAAACTTTTATCTATGATGGATGCCACATCAGGATACAATCAAATACCTCTACGACGCGACAATCAAGAAAAAAAAATTATTACAAAGCATGGACTATATTGCTGCAGGGTTATGCCTTTCGGTTTCAAGAATGTTGGGGCTACTTATCAAAGATTAAACACACAGATGTTCAAAAACCATATTGGCAAACCGATGGAAGTCTACATAGATGATATGCATTATAAGAGTCTCAAAAAGGATAACCATATTATAGACTTACACACCACTTTTGAAATCATCTGTTTTAACAAAATGCGACTCAATCCCGATAAATGCAAGTTCGGGGACTAGTCAGGAAAATTCTTAAGACATTTGATCAGCTAACGAGGTATCGAAGCTGATTCAGATCATTTTCGAGCATTATTATCTATATCTTTTCCAAAAACAAAGAAAAATGTCCAGAAACTAGCATATATATTCACAGTAATCAACCATTTTGTCCAAATCTTCAGATCGATATCGATGGTTATTCGACCTATTACGTGAAGAGACAACAAAAAAGAAAACTTAAAAAGATCATAAGATCGAATGGACTGCAAAATGTGAAGTAACATTTCAAGAACTCAAAAGTTATTTGAGCAAACCACCAGTAATGTGCGCACCTAAGGAAGGCGCAAAACTCACCATATATCTTGTTGTTACTGATGAATCATTGAGTTATGTCCTTCTTCGCCTTGATAAGAAGACAGAAAAACTTATCTACTTTATCAGCAAAACTCTTACTCCAGCAGAATCCTGGCATACCAAGATCGAGAAACTGCTGTTAGCTCTCGTTTACACATCACAGAAGTTAAAAATGTACTTCTAAGCCCACTCAGTTTGTGTAATGATAAATTATCCTTTGTGCAAAATATTTTCCAAACAAGAGAAATTTAGGCGAGTACAGCAATGGTCCGTAACTCTTGGCGAATATGACATACGCTTCAAACCATGGCATTCCGAAAGAGGCCAAGCAGTAGCAGATTTTCTTGTAGACTTCCCAGTAGAAGATCCTGACTAAAAAGAAGATAGTACAGAAATTAATGAAGAATAGTTTCAAGAAAAGTCAGACTGGATAACTTAGAAGGGTTGGCGTCTTCTAACAGATGGCTTTGTTGGACCTGCGAGATCAAGCATCGGTATCGTACTTATTACTCCATCTAATGATAATATTGATAAAGCAATCAGACTCAACTTCAAAGCTATAAACAATGTAACCGAATATGATGCATTAATTCACGGTCTAGACATGGCTCTAAAGATTGAAGTATCTAATTATCGGTGTACACGGACTCTTTGCTCATTGTGAACTATTATAAAGAGAAGTTTCAGAAAAGCAAAAAAATAATTGATTACGCAGCAGCAGTAGCCGACAGAATGCGCAGATTCAAAAAGGCTACCATTGAACATTTACCGCGCAGAGAAAATAAACATTTTAATTCCCATGCCTACCTGGAAGGAGTCTTCGGCAGAGAAGCTCGATATCTCAAGATCGAAGTAATATCTACCCTTAGTACTAACATCATAAACTCAAATTTTGTTAATACTGGGGGCGTTGATGAGGATGAGGTCAATTGGAGATGACCTTTCCTTAAATATATTAGACCTCAAAACAAGTTTGATGGCGAACTTCCTAAAGATCCTACTGAAAGAAAATGCGTGCTTAATAATGTTAAGCGATACGTCGTGGCCAATAGTCTCCTTTACAAAATTTCGGTCACATGACCATATCTCGAGTATTTATTGAACAAAGAGACCCAAAAGTTCCTGCATGAACTTCACGAAGGCACTTGCGGTTCCCATGCAGCAGGATGATCTCTAGCCAATCGAGCTCTTACTCAAAGAGTTTTTTGGCCTAAAATAAAAGCTCGAGCCATTGAACTTGCTAGTAAGTGTGATGCATGCCAACGACATGGCCCCCAAATTCGAGTTCCAGCCTTGGAACTCTATTTCAGAAATGTTGTTTGGCCATTCAGACGATGGCCCCTCGACCACGTAGGAGAATTCTCCACTGCACCAGGCAAAAGGAAGCCCTTCCTTGTAGTAACAGATTACTTCACAAAATGGGTAGAAACAATCCTTCTGTGTCGTACACGAGAAGATGAAGTCATCAAGTTTATATGGGAAACCATCATCATCCATTTTGGTTGCCCCATCTTATCATAATCGGCAATGAACCTCAATTCGTTGGCTCTAGAGTCGTTGATTTCTTCAATCATCATAACATCATCCACTCTCCTTCCAATCCATATTACCTACAAGAAAATGGTCAGGATAAAATCACTAATCGTACTATCGTGGATGGAATCAAAAAGTGTTTGACAGAGAAGAAGGGTAATTGGGTCCAAGAATTACCACATGCATTATGGGCATATTGCATAATACCTCAGGTATCGATTGGATGTATGCCATTCCTATTAGTATATGGTATTGAGGCAATAATCCCTGCTCAATATTATCACCCATTGTGCGACCATACTATGACAGATGAAGAAAATAAATTGTAGTTGGCATGTAACATGAATTGGATTGAGGAAACTAGAGACTGGGCAATCATAAACTTGGGAAGATACCACCTAGCTTTAGACCGATCTTATGACAAACGATTTCGTCATAGTGAGTTTGAAATAAAAGATCTCGTCCTCCGATAAATCCTCAAACACAGAAAAGAAGTCAATGCCGAGAAACTGGCCAAATATTGGGAAGGTCCTTTTATCATTATTGGTAAAAGTGGCATTGGTTCTTACGATCTCGCTACTGAACGTAGGGAACAAGTGCCTAATCCTTGGAACACGAGATGATTGAAGTTATATCGACGATGATAATCTGTTACAGTGTACTTTTCTAAATAAATCTATCATCTTGTATGCCGATCTTACATCTATACAATACTTATGTTTGATCACCATACATCTGAGTACTTTCTACTATTTTAAACAGTACTTAATCAAACATTCTTTGTTTGTTAATCTTACAACAATGAAATACTTATGTCTGATTCTCCTATATTATAGTACTTTTCTAATATATCAAACAAGTACTTCCATATATAGATTATATATCTAAACATTACAGATTGTTTGTTGTGTCTGCCAAATTGATCATTTATTACATTACAGATCATTTGTTGCATCAGCCAAATTGATCATCTATTACATTGCAGATCGTTTATTGTGTCAGCCAAATTGATCTTCTAATATATTACAGATCATTTGTTACTTCAGCCAAATTAATCCTCTATTACATTACAGATCATTTGTTGTGTCAGCCAAATTGATCTTGTAATACATTATAGATTGCTTATTGCATCAGCTAAATTGATCTTCTAATTCATTACAGATTATTTGTTGCTTCAGCCAAATTAATCCTCTAATACATTATAGATCATTTGTTGCTTCAGCTAAATTTATCATCTATTGCATTACAGATCATTTGATGCTTCAGCCAAACCGATCTTTAATTTTCTTAAACGTTTGTAGCATCAGCCAAACCAACCCACTACTGTATGATAGCATGTGGAATCATTTTATAAAATAGATACCCAACTCATATATCATAATTGGTTCATCACAAGGTTAGTACAGATTATTCTTTTTATCAACGGACATACCTTATTACACTTTATTCATAATATATTCATTCGTACAGTACAAGTAATCCCTTAAAACAATTATTATGCCTCATTGCTCATTCGAACTGTCACTTGAACTGTCACCTGAAGGATTCATAGCATTACATGAACTATCCCCATACATACGAACACGCATAAACTCTGGTATTCTCCCAATAATAATTTGTCTTCCTTCCCTAATCATACTCTCTTTAGGAACTCTAATTCTTGACACCGTGGGATCTAGGAACTCCGATCGAACCAACCTCATTTTGCACTGCACAGCTTTGGCAACTAATTTATCATATACAGTTCTATTTTCTGCTTCCAATCTATTAAACTCAGATACGGTGAATGAAATAACTGTTGTCATATCTCTCTCGTATACATCACCTGCCTTACATATAACCTTTTTAGAAAGAATAAGCTCACTAAATTTACCTTGAGTTTCCTTCAGCATAGCTTCCAAACTTAAGCAGCGTTCATCCACTTTATGTTTGCCATTCAACGTCACAGCATTCCGAGATTCCAACACTGTCAAGAATTCGTCCATGTGGAAAACCATAGATATTGATCCCTCCACCTCAACCTCACGATAATTTCTTTCGTCAAGACCTATTACAGACTTGTAGAGATCTGCATCCAACTTAGTATTCGCATCACGCAATTTCGTGTTTTCTGCTTAATACTCTAAAATATTTAACTCTAGCAACTGAATGGTATGGTCTAGCATATATACCTTATCCACGTTTTATTGACTACGGGCGCCTTCCACCTTTTTTATCATCATATTAGCAACCGACCATAATACATCATATTTTTGAGTACGAGCTTTTGTCTCTATAACAGTTACTCGTATATCAGCTATCTCTGCCTTCAGCATATTTACCTAAAATTGCAAGTCTTTCAAATTATTTTCTTCCTTCCCTAACACCGTCAACAGCTCTATATTATGCGTTCGCACAATTATAAATTCTGCCCCTTGTCGTTTAATTCGATCAGAGGTACTCAAAAGTTCTACATCCTTTTTCTTTATAATTTATTTTAACCCCTCCATCTTTCTCAACTCCTTTTTTAGTTCAGCATATTTATCTTGCAGCTTCTCGGATAAACGAATTACAGTATTTTGCCCTTTTGATATCTTCACCTTCATTATTTCTTTTAATTCGGTAGCACTCTTTAGTGCCCCCTGACACAAATTTAGTTCAGCGTTCAATTATTCATTTCAAATACGTAACACGTCATATTGACTCTGAATAGCTACTAGTTCTACCTGTCATGACAGTTTACATTTATAATAATTCACTTATACAAACAGATTACATATCACAGTTAGCAAGTTTAATCAGGAACATGATATCTGAGTAATATCGATGCAACGTTCTATCTATCATCACAGAGAACATATTTCATTTATCATCAAAAAATAGTATACAAAGAACTAGCACATATGCAGAGCCAGTAACAAACTTGAATACCCTATTTTCGCTTCTTTAAGATATGAGAGGACTGTCCTTTATCTCTCGAACTTTTTTTATTCATTACTTGAACATCTATAGGGATTATAAAGGTTACCACCTCCTGCTCACATTGTTTGTGCTGTGATCGGGGTATCAAACTCACGACCTCCTCCTCATCCTCTTCTGATGACAATTCCCTCGATCTAGAAATGGGTTTTTTACCAACAATTTCCTCTTCGTCTTTGGTAAACCACATTTTTTTAGCCTTGGCATTCTCAACATCAAAATCCTTCCCACATTCCATTACGAATTTCTCAAATTCGTTATCTAACCTCGCCAGTTCTCCTCCATAAAAATCAATGACATTTTCTATGTGACGCTCATGTTTTGTTCGAGCAGCAACTTTTGCTCGCGACGGATACAGATGCTCCTTCAACTGCATATGCGCCTTATGTAGCCGCTTGCCCATTTCTTTTTACAATACACCTAAAGCCCTCACATAAGCTTCTACCTTCATTCGAACATATACTTCTTTCGACAATCGCGTCACTAAAGACATTTTTTACTCAACATGTTGCGATAATACATCATGCAACTCTTTTAACTCACCCTTTAATTGCTATTAAATCTTTATTTTCTCTTTTTTTATCCTGAAAAATACAATTCTTATGGCCCTCCGATCTTATATAAATCCAAACACATCAGATAAAGGCTCTACATCGCCCCATATAACAGACATACCAGTTTGAGCTAAATATTTTCTCGCCTCTAAACTATAACAATTACGTATTTTTAAAGTTAAAAACATAACTCGAGCTGGGTCCAGAACTATACATTTTTCCTTCAAGAACTTTACATAAGCTTCTTTTAAACCCCGTTCACTATCTACTTTGACCACAAAATACAATATCAGGGCACACTATGCAAATTTAAGATATTTTTTATGGAAATTACGACTGCCTTTTTAAGTGACATATTTGGGACGGCCAAAAAGTGTCAAAATATGCTCATTTTTCTTGCATAGACCGCGAGAACTCGGTCTCTTTGCTTTCACCCGCCCATTTTCTCTCTCTCTAAAACTAAGATTTGGGTTTCTCTTTATCCTGCCCATTTCCCTATCTAATATTACCTAATTTCTCTCTAAAATCTTTAAATTTCCATCTAATTTGGGAAGATCATGATTTTCCCTGATTTTCTGCCCATCAACTTCCAAAACCCTTTCCATAATTTGTCACCCTTCTCAGTCATTAGGTTTTTGAACTTGAGGATCTGCCAACCCGGTAAGAAATTTGAGTAAGACTCTGAACTTTAATCGTATTCTATAATCTGAACTTAAATCTTATTTTATAACTCTAAAATTTGAGTCGTTAGGTTTTTTAATCCTATTCTATAATCTAAAATTTGAGTAGTTAAGTTTTTTAATCCTATTCTATAACTATAAAATTTGAGTCATTAAGTTTTTTAATCCTATTCTATAATAAAATTGCAGCAAAAAAATTTGAGTTTTGATTCATAGGATTTTAATTTTCTATTTTTGATTCGCAGGCTTGTGAAATTGTAGTAAAAGTTCAAAACTTTGTTTAGGATTTTATTTTCTGATTCATCAATTTCTCATTCAGAAGATGTAGCAAAAGATCTCAGGTCTAAAATTGGTATGCTTGATTATTTATACTTGCAATTACTAAATGATTTTGATAGTTGTTGTTGGTATGCTTGATTTAAAGTAATTACTGTATAATAATTATTGTTTGTATCCTTTGATTTACACGACTTCAAAACTCAGGTATGCGGGCATTGGATAGAATATAAATTTAAACCATTAAAGAGAAATCTGTTACAAAAAGTAAAGTTCAATTATCTCAAGTTTACAAACATACTAAAGTAAGAGAAGGTAGTAGTTATTATTTTACCAGGGAATCTAGGGCGGGAAGGAAAGATCCTTATGTGTTATTGGAATCTATGAGTTAACTCTTTGGACATAGCGCCTTTGGGTTGAGGCTGTTGAGGAGGAGCTAGAGCGGAATTAGAAGAGTAGATTAGAAATAGAAGTCCGTTTGTGTTTGTAGTTGGGATCAGTCAGATTCTCTCGCATTCTCCGCGATTGACTATAAGGCCTACCATTACTAAGCGATTAGACATTACCACTGACTGTAGCTGGAATACGGATCCAAGGATTCTCCCTAGGTTAGGCAAAAAAAAACTACAGAGCCTACATGTCTACAGAGCCTATAGGTCGTGAATGCTAGAAGTGAGTCTTTGGAAAGGAGATGCTTTGAGCTTTTTCAACTATGCCCATGATAGATAGAGAGAACCTAACCACACATAAGCACCGGTGTGTTGCTAGTCAATCCTAGAAGTCACTGCCAAAACCTTAAAAATAGGATCGGAACCTATAGCCTTATATGCTCGAACCTGGCTCAAAACTACAAAAATATACATTACGCAGAAAAAAGCAGCGCAGTTATAGCAATAGCAATAGCTTAGAGGCCTATGAGCTTTTCCCTTGTCGAGCTCTTGCTTGCGTTTTTGATGGGCCAGAGGACCCGAGTAAGGAAAAATGAAGATATTCCAAAATTTGAATGATCTCGAACCATTATACACATCGTCTCTAAAAGTTATCAAAAGGGGAGTATGATTAGAATACACCCTAGTTAGATATTGAACTTTGAGAGAAGGAAAATGTATAATTAAATCAAAGTTCATTAATATTTTGTCCAATTTAGCTCACACTCTAGTTGTACCTTGTTATTCATTGCGCCATGTAAACTTAGAGCCAATAGCTCCTGGTTTAATAAAACCAGTAGCTTGTATCATATTTTCAAATTTAACCATTGAAGTATTACTTGCTAATCTTCTGCCAACCTTTCAGCATTGGTTCTCTTAGCTTTAAAATCATCTACAACCATCAATGGTCACATAACACTGCTAGCCAAATTTATCAGATCACTCCACAACAGTGTTCTCTCAGAAACCTCACATTAGGCATATATAAAGGTGGCTGCAGTACTCCGCCCATTGTTACAACTGATTGAGCAATGTAAATATTGATCAAAAGCAGCTTCCACGTGAACATTGCAATCCCCTTTCCATAACACCCAAATTTTCCCATTCTGGACAGTATTAGAGGCATGAAAAGTAAATTGCATTTCCTTCGAAATTTTGACCAATTGGTCCACATTCAGCATAGGTTCTAAAAGAACCATGACATAAAAGTAATGATCTCTAATAAGTAATTTTAAATGATGCAGTCTTTTTATTCCCTACTCTCCTACAATTATAAATTAAAACAGTTCCTAACATCACAACTATTAGGGGTGAGCGGGAAACTGACCAAACCGAAAAACCGAAACCGAATAATTTTTTCGGCTTGGTTCAGTTTGATGAAGTTTCAGTTTCGGTTTCAAAATCTAAAAACTGATCAGTTTTGGTTCGGTTTTGGTTCGAATATAGAAAAATCGAACCAAAACCGAACCGAACCGATTATTAGTTATTAACAAACAAAAAACTTAGTATACTCATACCTTATTAACTCCTCTCCTTACTCAGCTCATCTCCTCATTACCTCCACCTCTTCTGGTCGGCTGGTCTTCTCCTCATTTCCTCCTCACTCAGCTCTTCTCCTCATTACCTCCTCCTCTCCAGGTTGGCTGGTCACTCAGCTCATCTCCTCATTAAAAAATACAAATACAAGGTAAGAATCAAAAGATTCAAAACCTAGTAAACCTATACCTTCTCAGCTCCTCTTAAAATTTATGTTTTAAGGATCTTTTATTTTGATTTGGGTTTGGTGATTCGATTAATATTGGGAAATTTTCCATCGCCATATCTTCTACAAAGATGTAATCTCTCTCAACCCACAATTTGAATCTCACGTATTTCCCCAATTATCATAAATGATTTCAAGTACAATGTTAATTTCAGGCTTCGGATTTAAGAAATAAGTTTGAGGCCAACAAGCATGTGGTATGATTTTGCCCTTTTTTTCAATTTTAGAATTAGAGATTCCATATATTGTATTTTGTATTTTGTATTTTGGTGAATTTCCAGGAAGATCCTGATATAATTGATAGAATAATAGTTAAGAGTGAAGCAAGCTATGATAAGTGGAGGCATCCAGATCCTTACATTGGTAAGCTTTGTACTGTTTCACATTTTAGTGCTCTTATTGATGCATTTGCGCTCTTAGTCATACATATTATTAAGGGAGTTCAAAGAAAATTAAGAATAGAAAAAAAAAGATACTATAGAGGTAAAACATTCCCTACTAAAATCAAAGTTGCGAAACTATAATCCAAGAATAACAAGGTTGTCACTAACCCAATTCCCAACTGGACCATGTATTCATAATCACTCCATCGAATATGTACTTGAAAAATTTTGCAATATGTTATTTTCACTGTGTCCACCCAATTGCTTCAAATAGATGAGACCATACGGCTCTTTCCACTTTGCTTTGAATTCATAAAACTCTAACCTTTGACCAAATCAAAGGTCTTAAAATGTAGCTTTTGTATCCTCCACTTTCCAATCATTAGCTCATTTCCCTACTTAGGACTATTCCTAATCCATACTAGCCAGGTTATTTAGCCAAAACTTGAGCCACATACTCATGCTTAAAAAAACCTTTTAAAGCATCTACTGTCCAGTTTATGTATTTCTAGATATTAAAAGGGTCCATAAATAATTGTGGTATCCAGAGTGATTTCACTTCATTTGTCTTCACTTCATGAATGCATCCAATATAGTGGGGACACTGCCATGCTCACTACACGTCGATGACATGGTCGTGTCAACAAAATCACTTATAACAATCCTTGTTATTGCTCTTTGTGAAGCCCACTAAACTTATAGCCCCAGTCTCCAGAGGATTCCCTGTTTTGACATCTGCAGCTCAGCGGAAGTTGCTTATAAGGTAAATCAACTAACCCTGTCAAATCATTAGAACATTACATTGAAAGATTGACATATAAAAATTACTGATAACTGCCCAACACATTATAGACTTCATGAGACTATTGATAGAATTACTGATAACTGTTGATACTGCGGCACCCAAACACTTAATTTATTTGAATATCAAATAATCGTATTTGATTTGATTGGTTTGCTAGTGTTAATATAAGTTATTAGATCCAACTGATAAAGAGTACTTCTGGAATTTGATTCACCCTAGAATTTAAACTCCAACTTGCTGAAATTAGAAGAAACTTCAAAGATGATAATTTCATTGTAGAACTTCTTCGTTGGTGTTTATGCATGTGATCTTTCTGAATTTATGACAAGCTTCCCTAGGTTTTCCTTTTGTGAGAGTTTCGTTAACCATTAGTTTTGTTCTCTACAGTCTACATGCACCATTAACCATGTAACTGACATTAACTTATTTCATCATTGCAAATTTGAAAGGCCTGATTTCCCGCTTATGTTCTCGGGAGAATTCTCTCTGGTCGGAGGGTAAGTGTTCATACCTTGACTTTCTTTTTGATTGCTACTATGTCTTTCCATTTCTTACTACTGCTTTTCCATATATAATCATAAGGAAATTGATTCTTCCTATAGTATCGTTGATAGCCTAGTGAGTTTTTCCTTCTTATGGAACATACCAAATTGCTATAAAAAAGAGTGTATTTGAATGAGTACTCTAGAAGACAATAGCATTTGATCTAATCCCAAAAAGACTTTGATATTAAAAACCATATGGAATATTGTTTCTCTTTATTCTTATACATCTTTGATATCAATTACACCCTCACAGGTTGCCCTACGCTCAGTGTTATGGAGGACATCAGTTTGGATCTTGGGCTGGACAATTGGGTAATGGCCTTGCTGTGTTGCGGAGTATAAGAGAGGGAAGGATTATTGTGTTGTTGTATGGCTGTGGGGCAAATGGCTTTATTGTGTGTATGATTTTATTATTCTCTTAGTGGCCTTTGAATTGTTCATGTTTTGATGATTGTATCATTCTATATAAATTGGTTATTTTCTCCTTTTCTCTTTGAATTGGTTATATTTTGGAATTGTTATGTATTTAAAGTAATACTTTATGTGAAGTAATGATTTTTGTGAAAGGAATTGGACCAAATTGGAGCATATAGCCCAAATTAAATTTTATTGGCTTTTGGTTCGGTTTCGGTTTCGGTTTTACATGGCTTTTCTTCGGTTCGGTTTAGCCATTGTTTGGTTTCGATGTTTCGGCTTCAGTTTAGGCCCAAAACTGACCCCCACCGACCCATGCTCACCCCTAACAACTATTTGGATTTTGCTATTGATTTGCTCCAAGTCTGTATACTAAGAGCAATAATATATAGGCTTCTTCTGCTTCACTTTCTTTGCAAGGTAAGAGTTAGTGTCTCCTCCTTATTTTCTATAGTATTGAGCTCTACAGTAACTTCAGAATCATAAACAACTCCCTTTTCATTACCATCTTTGCTTAGTCTGTGTTAATCTCTGTCAAAAGCATACATACTTTCAAAAACAAATTTCACCATTCACAAACTATCCTTCTTCAATAACATCATTAGAAGTCAGACCTGTTTCACCAAGTTTTTCAACCTGGACCTCTTTATGAATGTCATCCTCATTCACATAGTTAACCTCATAATCAGGTAACTCAAACATAGCATTTATGGGATTACCTTCTTTAAGATTCAGCATGTTGCCATCACACTTTGGTTTTGCAGCTAGTTTTCATTAGTGTAGGACCATTTATGTTTCCCAGCTCTGATCTTAGCTCCCTTGATCCTCAAGGCTTTAGCTTCATTTACCTTGGATATTTTTTTACCCACTAATACCTCTACTAATTTGTTCTCTTAGACCATTTTCGCTGCCCCCTTTATAGATAGTTCCTTGATCAAAATACCTTTCATTGCCCTAGAAGGGGATTTAGGAATAAACGCCTTCTTTCCTTCTTTGAAATCAGCTCTTCTTAGTTGTTTAGACCTTCCAGCATCGACGGTAGTTCCCACACTTTTAGTCTTAACCTTTGCGCAAAGATCCAATGAGTACCCTTGCATGTAGAAATTAGTACAAAATTTCTACATGCAATCAAAAAATAGCTTTTGAAGCCAACCTCCACCCTTAGGTAGCCCAATCTACACTTCCTCAGGGTACTCTTTTACTATATCAATTTTAATGCAGACACGGGCAATGCCTGGTCTGGATCCCACGCTAGTTGGGTGGTCCAGTCTGAGATACTTGCCTCCGATCAAGTTCCCCACTGTTTTGATGAAGCCTTCATTAAAGAAACGCATCTTAAATCCAGGCATTTGCATCTACACAAACACAATAGACGACTTTCTCCTAGAATCATACTGAATCAACCATTTGCTGATTTTGTAGTAATATCCTTTAATATGAGCCTACTCTCTGGAGAGAGATGTAATAACATCACCTTCATTTGCTACAGTGAGCACTACATTCCTCGTATTCATAAGAGTTGTAATAACTGCAGCACTCAAACCCCAGTTGTTGTTGATCGCATTGCAGATCTCATCAAGTGATGGTCACCCAGTATTGAATCTCATCATGAGGGTGGAACACATCGAAGCCTCTGCCAAGGCAATGGCATCGTGTATGTTAAAGTTAAATATATAAAAAGATGTAGATAGATTTAAGATGTAAGACACAATGCATTGCTCCAAAGACAAGCAATAATTATCATACTGTCAGAACACAAAAACACTAATATCCCCAAGGCTTTGATGACTACTAAGGGCTTTATGGACTGCTATAGGTTCCTCTTTCAAACTGCAAGACTGTTATGAACTTTAATAAGCAACTGGTATAGCTTCAGCCTCATTTTGCAAAACCTTTATATCCTGGTTCATGGCCTACTACCTTATCCCCTAAAAAAAGTATCTTCCAAACTACACTTAGGTTCTTTCTTTCTTACCTTTTCCCTCTCTTATTTAACTCCCTTACTTAAAAAATAGCTCTTTTCTTTAATGTCATTTTTGCTTTTTTTTCATTATTTACCGGCTACCAGAACTACAGGTTCTTTCTTGCTTTTTTATCTAGTTGTTCCTTGAGCTCTAGGAGATGGCTTAGCTTCCTTAAAAATGTAATCTAACTATTATATGTTTGTTTATGTACTTTTTATAACCTTTAAAATCATCGTGGGATGTAGATTGGCTGGGGGTTTGTGATAATAATGTCTTTGACTCATCCGAGTAAAGAATGGATGGATGAAAATAGGAAATCGAAGAGGTATAGCGATGGTGTTAATTTATTTATTCAATTTGCGAAGAACAATTATGGAGACCCCTCATTTTGTCCTTGTAAAAAATGTCACAATGTGAATGGGCTTAAATCACTTAAAGACATACGATACCATTTAATTCTTAATGGCATAGACCAGTCATACACGACTTGGTGTTTCCACGGAGAGGTCAATGATGAGATCGACAATACTGACATTGAGGATCTTGGCATTTCTTCAAGTATTCCACTCAATGATGCTGGGCAGAGAAGAATGTTTGATTTAGTGAATGATGCATTAGGTCGCACACCACTGGAAGGGTTGAACGATTACACCGATAATGCTAAACCTAATAGTGAAGTTCCAGAAGAAGATACGGCGCACAATAACCTGAGGGAGGATGCTTCAAGATTAATATATTTCATGTGTACACCACAAGATACAAAGTTATTAGTGACAATTGAGCTGATGAGTTTAAAGACAGATGGTCAATGGTCTGATAGTAGTTTAACAGTACTACTCAGTTTGCTTAAAAGGATTCTTCCTAAAGGTAACACTTTGCCGGAGAGTGTATATGCGGTAAAGAAGATCATCATATCGTTGGGTATGGATTACGAGAGCATTCATGCATGCCCCAATAATTGCATATTATATTGGAAAGAACAATAGACTCGTGATAAATGTCCTAAATGCAATGAAAGTAGATGGCAATTTGATTACCTTGTAAGGAAAAAGTCAAGAAAGGTACTCAGGTACTTCCCTTTAGCGCCAAGATTAAAAAATCTTTATAGCATTTTGTGGATTGCAGAAAGCATGACATGGCAACACAAGGGAGCCTCTAAAGATGGCGTAATGCGTCATCCTACAGATGTTTTACATTGGAAAGGAGAAGATATTAGGTACCCCGATTTTGCAAATGAATCGCGACATATTCATTTTGGGCTTGCTACAGATGGGTTCACTCCATTTGGGAATAAGAATAATTCATATAGTTGTTGGCCTGTAATGGTCATCCCCAACAATCTTTTGCCGCCTTTATGCATGTGAAAGGAGTTCACCATACTTACACTACTTATTCCAGGAAAGAGCAGTCCGGGAAAAGATATTGACGTATACTTATAGCCATTAGTATAAATTGTTAATATTAATGTCATGGCATATCTCGTTCTTATTGCAATTACTTCTTTAAGTTTTATTTATTTTTAACATTACAGAATGAGTATGAGCTCCCGCTAGCAGCAAAGGATCAGGTCTTGATAGGTGCTAGTATAGCTTAGAAAAATAAAAAATGTGAGTTGAGGGAAGTTTACGACAAATATCCTACAGACAATGCTAGAAAAAAATTGCCCAGTGGGAACAATTCAGAAAGATTGGGAACGGTTGGTTGATTTGAGTTCTGATCCAAAGGTTGTAGCTATGCAAGCTAGGAATAAAGTAAATTGAAGTAAAATGCAAAGCCCACACACAACAGGGAGAACGGGAATATATAGACTAGCTCATTATATGGTCTGGGTTTTTTGTCAAATGTTTAATTATGAATAAATCATCTTAGTTAACTTATGATATTTTCTCAACAGAGAAGCGAAGGTCCCAAGACCGCTAGAACCTATTATTTCCTTGCTAGTCACACGTGCTCTGATGGATCTTTCCTTATGCCATTTCTCGAGGCTAAAGTGGCAAGATTATAATTGAAAATTGACATATTTAGATTTTCTTATTACATAAATATTTTCATATAAACTAAATAACTTCGTTTCATTTCCAATTCGTGTTTCCCAAAGATAATACTATAGTAGCATATTCCCCAAATTCGACAAGAGTAAGCCAGTACAGTATAGTCGAAGACAGTCATACATAATCGAAGATACCGCAACTCCTCGACCTATTAAAAGTATCCATTATGCCTGGTCAAGAAAGAGTTGTTATAGATCTGTAAAGTTTGCCCACTCCCCCCAGAATTGGAGACTATTTTTTTCTTTTTTGTAAATTGTTTGTATCTACTATAAATACAGGCAGATAATAGATTATTTAAGAGACCGCAATCTGCAACTCTACTATCCTTACTTTTTAACCCTATTATCACTCAAAACTTGAAATAACTAGCAACATATTGGATTTCAAATCAAAATCTTCCTCAAGGTCGTGGTTTTTCTCAGCTTTTACTGAATATTCTACGTAAAGTCTTATTTGTTTAGCCTATTATTGCATTTCCATTACTAATAGTATTGACGAAGATTTTCCTTCCGGAAAACACACCACTATAATTGGCGTCGTTTGTAGGAATTTACCATACTTTCTTTACCACCACTGATCTACAAACCTTTCGATGATAAACATGAATTTCTGAAGTCATTCCAGCACCGTAAGAGACCATGAGATCAATTCGATACCAGAAACAATCGACCTACACAGTACAGTAATCGAGCTTCAAAAACAAATAGAATCAGAAAAGGCCAAAAGGATGGAAGATCGACGCATTCATTCACAAGCTCTTCAGGTGGAGAGAGACGAATGAAGAAAATCCTTGGATCAGCAGAGTCGAACACATCAAAATGAAATGGAAAGATTAAGGAGAACCCAAGATCAATTCACTGGCTGATAAGCGTCACCTCCACTTGCCTGAAGCAATCATCGGTCAAGAGCAACTCAGCGTGATGATCAACCAAGAGAAAACGGGTTACAAATATCTCGATCAAGATCTGGAAATCCCGACAGAGCTTCTCGGCATTTTGGTTTGACATCCTCCGCATCGACAACTCAAAGAAGTCGACGCACGCTTCTTCAGACCCCCCCCCCCCCCCACACACACACACACACCACCACCACCACCACCAGAAAGAAGACCAATCAGGGATTGATTGGGACCAAGAGGACAGAAAGATTTTATTCCTCAAGTTGTAGCCTTACCGATTCCTCCATAATAGTTCATCACCTTGGACGACCTAAACAATAGAATCCATGCCATAAATTCTGATATCCCAAGTTGAAGATCTGCATTTGATAGAATTGAGGCAAACCCCATCTCCCCTCATCTCGAAGGCTTGCCCATCCCAGAAATTTTCCACATGCCAAAATTTATTCAATATGCAGGACTCATTGACCCCCACACCCATGTACAACATTTAAAAGCCGCAGTGGGGTTATACTCCAAACTCGACCACATATTCTGCAGGCTATTCAATATAAGCCTGAAAGAAGAACCACTCAAATGGTTCAATACGATCCAAGAAGGCTCTATCACCACTTTCAATCAGTTGCAGTGTTTATTTAAATCAAATTATGCTCACGCGAAGGAACGAGAGATTACAGTGGATTCCTTTATTTTCTTCGAGTAAGGCGCAAAAGAAACCTTGGCAAGATTTTACAAGCATTTCATGCAAAAAACTTGAAAAATTGGGAACATCAATCCCAAAATAGTCGTTCCAACCTTCACCTTCGCCCTACACATCAATTCTAAGGTTCGAGAAGAGCTTACTATATACATGCCTAGAACGGAAATATAAATGATTAATATAATTAATAACTACATCTAACTAGAACGATCCAAGAAGGATAAAATGAAAAGTTCTTCTGCCATTCATTCTCAACTCACCACTTCTTCTCCTCCTCAAAAGTCAACCACTACTGAAGCACCCAAACAACACGGCAGAAACGTCGACAATAACAGAAGACCCAACAAAAAGGGCGAAAGACCCGACAGGCCTGTACCTGTTTTACCCCCAATGACAACAACTCTCTCTGCTATCTTACCAACGATAAAGGGAGATGAGTGTTATCGAGTACCACAAACAATCACAACATGCATAGTCACAAAACTGACAGCTGTTACTCTCTTATTTGAATCTTTCATCGCAACCTCTTAGTAGGAAGGCTTCATAATTATCTCCTCGATATCCAAAAGTTCCTCGAAGATGAGACAAAGAACAAAGATGTTGAACGGAATCAAGACCAAGAGCAGGTTCGTCACCTGTATATGATTGAAATTGAAAAAGAAATGAAAAGGAAACAAGACAACTGGATTACATTCTGTTACAAAATGACCTCCTCAGATAAATCAGCAAAACTTCTTCCAAGCTCGAGCAAATCAAAACATCCATACCATATGACCTTCGAGGACTGTGACACCAGCCATGTGAAATACCCTCATAATGACCTTCTCGTTATTATGCTTAAAATCGGACAGGACTACCTACATACGCCTCTCGTCGATACAGGAAGCGCGGCGGATGTACTGTTCTGAAGAGCAATTGAGGTCTTAGGCCTCACAAACTCTATAAAAGCTTCCAAAACAATAATCACCAGCCTCAATAGTTTAAAAGAATCAGCCACAAGATAAATCACTCTGCCAGTTTAGGCAGGATCAGAAACAACATTCATAAAATTCCTTGTCATCGATGTTGAGTCCAAATATTTGGGAATTTAGGGATGTAGCTAGTTATATTCGATCAAAGCAGTACCTTCTACTTATCATCTAGGATTGCGATTTCCAATAGATCATGGAATCTACGAAATCAAAGGTAGCCAAGCAGTTGCACGTATGTGTAAAAATAACACAACCAACTCTCATAGAGCAAAACATCTCAAAGCACAACAACTACAGTAAGAGACACCCCCCACATTCGAAGAGTATGATACCAAGATAATCTAATCTATTGAACTTGATGGTCCAGGGCATCACACCTTTATCGGCTCCAAACTATCCACCGACGAAAAAGAAGCAATGATCCAGCTACTTAAGAAAAATGCCAACATCTTTAACTAGACTTTCCAAGAAATGTCTGGCATCAATCCATCAATCGCGCGTCACCGATTGAACCTTCTTCTAGACAGCAAAGCTATCATTCAGAAATGACAGAACTTAGCTCCCTGCCTTCGCGATGCAGTAAATGAAGAAATTAATAAACTCCTGTGGGTTAGATTTATTCGGGAAGCCAAGTATCCAAAGTGAGCTCCTAACATCGTAGCAGTCCCAAAGAAAAATGGAAACATTAGGGTTTGTGTTGACTTCACAGAACCCAACAAGTTTACCCCCAAGGGTAGTTTTCTGCTACCACTGATTCCACAACTCTTCGACTCCGTCATAGGGCACAAACTTCTTTCCATGATGGATGCAGCCTCCGGCTACAATCAAGTTCCACCCTCCAAAGATGATCAAGAAAAAACAACTTTTATTACTGAAAAAGGTCTCTACTTTTACACAGTGATTCCTTTTAGGTTAAAATATGCATGAGCTACTTAACAAAGGCTTGTGACTAAAATATTCAAAGATCATCTCAGCACAATCATGGAAGTCTACATCGATGATATGACCTGTAAAATCTTGAAGCGTGAAGATCACTTCAACAACCTCCCAACAATCTTCGATATCCCTCGCAAATACTAGATAAAAATCAACCAGAAGAAATGCCAATTCAAAGTCGCATCTTGTAAATATCTCGGACACCTGGTCAGCAAAAGAAGAATCAAAATCGATCTTGCGTAAATCAAAGCACTTATCGCGATGCCCTCTCTGCGAACAAAGAAAGATGTTCAAAATTTTACTGGCAAGATCGCTGATCTTCACAGATTCATCTCAAAGTCATCTGATCGATGCAAACTTCTTCACCTCCTTCTTCATGGCAATCTCACTCCACTTTCAAAGAAACAACACAAGGAAATCATTTGGACTCTTGACTGTGAGTTAGCCTTCCAAGATCTTAAACGATATTTGGAGCGTCCTCCTATAATGAGTACTTCAAGTGATGGCAAAACACTGACAATGTACTTATCCATAACTGAAGACCTCATTAGTTCTGTCCATATTCAAGAAGATGAAGGAATAGAAAAACCGATCTACTTCATCAACAAGATACTCATGTCTGTTAAAAAAATATACAAAAAAAAATAGGTACTCACCTTGGTCTACAGCTTCTAAAAACTTCATCTATACTTTCAAGCTCATCACATCAAAATCATTACCAAGTATCCCCTCAAATTGGTACTCTCCAAAAAAGCAAAATCTTGAAGAATTCAGCAATGGTCAATTTTTCTTGGCAAATATAAAATCTTCTTCAAACCCCAAATATGAATCAAAAGACAAGCAGTTGCTAACTATTTTTCAAACTTTCCAGTCGAAGACCTCGATTGGGAAGAACTCAAAGAAATCTTTATGGATTACTTAATTGCAGAGCCAGACGCATGGTCTAAAAGCTCTGACTGGCGATTTTTTACATACGGATCAGCCAGACTGCGAGGATCAGGCATTGGCATTGTCCTCGTTATACCTTCCAATCATCATATCAAGAAAGCCATCAAGCTAAACTTCTATACTGCCAATAATGAGACCGAATATGAAGGAATCCTCCATGGTCTAGATATCGCACTCACATTCAGAGCGGAAGAATTGGCAGTCTACGTCGATTCCTTACTCGTGGCAAATCATTACAACAAGACATTCAGCACAATGGGAAAAATGGTTGATTATGCAACCCTGGTCGAAGAAAAGATAAACAAATTCAAAAATGCATTGATCTTTTACATACCTTGACAAGAAAAATTGGCACGCCGATGCATTAGCTTACATTGCTGTCATGCTGGGGGACAGTGAGAAAAGATCTTTAGAAATTGAAATAATCGAGCATTCTAGTCTTGATATGCTGTTAATACTACAGATCACCATTGTTAAAACCGAAGACCCTGAAGACTGGAGAAGACCATTTTATGCATACCTCAACTCCAACATCCTCCCCCGTAACAAAGAAGATGCCTGATCACTTTTGGCCAAGTACCTCTGATTCACAGTGTAAGATAACATCTTATATTACATCGCCGGAGGAGGACCCCTTATTGAATACATCTCTCAAAAACAAGCTCATATCAAAATCAGACAGCTTCATGAAGGTAAATATGGAGCCCATATTTCAGGAAGATCATTAGCCCAATGAGCATTCACTCAAGGCATCTACTGGCCAAAAATGAGACAAGATTACAAAGAATATGTGCGTAAATGCTACAAATGCCAAATCCATGCACAGGACATCAAAAGCCCAGCCCCTTGATTTACATATTTGAATTGTCCTCTAGCCATTCAAACGATGGGGAATCGACATCATTGGGCCTTTCCATCAAGCATCGGAAAACCAAAGATTTGTACTTGTAGCCACTAACTACTTCACAAAATGGGCCAAAGCAGTTCCCCTATATCATGCCGATGAAAATGAAGTTATCAAGTTTCTGTAGAAATACATCATAACTAGGTTTGGCTACCCACAAATGATACGCTCTGATAACGGCAAGCAATTCATCTGCGCAATAGTACTCACATTTCTCCATAAATACAAAATACAGCTCTCAACCTCCACACCATACTACCCTCAAGGAAACGGACAAGCTAGAGCCATTAACAAGAGCATCAAAGCAGGTCTACACAAAATTTCAACGAGAAGAAAGGCAGGTGGGTTAATGAATTACTCAGTTTTCTCTGGGCCTACCAAACCACTCCTCGCGTTTCTACAGGCTGCACTCCGTTCACGATGGCCTTCGGTACTGAAGCAGTCATACCTTCAGACCTCGATCTACCAAGTACCTGAAGGAAAGTCGTCGATGACAATAATAAAATCGGTCTCCTCTGCAACCTGAATTGGATCGAAAAAACTCGAGACAAAGTCATCGCAAACTTAGGACGTTACCAAGACGCATTGAAAAAAGAATACAACAAAAAAGTTTGAAAATAAAAATTTGGTATTGGAGACCTTGCCCTTCGACGGATCCAAGATAATACTCAGCCTAAAATTTTAGGAAAGTTATCAGAAAACTAGAAGGCGCCATACATTGTCAGTGACAAAATAGATAGTAGAACATACTGGCTGATGACTGAAGACAAAATCCAGCTCGAATATCCGTATAATACTGTCCAACTAAAACTATTTTACAAATAAACACTGTAACCATTTTCATCAATTTAAATAAACAAACTTTAATGTCAGTATACTCATTACTATTTCGAATTGATTTTGATCCTTACTTGATAAGTATCATCAGACAATCAATCATCCTTACAATTTTGACTTGATCTTGATCCATACTTAACAAGTATACATCAGACAATCAATCATCCTTACAATTTTGACTTGATATCGATCCATGTTTAACAAGTATACATCAGATAATCAATAATCTTTACTATTTTGACTTGATCTCGATCCATACTTAATAAGTATGCATCAGACAATCAATCATCTTTACTATTTTGACTTGATCTCGATCCATACTTTATAAGTATGCATCAGACAATCAATCGTAACTATCTTGACTTGATATCAATCCATACTTACTAAGTATTCATCAGGCAGTCAACTATCTCGATCTTCAATTGATCTCGACCCATACTATATAAGAATGCCTCCAGACTGTCATTCAATTTTACACGAAACCTATCCAATTATAGGATATTATACTTCACATTCCTTACTTATCAATGAATCAGTTGATTAGTTAATGTCGAATATAAATCCAGATATCCCACTGAGGATACAACCTGGTAATCTTTCACATTACTTGCCATTATATGGCCATCGTTTACTTGTCACGCCACAAAAAGTTCCTCAATTAACTGCTATATTTACATTACATTCGGCAAATATCATTTTGTCACATCTACCATTTAGCATAATTTACTAAATCAATACATCTAGATTTATAAAACTATTCCTCAAAAAATAGATATTCATCAATTCAAAATCAGGAAAAAATGTATCGGTCCCATTGATCATTTTTTACATCACTTCTAGAATGAAACATACTAATTCACAAATTTTACTCCACTGCAGAATGAGAAATTACTTTGTCCACCTGCACCAAGCCTTTCGAAGCAAAAACATCTGCCAACTCCCCAAGATGTACCCTATTAGTCTCCATCATAACCATATCATCGACAACTTCGATCATACTGGGAACTTTGGGAGTCTCTGACACATCATCTTCTACATCCGAATCTTCGAAAATAACACCACCAGACTTGGCCAACCCCTTGTAAAACTCCTTCCTCACCTCAAGCTCCTTATAATGCCCAGCAAAATGGTCCCTTACTTGCTGACATCTCTCTAGCTTCTCTGCTGACAACTGCTCCTTAACCTCATCCAAAACCTTACCATACTCCAGCTCCATCGCCCTCCGCGCATCAGCAATCCGCTCCCTTACATCCTTCCCAAAATTTGTTCTCAACAGTGCCAGAGCATCCTCTTTTTCCTTCTCCCACTTTTTCTTCTCTTCTCGAAGGGCAGCCTCACTCGTTTTTTGCGCTTCCATCTTGTAGGTATGCAGGGTTACATTCAGCCGCTTCTTATCCTCGATCAGAGCTTTTTTCTCCCTCGTCAAATCTTTTTCGATACTTATATACGCAAGAACTTTATTTGCGAGGTCGCTACAATTAACAATGCGATCTTTAGCCTCCGTCAGTAGCTTTTTGATTTGCATTAAATTTATAAATTGAGTATTCGAGTGACATACCAGTTTCTTTAATCGAAGCCAAGCATAAAATTTTCTCACCTTCGCCATGTTATGGTGACCCTCGCTGAGAAAGGTCATTAAGCTCTTAGCCCCAATCAAACAATCATCAACTTCTTCCTGTACTACATTCGCCCCCGACATATAAGAGTCCAATATCCTCTGATCTTCAGTCTCATACTTTATGAAGAACTTCTTCTATGCCGACTCTCCACTCACTTTCTTCTTCGGTAGTGCACTTTTCAAACCCCGTGGAGGATGCCCATCTGGCACAGATACCAGATTCACGGTCTTCACCTCCTCCTCAGTTGTCGATCTTTGGATATTCCTCTTATGAGGAAGCAACGAAGGCACAACTTTGCTCGCCACTCTTTCCTGCTTATTCTTTCTCAAGTTTTCTCCAAGCATCGCGTCTATCTCAGTGTCAGTATTATACCCGGCCAAGGAAGGATTTGCCAATGGAAAACTAGCCTCTGTGGCCCTCTTATTCTTTGTCGGTATCTTACCGTCGATGACAAGAACTTCAGCACCTTTTGCCCTCGACCTCTTTAGCCCAGCCTCTTAAAAAAAGGTGCTCACACGATCTTGGTCAATAACCAGATTGTCGATCCTACCAAAGTGCCCCTTCCCTATCTTGTACAGTTCTTCCTATCAATCTCCTTCAAAGCTACACATATACAAAAAAGAAACCTCGCCAAGTATAGATAACCAACTTTCGCCGAGTTCATCTTGAGTATGTAGTACACACATAAATCATTGACTGTGATCAACTTTTCCCCCCTATCTTTCATTCGACCGTTTATCACCCCACATACCATAAATAGGTCGTATACATTTGGATTGAACTAACCAGGTGCCACATCAAAAAAATTATCAACTTTTTATGGTCAGCTCAAAGGGGAAGCTTCAACCCTTTCTTAATTTATTCTCGATGAACAAAAATCCCACCCAAAGGTATATCCTGGTTAATCATATCGTACTAGTACTCCTCTAACTTAATATTTCCAAGAATACTGTACTTCTTCTTGAACCTCAAATTTTTCTCGTCTCTAGACCATCTCCATAACAAGCATCCTCACCCTCATCCACATATTGCTCCCCACCCCCACTGCCTTCTCAATCACTCACCTGTAACTCGTGATCCATGTCTATTTCAGTAGCCTCCACATTAAATACTTCGATAACCCTAGGAACCACCCTAAACTGGTCGACACTAGCTAAACTGGCAGTACTCGAGCTCACCTTATAGAAACTTCCGAGTTGTTGGCATAAATAGATACATCAATCATCAGAGGCTCTACGTCTTAGAGATTCTCATATATATCTTTATCATCAATTCGATTTGGTTCAGACATTTTTAAGAACCTTTAAATCAGATTCCAAATTGTTACCACAGTTAGTATCTATCATACCTGATACATATATATGTTCATAGGTTAATATGCTCATAATCATAATGTTGTCGAGATTACTCTCCGACACATCATTCTCATATAACTTATTCGATCTACTATCGTTACTTACAATTATATCTTACTACATTCAGTTCTCGATGAAATTTCATCTAAATTTTTTAAGTAATATACATCGATTACTATATTAAATTCAATTCTGGTCAAATTACAGGAATCCCGCTAGTTCTCAACGATACTACACCGGTTTCCCGCCAAAACCACTATTATTCAAAATACGGATATCGTTTTCTCCGATACAAATTTTGGTCATATCCAAACTACTTCAACAATAACATCCCCAACGATCTAGCTGAAACCCAACAATTCCCCTACAGTTGCACTGTAATCACCGCGCCACCAACCATTCTCCCTCAACCCCACACCATCAATTACGCAAATCTCTCGCACCCCAATCCCTTATTTATAATCACGACTCCATTTACCATCACACAATCCCTTTAAATCCCATCACTATCATGATTTTATAATCAAACCTTAACACAGTTAACTCTTCACTACATCCCAATCCATCTACACTCAATCCAATTCATTCTAAAAATACTTTAACCCATACATATCTCTACAGAATTATGTAAACAAAAATTGCAAAACTACACAAAAGCATTACAAATTACTAACCTTGTTTACGCGCTACCTATGTATCCCTCTCTTTCACCCACTTCGCTCTCACAAAGAACACTGATCTCCTCCTTCCCAATTATTGACAACAAATCCAGTGACGAGCACAAGCAATTCGCAATTGAGAGAATTTTTTCAAAGTTTGCAAAATGTGAGCAGTCGCCCACCTCCAAACTATTTATAGACCCCACGCAACTATTAACCGCACCGCTTCAAGACTATTCGACTAATCGACCATAATGTCTTATACGTATTTTCTCAAAGTCTTTGACTATACGCCTTCTTCAAACCAACAGACCCCCACATTACTGCTCCAATCCTTCCATATCTCGAAGAATTTCTTCTGACACATTCATACTCCACAAAGCATAATCAATTTTTTCACACAAGTGATGTACATCATCTTCTTTGCACTTTAAAATATCCCCTACAGGAATACACCTCGCCATAAATCACTTTTCTTATTACATGCCCCCATTTTATACTTTATCTACAAATCCTTATATCAATGTCAAAATTCAGCGCACATTCAAATTTGAAATTCATTAGACTTTCAAGTACAATGAGCAACAACTTACTGAATTTCATAATTTTACCAAGTAAATATTTGTTCGATAATAAATTCACAACATAAAATATCGACAACTGCAATCTAACATCAAATTCAGTTCTTATTTCATTTTAACTACAATTCGACCATTACATATATTTCTTCCAAAAATTCACATTACAAACCCCTAGTTGTAGTATCATCTTCTTTCTTAATCAGCTTCTTCGCACGAGTCCACATGTAATTCACACGTTCAGGCAGACTCCAAAATTACAATTGGTACCAAAACTAAAAGTCCTCCTCAACATCATTTGCCTCTGCCTCGCTCATTCCATCATAGTTCGGTTCCACAGGATCTTCCAAGTGGATATTCGCATTCTAAAAGCCAATATACCGATCATATATTTCCCAATACTTTGCTTGAACACGACTATATACCTTATTACGCGTCTGAGATCTCGTCTTCACCATTTCTTCAAACAAAAAAACTCTCACTTCAAATACCAAAGAATACTTATAGTCCTCCAAATTCAAAGTCAAAACAACACATTTATTTCATCTTAGAACTATACATTTTTAACAGTCAAATCAATCAACATTGAAATCCATTCCTGGACCCACTCCGTCAACTATACTTCAAGTTGTAGTCAAACATAAATCTATTCTAAACATCTTACTTCGACATTTAACCATCGATGAGTTTCATATTTACAAATATATAGTCGACAATTAATACACAATAAAAGATAAGAAATAACTTTATTTATTTAAATTATTACATTTTACATTCGACAACTATCTCCTTCGATTACATTACATCAAAACTACACTACTATCTTTACATTTGACTTGAAGGACTAATTGCTTTGTGTTTCTATTCACCAGGATATGACATTATTGCATCTTTTCACCAGAATCTGGCATTATCTCTGGCAGCAGGGTAGCGATATCCTAAGAAACTCAATGAATCTCAAGTCACTAAACTTCTAATAAGAGTTGCCTCAACAGATAAAAGGCAGCAAAAAATTGCAAGACGCCTTCTTCGTACGGCATGATCCCTGAACGCCCAACCAGCCAACGCATCCTTATATTCACTACAAACAATAATCCCTTCCACCCCAAACTGATACATTCCATTACCTTCAACACTGTATGGTGACCCCAATGGCTCCGCCGGATGCAAATATTCTCTGACTTTACCTCTCTCCACCCTCCAAATCATGATAGGATCAATTGAAAAGTTATAAAGGACCAATTTGAGACAGACCTTTAACACAGATTCTTCACCATCATCTTCCTCAGGTGATATATTGTGCCATACTTGGGGTAGCATCCTTATAATCTACCACCATACAACCCTCCTTGAGACCATCTATTTATACCCAATGTAAATCTGTCAGGTCCAACATTCTGCATTAATTGCTCCTCGGGAAAAAGGATAACCAGATACAATTCACTTTGACCTCGAAAATGACAAAATGCCGACTCGTGATAAAATTTGGCAACCTCTTCAGCTTCTAATTTCATCTTGACACAACCACAAGTACTTATGTCGAGAATGGGGCGATTGTAGTAGCATATTCCCTAAATTCGACAAGAGTAAGCCAGCACATTATAGTCGAAAACAGTCATATATAATCGAAGACAGGTAGTATTCGAGAAGATACTATAATTCATAGACCTACTAAAAGCAGCCGTTGTGCCTAGTGAAGAAAGAATTGTTAGAAATCCGCGAAGTTCTCCCGCTTCACCCAAAATAGGAGATTATTTCTTTCTTTTTTGTAAATTGCTTGTATTTACTATAAATACAGGCATAAAATAGATTATTCAAGAGACTGCAACTCTACTATCCTTACTTCCTAACCCTACTATTACTCAAAACAGTAATAACTAGCAAGATATTATATTTTGCATCAAAATTCTCATCGGGGTTATAGTTTTTTTCAGCTTTTACTGAGTTTTCCACGTAAAATCTTATTTGTTTAGCCAATTATTACATTTCCATTACTAATAGTATTGGTGAAGATTCTCCTTCTGAAAAATGCGCCACTACAAATACTTTGATATAAATATACATGTTACAGTTTCATCTGCATTTTGTATTATCAGGCCAAAATCAAATCCAACGTCGAGAAGAATCCTGAGTCTAAACATTACGATGTAGATGATGACCTGGTAGGACAAGCATATGGCCTTGAAAAAAAGGTCGTGTACATGGAGAGGGTATTCTTGTAACAAAATCTATGCTAAAACACATGAAACATGCAAGGAGAATCGTCAAGGAGGGGAAGCTAGCATATAAAGAAATCAATAATAAGCTTAATGTCGTTATTGATGAGGTCAAAACCCTTAAAGAGAATGCAACTAGAGAAGGTCAGGGAACACAAAATACAAGTCCATATCACACCTTAGAGGTAAGCATTTGCACGAAATATCTCTTTTAGCTACTTCTTCTTCTTATAATTTATAAATTAATAAGGTACATTAATGCAATTTTTGTAGATGCCGAGTCATGTTCGTAGATATTAACGGGAGGTTGGTATTCATTTTTTTAACTTTCACCGAGATGAAGTAGTTGTCGTAGGTAGGGCAATATTTCCTCGTAATCAAACAAATAATCCCAATGAGTATGATGTTTTTGTGGACCTCATTATTGATGAAAATGCAGAGGTTTCTGGTAGGCGAGGAATGTTCTTTTGCGATATTTCAGTGGGTGAGTGGTTTAAGTACCCCTCTTTCCTCTTGAAAATCATTGATGAGGTACAAATTCTATTCGTCTTTACTTTTATTTTCAGTTTAAGAAAATTATAGTTTCAAAGAAGTCATGTTCATTATTACTTTTGCGGGATTGACTTGCTTATTAAAATTTACCTTCCGAAACAATTGGCATTTTAGACCGCGTTAGCTTATACTATTTTTTCATTTTGAAGATGCACTTTGTGTGATTCTTCTATGTATGGAATTCTTCTATATTATTTGATTAGGTCAATATGGAACTAATTGCACTCTAGAGTACGTCTTTTGGATACGGAATCTTATGTTAGTTTATTGCTATTTATTTATTGTTTGAATTGGTTTGTGTTCTATGTATATGGAGTACATGTATTAGGTTTCCCCCCCTATATTGAAGTGTGTAGCTTTTTTTGTTTTAAGGTGTGTTTGTGTGTGTGTATAGCATTTGATTTGATTGGGACATGTCTCGATGAGCTTGAGGAAAATTGTCAGGATGTTAGGGTAAGTACTGTCCACCTTTTCTCTTTAAAATGTACACATGTCTCTATTTCCCATCATACATATTATTTTATACTCTTGTTTTACATTTAAATTGATTTCCAAGATGCAACAAATAGATGTAATGAGATCCTATATTGCAATAGTGAACATAACAGCAAGGGATGCACAAGTGAAAGAAATCTACAGGTATGATCCAGAGATTTAGTTTTAGATCATGAGGTCATAGGTGTGCCTACTGCCTAGTACATCATGACTTAAGAAAATGTTAATATTGCACAAATTATTGAGAAGCGACATTATGGCTTCAGATCCTGAAGAACGTGAAAAAGGGAAGTGTATGCCTATCAGAGATGTAGAAGACTACCAGCAAGGGTTGTATGACAAACCTCTTACGTGCTTTGGTTGAGGCATTGGATGGTTTTCGTGAGTACCCTCTTTCCATGTATCCATTATATTATAGTTTGACATTTAAGAAATGTGGTAATGATCTCCATGATGAGGAGGTTAAATCTAAAATATAAACCATCTATTTTTTTTCCACCAAAACTAAAAATTATTTCTTTGTGCTTCCCAAAAAAGGGTGTTATTATGAATTTCGCAAAAAGGTCTAAAAATATCTTTTCCTCAAATGCTTATGCCCTCATATTTATGTACATGTATACATCTCACGGGTATACGTCTCATGGTTTCACCTACTCTTTGCATATTTCTATTGAGATTTGTCTTTCCGGTGATGTGGTATTATGCAACAGTTCTTTACTTTGGGAACTACTATCACAAAGATCCAAGGGAGAGGGAAGGCCTTGTTGCATCTGCAATTGTTATAAGTGCTCATCTATCTGTATTTTTATTGTCGTAGATTTGTATAATGACTTGTAAAAGTGTGATGTTAACTCAATAAGCCCGAAAATAGATTCTTCTGAGGGGGAAGTTTCAAGACATGCAATTATGGCATTCTTATTTCTTAGTGAGTGTTCCTAAATTATTTCATAGGTGTTTGCATACATATCTACATACACATAATAAATATCTACATACATATAATAAATATCTTATCTTTTTTCAGCTTAAAGAGTATTTCCTGAATATAAGTTCATTTTTCAATTACACAGATTGAAATCATCAATTGCAGTTTCAATGAATTAGACAAACTTTTACTAATAGGCTTGCCGAGTTCTGAAGTTTGTTTGATTAGCTTTGTTTGTTCTTTAATACATCATGGAGAGTGTTATCATTTTCATGATTCTAATGAAATCAAGATGTACATTGTGTTAAAACACAAATTACAGATGAAATTAGTTAAAATGATGATAAAAAATGAAGCTATAATCTACTAACAAAAACCTTGGATCCTATATTACATTTTTATCATAGTTAAGTTCCCTAGTCATAACTTTGCTTTGTTATGCTTTCCTTTTGTTCTATAGATTTTTTCTCTCTTCATTATTTTACTGTTGTTTTGTGGCAGTAGCACTCTTTGCGAAATTCTAAGGCATTTAAAACAGTAGTAATATTCCTTTAGAATCCTTGGTTTGTTTATTAACAGCTCTAACATAACCTATTTTTGCTTCTAGCTACCTTTGAGTCTTTATTTATCCATATGAAGGTGCGGAAAAAAGGTACAAAGGAGTACGTAGTTTAGAAGTACAAAGGAGTACGTAGCTAGTGGTTTTTTGAGGGAAAAGGGCTAGTCTTCGTGAGGTTATGAAGTTAGAAAGTCAGACATAGGACCAAGGTCTCACTAGGAGAGAAGGGGGGTTGGACTTCGGGCCAACTAAAAAGTGGGGTAGGAGTGCATTAGGGCCTTTTCCCCACGCATTGAG
This sequence comes from Kingdonia uniflora, assembly GCA_014058105.1. Lineage (NCBI taxonomy): Eukaryota > Viridiplantae > Streptophyta > Magnoliopsida > Ranunculales > Circaeasteraceae > Kingdonia > Kingdonia uniflora. The sequence continues at coordinate 763,000 of JACGCM010000659.1, forward strand.
CACCTACCCCATGATCTGGAGTGAGCACTCATCTTTATTAACCATAGACCTATGACAGTTCTGTAGTTTATCATGCGACTATATTCGCAAGATATATCAATTTTTCCAGACCTATACTACTATAAATATCAATGATTCAAAACCATGGTCTCTTATTCACTCATTGTTTATAATTGTAGCTACTCATAGAGCAAGATGGTACAGATTCGCGGTGGGGTGTTTATCTCATTAGTGCCACAAACAAGTAATTTTTATTCTTCATTTTTACCCTATAGTGTTTAACAGGGGTAAAGTTTTTCGTTATATCGAGATGTGTGGTACTCCATTCAAGGTAGAACACTATTGTGCACGCTCCTTATCACTAGTTATTGACTGTTATTATGGGTAGCGTTGGTTTACGTGTAGCTACCAGCATCCAAAGTAGCAGGACTAGACGAGTCCATTGGAACAACGAGGTCAGGATCATTTCCTGGCGGACACAGTTGTTTCAGCACGGCTGCGTATACTGGGTCTAGACTTGGTTCTTGGGATGTTGTTAGATTGAAATTGTATAATCTATTGCTGAAAGCTGTGCAATGTGATCGGCCAATTGTATGTGAACCTGCATGGGAAACATCAAGGTATATATAAGTTAACCATTGTCAATCCAAATTTTTTTTCTTGTAGTTATAAATTATAAACCTTTTATATAGCTTTCTTAGAGAAATTCCGCGCAAATCTCTCCATATTGTTGAAAGTTGTACAATGTGATTGGCCTATTATATGTGAACCTGCATGGGAAACATCAAGGTATATATAAGTTAACCGTTGTCAATCCAAAAAAATTCTTGCAGTTCCAAATTACAAACCTTTTATATAACTTTCCTAGGCCATTTCCGCGCAAGTCTCTCCATATTAGGTGAATAAAGTATCCAATTAGGCAAAATCCATACTAATGCTCGACAACAGTTTGGAGTCTCTTCTTTGTTTCACTGTTATTCTTTGGTGTTAAGTTCCCTTGTTTTATGATTCAATTAGGCAAGTTCCATATTAGGACACCATGATCTTTTTTGTGATTTTTATGATTTCTATTATTTTTAGGTTTATGTGAACACCCCACTAGGAAATGTTAGAGGATATACGGGATCTTATAACCATGTCCATCCTCGTTCCTAAGGTTTGGAACTCTCTTGAGCTCTATTTTGTATTTCTGTTTTCTCCTATTGAATATATCTGTTTTGTATATATGTTTTCTCCTATTGAATATATCTGCTTAAATAGGCCTAGAAGGGTTCTAAATTTGATTACTTCACATTGTTCAATGCAATCTTTCAAAGGCATCCCTTATTGGATGGCTCCTAAGGTATTTAGACCTTACCTTCATTTTACCTTTTGTATTTCTTATCTATCATGGTTAGGAAGTAACTCTAATCTTCAGCCTATCAAATGAAATTTGCATACTCGTGGCGTTATTTTTAGGTGCTGAAAAGTTGCATGGAAGCTAGATACGATTTTTGAATATTAGTTCAAGTTTAAACTATATTTATCAAAGTTTAGACCGAATTTATTCAAGCTTAGACCATATTTGTGCGAATTCACTGCTTAACTACAAAGACTGTATATAGTAGAGATCGTGAAGTAAGCAAAAGGTGGAAGGGTTTGAAGAGTAGTTGTTGTTAAATATTGTTTTAAGTTCTATTTGGAGGAACTATATATAAATTTTTGAATGAATATGTTGTATGTACTTCATCATTTTTATAATAAAATAGAATTTATTTTCTTTCATATGGTATTTTCTTTTTATGATATTCAGCTTTATACAATGCAATTGTCGCAAATCAAGGACAGTGAATACGATAAATTTATTTTAGTTGTTTCATAAATAGACTTTCCAGGAGAATTAGTCACAAATAAACAACAAAATTTCTAACCAACCAAAGCCGTCGTAATAGCTATTTTAGGATACTACATTTAAGCAAGTTTGCGACGGTTCTGAACTGGCGCAAATTATCGACGGGGAGAGACCGTCACAAAATTTATGTCTTTGCGATGGGATTTTTCTGTCGAAATATATAAACGACGGCACGTTAGCGACGGGAATCACGACAGTCTAAAACTACCACAAAGGAGCGTTAATGACGCTTTTGGCCGATCATAAAATTGAGTTATTCCTATAGTGGCAATCAGCATACTTTAACACCTAATCTTATCACTCGGGTCGTTAAAACGGGTCAACTCTTTTGGTTTTTGAACTAATATCCACATTTCCTCCTCCTTTCTTAACACCTCATCCCTTTTAATTTTTATCTTAACATATCTACACTGGAGGTCATATAACTCTTTAAAAGTTTTCTCTGAATTAAATTAAAATTGCCCTCTCTCATATTCAGTTTTATTAAGTACATGTTGAATACGAGCCACAGAATCCCTTGCTTTACTCAACATTCTCTCCAGTTCGGAATTCATTTTTCTCAATCGCTCTATCACCTACACAGATTACAAATATCTTGTTATCATACAAGCATTCAAGGAGAGCATATTAAAGGCTTTTATCAAACTTAACAGTTTTATGACCATATAGAGTGCAATTCCATCAAAGTTAAACAAATTACATACTTCGGAGTAGAGTACTGTAGATTGTTTAAAGAATCTTGCTAATGTCTACCTCTGCTGGAGGATCCAATGTCATATCAGCAGCTACAGTTGGTTTAGTGGGTGTAACATGTACATTGGCTGGATCGACAATATCAGCCACCACTTCACTTTCCACCTCTGCAGGAAAGTCTATCTCATCATATCTGCCAGATCGACCCAGCTCGACATCAGCACGAGTCAACCCAAAAGAGTAATAAGATTACACAAAATAATCTATTTCCACCTTCAATGCCTTACATGATCGTGATATTACATCATCATGCTCAGATAGCACTCTATACCACTCTTCAGTAGCCTTGGTGTCTTCAGCTGTCTACTTTTTCTCTAGCTCGAGCTTAGCTTTGAGCTCTCTAATACGAACCAATTAAGCATTAAACTTCAGGATAAGATCTCTGAACTCCTGGCTCCTCTTATCAAGCCACTTCATTGTCCCCTTCAGCAGTATCAAGAGCTGCCAGTACAAAAAATACACAAACACAAGTTCAAAACAATAGTTTCTAGTCCGAATACAAGACAATTAAAGATTTTAAACACATACCGTGAAAATGTGTTCATGATACTCTTCATTGAGCTATTGGTTCATCTGGAACCTAGATGAATCATTATACAAGTAGCCACTACTTTGACATTTGACATATTTCTATTTATAAAATTTTAATACATCATTAGCTTCGAACTGCTTGGCAGTCCCTTCATTTCTCCACTTATCATTCAGTACCTCACATACCCTCATCATCTCATATACATTCTCATTCAGCTGGGTAGGGCAATAGTGTAATACATTCATAACCCTTTTTTGAAAGAAGGTCAGAGGAACTCTAAGGCCATACACGACCTAATTCTAGTAACATAGAAACCCGTCATTCGGGCCTACTAGCCCGGGGCCATTATAGTATGAGATATTAACATCCTTACTAATCCCTCTCTCCCTTTTCCACTTCTCTAAATAAGGGACTTGGTGCCTCCTCCCTTTTTCCAAGGACATAGGCCTTAAGCCAGCGACCTTGGTCTACCAAATAACTTCCCCATTCTCCCTACAATTTCGTTTTGTATTTAAAAAATTATTTTCCTACATCTACTCCCTCTGGGTATATAACAAATAATTTATATTTTTCTTTTCTATCCCCTGTCTCAATCACTTTCCCTATGTTACTGGTTTCCCCAACATCTACAGTCACCTCTATACTATTTACAGTTTCTTCCATGGCATTACACTCGCCCTCCCACCCCGACGATAATGTTTCCTCCGAACTTGAAGATACTACAAATTTACTCATGGGAATTCTAGATTTAGAATGCATATTGGACCTACAGATACACAAAATATTTTATCATTATCACTACTTTACATATTACACCCTACATACAGTAAAAACAACCACACCCATATTTTTACCCGGTCAACACGCTTACTTTATAATTTTCTAAAACAAAAAAGCAATCATTTCAAGTTTCCCTCTTCTTCTCCAAATAAACATTTTTTCTCTTTAGAGTCTATTCATATAACAAATCTTCTACACTACATAACTTTCTCATCAATTACTCAAAGATCTTAAAACCCCTACATTATCAAACTTTTGTATCTCTCAATCTAAAAGGATAAACAAACAATATCATACAAATTATAAGCAAAAACAAATCAAACAAACAGAGACACAGATCACCAACTTATACTTGAAGAACAGCAGTCTTCTATTTTACCCAGATGTCTTACCGAGAATGACCACTCCCGTCGCTTTCCAACAGTTTTATATCATCAAATGAACCTCTCCCTCCCAAATCACACTCAGAACTCAAACATTTCCTCTCTTTGGAGATAGGATTTGTACAACTTTTCTCTATCTCTGTAACTATTGATAATTTATGAGGGAGAGAGATACGAGTTTTTATACTCTCCCTCAGTTTACGAAATGATAATTCCTTCAGACACGTATTATTCACCCCAACTATCCCTACAGGCATGTCTTTTCGGTTAATAACATCATCATGACTTATGTGATAAGGTCTATTATCATCACGTCAGTCTATATTGTCTGCCATTAAAAAAAATTGCCCCTCTTCCCCAATGTAGTACAAACGACCAATCACCTTACTTTTATACTATACCAAGATCGTACAACATTCCTAAAATAGTTCAACATTCAAAATTCAAAGATATCTATACAGTTGCTAAAATCATATAGTTGTTATCCACAATATCTGCACACAGACAGTAAAACAGAATATTTTATTCTTATTCATCTCAGATCGACGCAACAGCTATGCCTTGTTCTACATATAATAGATTACTGCAAAATAAATTACTTATTTATTACAAACTTCCACAGTTCGATCTTACAGACTTCGGTAGTTACATTAAAAGCAGCCTAGATGGTTTACCTCGCCACATGGAATTATCTCTCCTTTTGTTACTCTTGCATCCTTTTCCACAAGTTTGTCACATGCGAGCTGTCGAACAGTCATTTCTCGTACCGTGGCATCCAGTAGAGACCTATGAAATACATCACACCAGAAAAAGTGATCATACTCTGCACACCTGCCTTCATCATCAAGGCCAATCAAATTCAATGGTCATTCTGGTAACACGGCATCATAAGGCAGTCGATGAAAATATCACTCACGAAGTTCAGCAACCTTGATATGGAACCGACCATCTGCTGCATGATGAGCAAACTAAGAATGCATCCTCACCATGATTACTCACACATAAAATTATCCTTGCAAAAGATACAACACATAGAAGTCAAGAATCCCTACTTTATATAGACACCAGAAAGATCTTTGAGAATCCATATCACCCCACAGATTTTACTGGAAGATATATTTTATAAGAAAATTTTTAAGATAGAAAAATATCAATAGCCAATCCCTATTATTGTGACAGGTCATTCTTTTTATATTCTAAAATATCTCCTTAAATTATATACGCACAGATATGAAGATGGCAACATACAAAATCAAGCAAGACCAGCGGTAGCCCCTACAGACCAATATTTATTCTTTCCACAGGTCGAGACATTTTTCAGCCAGTTCAAATACATAGATCACCAAAAAAAACCATATACCTTTACAATAACCCAGCCATCTTACAAAAATTATCTACTTCCTATCATCACATTGTCGAGCTCCTCTAATTTTTCTAACCTCACCTATTACTACCATTTACAAACCTATGCTCCACAACCCTAACCTACACATAGAGGTTACGAAGTTCGACACACAGCATCAAGATAATAGGACGATGACATTTTATTAGTTCAAAAAAAATTCTTACAGATTACTTTACAGATAAACTATCATTACAGACAATATACAGATTACTTTCTAAATTATATCAAGTAACAGTTCGAAATGCCTTTCGACAGTCAACGAGGAAGAAGATATAAAATTGAACCAACTTCCAAACTCTGATCTTATGCTACAAGGAATAGGAAATAGTGGAAATGGAAATCACAGATGAAGGATCTTCTTCAGGGCCAATATCTATGGTCCATGGAAAAATACCCTCCACCATAACCCTCACCTCCCCGCATGCTATAGACAGACAAAAGGTCTTATTTCTTAACAAGGACCCACTCACTAGCAGAATACCGGCAAGACTCCCTCGGACGAACGTCTGCCGCTTCATCTTCAGTTATAATAGCCTCCCCTGCCAGTTACCGAAGACCATTTCGGCGCTTCGCCTCAGACATCAACAGATAATGGAAACGCACCATCTGATAATAATCATCCCCCGCCTCCATCACCTCTTCATATGACATATGGTGATAGGTAAGTGATACAAGAATTGGTGTCGGCAGATGTAAAGGTTGGTATCCAATATACCTGATGTGCAGTTCTTCTATCTTTCTACGAATCCTAGACTTCTGAGATTGGTTCCTTGTAATCACCATACTCTCAACAGTTAGAAGATTTCAAGTACAAAAATAAGAACAAAAGAGAAATAGTTCAGAGACAAAGACTTGGTTTATTCCACACAACTCAAAGTGCTCTTTATACTATAATTAGCATTTAAGTTGACTCTTCAAATTCCTAACGTCATGAAGATTTCCCATGCAACAACATTGACTAGAACCATTGATTCTAGAAAACCTAAAAGGCACAAACAGATATTCATGAATATACGTTGGAAAAAATTCCCAGATACTAACTGCAGCATTGACGACACTTCTTAGCCAACACCACTCACCCACAATGTTTCTCGTACTGTTTGCTGAGAGGGGGCAGTTGTAGTGGCTTATTCTGTATTTCAGACTCATGCTTCATCATTGACCAACATACAAACTTTTGACCTCATTAATAGAACACGTGACACATTTATAGCACAATCATAAACAAGACAGCAATATCAGGAAATAGTTATAGCACGAGTTTCTCAACCAACACCACTCGCCCATGATGCTTCTCGTGCTCTTGGTTGAGAACCATCTTGTAATAGCTTATTCCGCATCTCGGACTCATACTTCGTCCTCGACCTCATCAACATATTCAGTATCCCTAAGTTTTAGTCATCACTTTCGACCTTTACATTAACAGTTCGAGTTAAGCAAATGCACAGTCATCAACGAAGCTGTTAGGAAGCAACAAAGATCAGAACGTTACACAATCTGGTCTAAGAATATCTAACATATATTTTGTAGCATCCATCATTAACAATCTTAATGGTTGTCAAATGGTCATATTAGAAGACCTATAAATAGGACCAGAGAATTCCAGATGAAGGGCAGAGAAATCCTTACTCTAACATCGGATATACTCAAAATACTCGTTGTAATAAGCTAGCAATCTCAATAAAATCACTCTCTCTTTATTAAATCCTCAAGAAAGGTCATGGTTTTTAACCTATTTAAAGGTTTTCCACGCTAAATTATCTTGTGAGTTATCCCTTACTATTCTTGAGCGTTCTAAACACATCTAGTGTAAAGGCTAAGTTCGAATCCCAAAATTAGGCTATTACAGTTGGCACATTCGACAATTGGATGTCAAGAATACCTTCCTTCATGGCTTACTCACAGATTATGTATATATGGTTCAACCATCAAGATTCGTCGATCCTAATCATCCTCATCATTTATGCAAGCTTCACAAAGCCATCAATGGTTTAAAGCAAGCACCTCGGGCATGGTTCCAGCGATTCAGCTCTTATATTATTTCTTATGGTTTTATTCAAAGTAAGGCAAATAGCTTTATGTTTGCCTTCTATCGTGACTAAACTATAATGGCCATCCTTCTTTATGTCGATGATATTGTGTTTACTATAAACAATTTATCTTTGCTCCAGTCATTTGTTCACACCTTAACCTTAGGCCATGAGTTTGACCTCAAAGATTTAGGTAAACTTCATTATTTCTTGGGAATTGAAGTTTCTCATAAACCTCAGGGCCTACATCTATCTCAAATTCAATATACACTTGACCTTCTTCGTCGTACTGAGTTTATTGAAAGCAAACCATGTACTACGCCTATTGCTGCAAGATCTCAACTCTCTCTTTCGGTCGGTGTATTTCTTTCTGACCCTACGGAGTATCAACATTTAGTTGGGGAACTACAATAATTTACTCTAACACTCCCAGATACTTCTTATACAGTTCAAATTGTCTCATTGTTCATGAGTCTACTTACAATATTTCATTTAGCCATTGTCAAGCGAATTCTTCATTATCTTAAAGGATCTATTGGTCGTGGCCTACGTTTTCATCGCACTTCTTAGCCATTGCAGTTACTTGTGTATTTAGATATTGATTGGGCAGGATGTCTCGATATGCGTCGTTCTACTATTGGTTACTGCATTTTCTTGGGCCCGAATTTGATTTCATGGTGCAACAAAAAACAACTCGCTGTTTCCCGATCTAGTGTAAAAGAGGAATATCGTGCTCTAGCTTACACTTGTGCAGATACCATTTGGATTCTTAACTTGCTACGGGAATTACGCATTCGAATCTCTTCTCCAACTATTATCTATTGAGATAATCTCAGTGCCACCTACATGGCTGCAAACACAGTTTTTTACGCACGTATTAAGTACATAGGGATTGATTACCATTTTGTTCGCGAAAGGGTCGCATCAGGTACTTAACGCATTCAATTCGTGTCTTCTGTTGATCAATTAATGAATATCTTCACTAAAAGACTTCCAAAGCAACACTTTTCTTCGCTTAGCTCCAAACTTGTCTCTTCCCTGTCGTCGAGTTTGTAGGGGAGTATTGAAGTATAAACATGACTTGCTCCTCAAGTAGTTGTGTAATATATACAGCTAACCAATTGTGATATCTAGAATATGTGTAGATTATACTTTCTTTTCTTTTTTATTGGTAAACCATATATTAATAAACTGAAGAAGAAACAAAAGAGGTACCACCATCCTCCACTAGAGATGGACAGAGCCATTCTGGTGGAGAACCATACCAGGTCCAGCTAGTCGAATCACCCGTAGGACGACTAGCAATAAGGTGAGCTACAGAATTAGCGCTCCTCAGCGCATAATTAATATAAATATTCATAGAAGAGTCTAACAAAACCAGGCAGTCCTGTAAGATCACCTTCGTGGTCCAGGAAATGTTAGCTCCTCCATCTTTACAAAAAGAGACAATGGCTTCTGCATTTGTCTCAATGATAGTCTTCGTATGTCTTCTTCCCCTTGCCCATTGGATACCTTCTAGGACTGCTACCGCTTCCCCTTCTTCCACAGAGGAAAATCTGAGGGATAAAACTTGGGTTGCACCAAATATATTGTCAGCGTCACGAATAACCAGACCAATGCCATTAAACCATTTATTTTTGCAAAAGGAGGCATCAACATTAATTTTTTTCCCAGCCTGAGGCTGGTTTTCCCCAAGGGACCTTGATAGATAGTCGTTCATTACAAAAAAACGGTTCATTAGCAATAATTTTATTAATGGTCCGTGAGATCCGGGTAGGATCTGGAGAAGTATTTTGAAAAAACCAGGTACATCTCGCTTTCCAAGTAAACCAGTAGAGAGTGAAAGTGACTTCAGTCCAGGTCGCCCAATCAATCGGCCAGCCCATCGGAGGCGAAAGCCAGACCTCAATCCATTGATGGACAGAAAGATGTTCATCCTGGTGGAGTAACCCGCCCAGAGAAGTACCAAACCAGACTGCACGGGTAAACACACATTCCAAAAGGAAATGGTGGAGGGTCTCCAAAGGGGCTTGACAAAGGGGGAAAGAGGTATCAGTTAATGCAAGATGGATCGCAATCTTCTCACGGCACGGGATCATCTCACGGAAGCATTTCCACGTAAACATCTGGGCCCGCGGAGACGCCTTGTTCATCCAAAAGCGTAAGAGAAAGGAAGGGGTTCCCAGAATCGGCTCCATCTGAGAACCAGACACGAGAGCCCTATAAGTAGACTTGATGGAGAACTTTCCATCTTTTGACAGATTCCATCTCAGTTCATTGAAATTTCCTTTACGAGGAATATATATGTGCGAGATCAGGGTAGCCGGGATAGTCCTACCTGCCTGCAAAAGTAATTTACCGCGCCAAGATTGTAGACGGGAGGAGATACGTTCTTCAACGTGTTAGAAAGTTTGGGCTTTGGACCGGTGGAAAAACAGGTTCGTACCCAGGTAATGTTCATCGGAAGGCATAATACCAATCTTTAGATGACGACTGATAAGGCGGCAATGTCGATGAGGGAGGTTCTTGCTGAAGAACACTCCTAACTTAGCAAGATTCAATTCCTGCCCCGTGGCTACGTAAAACGAATCGAGAACTTTCTTCAGTTCGAGTGCTTCAGTAATATCCGCACGGCAAAACAGGAGGCAGTCATCTGTAAATAAAAGATGGGAAACCGGAGGGGCTCTTCTAAATGTTTTAACTCCATGAAGGAGTTTAGCTGATTCCTTGGCCCCCAGAGCACGAGACAGACCGTCCATCAAAATAATAAACAAAAAGGGAGAGAGAGGGTCACCTTTACGCAGACCCCGGTGAGGGTGATGAGCCCATGGGCCGAGCCGTTGAGCAGAACCGAGTAACGCACCGTTGAGATACATTATAGGATCCACTAGCACCAGATCGGACTGAACCCGAGTTTTGCTAACGTACTAATCAAGGTACTCTATTCGATCCTATCGTAAGCTTTCGACATATCCAGCTTGACACCCATCAGACCGGATCTGCCCTGTTTCCGTTTCATAGTATGAATAAGTTTGTGGGCAACCAGGACATTGTTCGAAATCTGGCGACCACTCACAAAAGAACTTTGGAAAGGAAAGATGAATTTGTCCAGAAGAGGCTTAAGCCAGGAAGAGAGGATTTTGGATATGATTTTATGATAACATTACACAGGCTGATAGGCTAGAAATCACAAGGGGATGCCTTAGATCCATTCTTAGGAATCATAACAACATGAGTGATGTTGATATGAGAAGACATAAAACCAGATTCAAAGAACGTGGATACTAGATGACAAATATCAGGGCCGACCACCTCCCAAGAGAGCTGGAAGAAAAACGCAGGGAAACCATCCGGATCGGGAGCTTTGTCCAGGCCAATGCTATCCAGCGTGGCTTTAATTTCCTCCGATGTAACCGTACGCATAAGATTAAGATTATCCTCTTCCGTGATACACGGACCGAAATGTTGAATAAACTCCGGGACGCTGACCGGGTTGGAAGATTGGAAATTATGAGCCATGTCGCGCAAAAAAATCTGGCCAATTTTACCTGTGTCACCCGTCCAGACCCCAGATTTGTCCTTCAGCCAGTCGATCGATTTTTTCTTTCGCTGTGAGAGGGTTTGCATGTGAAAGAACTTAGTGTTGCGATCTCTCTCGGTTAACTAGTTCATCCGGGATTTTTGACGCCAAAACATCTCTTCTCTTAATTGGGTCTCGTCAAGCTCCGCCAATAATTCCCGTTCTCGAAGAGCTGTGACATCAGTATATGGAAGGGCCTGAATGATAGAAATGTTCTTTTTCAACGCAAAAATTTTACTGGGGACATGACCAAAAAATTTCTTATTCCATGATCTAAGGCCGATTTTTGTAAACAAGAGTTTTTCTTTCACTAGTTGGGCAGGGGAGCCAGACCCCGTCCTTTGCCAAAGGTCCTTTATCAAATGAGGGAAATATGGCTCCCGAGTCCACATAGATTGAAAGCGAAAAAATTTACCTAGTGAGTTCATTGTTGGATAGGTATCAAGGCACAGAGGGGAGTGATCCGAGCCCAAGGCAGGTAAAAGGAAAACCTTTGTTGTTGGAAAAATAAACATCCAATCCGCATTTGCCAGGCTCCAATCTAAACGCTCTTTGATGTTATCTTTGCCCCGACGCTTGTTATTCCAGGTAAAGGGGTACCCCGAGAAGCCAAGATCAATAAGGTCAGCTTATTGGGTGACCTCTCTAGCGAATGCGCTCGTCGCAGCGCGAAATGGTTTACCCCCCATTTTATCTGAGCTCGCAAAAATGGTGTTGAAGTCCCCCAATATCAGCCAAGGCCCCGAGTGCTCACTCGATGTCGTTTCTACCAGCCTCCAGCTTTCATTCTTATCCCTTTGGTAGGGACTCCCGTAATAAAACGATGTCATCCATGGCGAGCCAGACGGCTCAGAGTAAATGAGAACATTAATAATATACTTATTACAAAATATTATATCCAAAGAAATATTATTTTTCCACATTATACAAATACCTCCGGACCGTCCCTGGATACCAGAGGCCAGAATATCAACCCAGTTCGGGTAATTAAGACTACGTACTAAATCATACATTTCGCCAGATGAACGTTTAGTCTCAGATAAAAAGACAATGTCCCCTTTAGAGGACCGGATCAGTTCTTTCAGGTGCCGAACTGCCTCAGGTCGACCCAAACCTCGGCAGTTCCAAGATATAATGATCATAATGGCCCGAGTGGCCTACTTGGAGCCACCCGAACCCTAGATTAACGGTCGAGAAGATAGTAAGTACGACGAATCAGAGAGTAAGATACAGAGATAGGATTGTGTATTGGTAGATGAGACGGGCGGCGAGATCCGGACGGAGGGAGCTGAAATGGTAAGTGCGAATCTGCAAACTGAACAGACTGAACAACAGACCGTACGTGATGCCGAATCACTCGAGAGGCCGAAGTAAGTAAACCACGAGAGGGAACCTAAATCTGTCCTTCCTGACACTCAACAGGACTCTCTGGTTCTCTCGTAGAAGAACACATCGTCCCTACCGAACTCCCCTAAGGGAAAATGGCCGACGAAATCCAGGGATCAGCCAACGGAATATATGCCTGGTGCCTACCAAATTCCGGTTCCATTCCCCCAACCCCATCATGCTCCCCCATGATCACATTCCCTCCCAATTTGACAGAAGACGCACCCCCCAGTTAAACCATAATCTGTTCCTCCTCCATCAGCACTCGCTCTGAAGTCTGTCCTCTAATCAGGTAATCCAGGGTATTACCAATTGGGTTTCCTTCCCCCCCAATCCTCTGATCTCCTGGATCCCCAAGAGGGAGGCCAGCATAAGCTGAAAAACTGTCTACCTCACGGAACAAGGTGCCCTCTGACGGGTCCTCCTCTGAATCTGACTCAGGCCTTGCGGTCGCTCCTCTCAAAGAATCCTGGAACTGCTGATAAAGAGCCCCACTGGTTATCATCCCTTTCCCTTTACCCTGTCTCCTAAGTTCAGATAAAGGCCCAGAGGGTTCAAGACCCTGTCCCCCTGCTCGTGGAAGCTCAGGCTGATACAAAGCAACATTCAGAGCAACATCAGATTCCTTTCTCCTATTTCTTCAATCTCTGGGATCATCGTGCACCTCGATGTCCTATGTCCCATTTTAAAGCAATTAGTGCAAGAGATCATCAGGGTCCCTTCATACCGAATGTCCACTGAGATTTGATCATTTTTAACCTCTGCCCATATAGCCGGTGGGAAATCCCCGTATATATCCATAACTATTCTAGCTCGGTAACCATTTGTTGTGACCCTTTTATTAGCTCGATTCGGTTCAGTCGTAAGCACAAGTCCAAGATATTGACCAAATTCACATAGGAAGGTAGGAGTGTCGTAAAAGGGGTCAGGTACAATAAAAGTTACCCAGAAGGGAACAAACTTGAAAATCAAAGGTTCAATAGGAGCTTTAGCTTCATACATCATAAGAATTATAGCGTGGCCATATGAAGTCTACGGTTGGTTCAGTTGTACAAAATTTTGATCAACAGCAGTTCGAAATTTGAACAGAAAGTACATTTTACCATTAAACGTCCGTTCAATAATCTAGACATTTTCAGAGGTCTCCATGGACCAAAAGCTTTTCAGAGCCGCCACTATTTTGGAGAAACTTCGGCCAATTTCGAAGAACATCATTTCGATCAGGCAGTACTTCCATTGTTCTTCCTCCTTTAATATAAGTTCTGGCCGAACCTTAACCGAAATTGCCCCCCTCAGTTTTTTTACTATAAGCCTCTTCATGCTATCAATAAAATCGAAATTGTAATTTTCCGAAGTCATAACCCCAGAGAACGGAAATAAACCCTCCTTCTACTAAAAACCGTCAAAAAGACTTCTACCCCACCTGTTCCACCACAACCCAAATCCACCACAGTACAATCAAGCAAACACAAAACAAAATTACTGAAGGAAACTTTACTAACTATCAGTACCAAAAATTACCAAGCATTTCCAATCTACCATACTGAGGCGACCAAACCAAAAAGAAAACCCCACCGAAATAAACCGGCCAACATTCCGTAACGTGAACCCCAAGTGGAAGCCAACGATGGTATCCTCCGTCCCTAATATAACTCCATTCCCACCAACAAAAATTTAGGTCAGTCAGAGGATTAGAGACACATCTCACCTCGCCTATGCCGTGTCCAGAAAAGAGGTAGCCTACAAGCACTCACACCGATTAATCTTCTTTCGGGAGGAAACAGGTAACACCACCCAAGTTAGGATAGTAATCCACTGCACCCCAAGTTGAAACAAAATGTGGGAAGAAACAGCGCATAGGAGATTAATCAGAGAATAATAGAAGAAGAAAGAAAACATCAAGACCAGAACTAGTTAAATGGTAGAAAAGTTTTACACTTCAACAGATATTTACTGATGACAAGCAATACAAACATCAATCATACAGAGTATAAATATCTCTTCATTTAATGCTAAGCGACAAAATAGTGAATTGTATCTTAAGCTTTCGTCAGCGCTTTGCTCACTATCCAACTGTTTAGACAAGCCTAAAGTTGACGTCGCTATACAGCCCAAAAGAAAATAACACAAAAAGCAGGCCCACTTGCTGATGCAGACAACCCAATCAGGTACACTTCAATTAAAAATCCAGGCCCACAAATCAAGCCCAACCCAAACCACCAACCAAATTACAACCGGGATAAAAACCGAGCTTCTTCCTACCGGCCCAAGTCCAACCCTCCGGTCTCCTCACCAGCCAAACTGAAGACTGCCAAATGATTGCACTTTTTTTTTTTTTTTTTTCAGAACCCTCCTGTTTTGATCGATCAGTTCCAACTCGTAATCAATCGCACCATTTTCGCAGTTGGTTTAGATGTTCCTTTCTGACCCGCCTTACCATTCCACGATCCTCTGCCCGTCCGGAATCGCTGTCGTTCCACCTACAAAAGAAACACAAACAAGAAGAGGAAATACCAATAAATCAGTGAAAACGAGATCTAAAAATGAAGAACCACCGGATCAAAGGTGAAGAAGGATAAAAATTGGAGTTATAGTTCAAGAATACAGAGACTGGGAGCTGACTAAATCCAACTCCGTAATCGCACGTTGGCAGCCAAGAAAACCCCTCCTAATTGCCCTCCAAATGTTGTTTCAACTCAGATCTAGTTTCTCACACTAGAAACCACTATCTCTCTCTAATGTTTTCCCTCTAACTAATTTCCCCTCCCTAAAATCCAGACTCTCTCTCTCTCTCTCTCTCTCTAGAAGTCCCTATGTGTAGATTATACTTTGTCTCCAAATATCTTGTTGTATAAATACTTTAATACTATGTTCATGTGATATGCAAACCAGAAAATTGAAGGAAAGTAAGAAAAAAATCGGAGAATTGCACCATAATTTTTCAACGAATTATTGCTACTATGGCAGTACTTTTGCGCGGAATGAATGGCTGTGATTATTATTAAGTCCCCCCGTTTTATTCCTTCCTCCCCAGGCATTCAATTCAATTGAAGTCCCAGAATCCAAATCTCCCACCCCAAGAAAGTAGAAACACGTGGCCTACACCTAACACAACAGCGTGGATAAGCTGTTACGTGTCATCTCGAGATTCGCTTCTCTCGTCCCTCCAAAACCTTCTCTTCCCTTCCCATCCCAAAAAAAACAAAAACTAAACTACTCTTTCTCTCAAACTTCATCACTCAAACAAAAAACAGAAATGGCAATACAGATAGTGCCCTTAATTAAGTCACCCCTAATCTCAACCTGCCCTAACCCAAAACCCACTTCACTACTCTCACTCTCACTCTCACTCTCACCATCATCACTTCACCTGCCCTTACCAAAACCCAAACCCTCTCTCTCTCTCACTCTTTCTTTCTCCTCTTCCTCTCTCTACAACAGAATCAAACTCAAACCAATTCGTGCCCTAGAATCTGACCTACCGTTCTCACAAACAGAGGTAAATGTTACTGTTACAAACCCTAGAAATGCTTGATTTGAGTCGAATTCAGCTGAGTTTGATCTTGATTTTGATTTGTGTAGGAACCGCAGAAGATCGAGGCAAGGAAATCGTTCGAAGAATGGAACTCATTGACAGCGAAGTTTGCAGGAGCATCGAATCTACCGTTTTTGATACTGCAGTTGCCGCAGATTCTTCTCAATTACCAGAATCTTGCGGCGGGGAACAAATCCGCGCTGTTAGCTGTTCCGTGGCTGGTGAGTGATCGCTGATGGATTCGATTATTGATTGTTTTTCGATGATTTAGTTAGAGATTGAGTGAGTTTGGGGGTTTTACAGTCAATGTTGACGGGATTACTTGGGAATATATCCTTGTTATCTTATTTTGCGAAGAAGAGAGAGTCGGAGGCGGTTGTGGTTCAGACGTTGGGAGTTATTTCGATTTATATTGTGATTGTTCAGTTGACATTGGCGGAAGCAATGCCGTTGCCATATTTTTTGGTGACATCAGTTGTTGTGGGGCTCGGATTAGTTTTGAACTTTATGAATTATTTTGGTTGGCTTAATGCTGGCATTTGGCGGTTTTGGGAGGATTTTATCACTGTCGGCGGACTTTCCGTTCTTCCTCAGGTAAATATGGAATGCCTCTGGAATCTAACTTGAAAATTAGAAATGCTCTATCAATTTTTTTAATATAGTAAACTATTTGTTTCTCGATAGCTACTGGTATATCCGTGAAAATGTATTGTGTGACATTTATATGTCAGGTTTCTAACTAGGGTGTGGATTGCCGCAGGTCATGTGGTCAACGTTTGTTCCATTTATTCCGAATAGCACTTTGCCTGGGAGTATAGCTTTTGCTACGGCGCTTGTGGCTGTCATTATGGTATGTTTGCTTTTACCACCCTCAGTATGATGAAGTTTGGGTTGTTTTATGGAAAGTTCCAAGTGGTTTTCATTCACAAGTCAATATAATAGGATCTTTTGGAAGTGCTTTTTATGTAACCGTAACGTAGTTTTTCAACTGTATTTGAAGAGCGTTCAGCAGATATTGGCTGGAAAAAATAATACATAACCCACATTTAATAAGTTATATGAGTGAGAGCTCAAGCTCTAACTGCTTCATACCAATCTCTTACGGAATGCCATGCCATTTTACCTTTAGACATTTCTAAACTCTTCTGCAAAACCCGAAAGGGAATTCATTTCTACCTAAGCAATGCCAAACGCTACCTTCTTGCGATCGGTTCCTCTAAAGTCTAAACTGTGTTAATCATTAATTTGGTAACAGAAAAATTTGTGTTATATTTACTGTCAGATAAGTGCTTTGGGGTTTAACTTTACATTCCTGAACTGAAGGAGTCATCTAAGGGAAAGGCTACCTTGACTTATCACTTCGAAAAGTGTAACCTGGAAGGATTAAGCTTTTTCTTGGAGAGTTGAAAATATAAAGTGAAAGCCTTCATAAAGTGGCCCTTCGAAGTGCTCTACTGGGCTTGGTAGGATGTTAAGATTCTATTCTGAGACCCAATCTTTTCGCCTCACTAGATGTATTTGCTTTTGGATTTTCAGTCTTGGAATTAAGGTGGAATGTTAGAGCCTTGATTATGCTGCAACCTTCTGCGCCGCCAACACCGAGGTTCAGTGTGTTAACCTTTGGAATAAATAAACGAGTCAGTCTCTCGATCGATTCAGGGAGAGGAAATACCGTAGACGTATCTTCAAAGTAAATGAAAAAGGAAAGGAAAAAAAAGAGCCACGAGAGGGGCATATAGTGAGGGACAAAGTAAGATCGTTGCAGAGCACTGCGGATTTGAAAGGTTCAGCTAAAGTCTTAAACTTTCCATGACAATACGATGTGTGAATGTTGGTGTTTAGTCGAACCTTTACAATTTCATTCACCCAATTGAGTGATTATTCTGAGCTGTTTCTTCTGAGTGCTTAACAATCAATTGCTGAATTGAGCAGGTCTAAACCAGGAGTATTATTGGAGTGGTGTATTATTGTAGCCTAATTGACAGTAGAGAAGGTCCTCAATTTCTGACTGATATACTCTTGGCCCAATATATATCATGTGAGATCACATGATCAGAGCTGCCTCAAATTTGGAGTAAACCTCGTCATAGCTCTGTATAAGTGTGCTTTCCCTGGAATGATAGAAAATACATATCTAAAAATTCTGTAAACCCACCCATCTAATCATGCTAGCCTTAAGATATGCTACTAATATCATAAGGCTAGTTTGATTAATATATGCTAATATCCATAGTTTTGACGCCTTATAAAAATTTCTGTTTACCACTTGGTTCTGGTGAACCTTATTCTTGCTGATCACAAGATCAGAGGTTACAGTTAGACTCACCTTAGATTGAAATGATTTGTTTTACCTGTTATGCACTTAAATATAATCTTAGATACTTTTCTTAAGCATTAATTTGACCTTAATATTAGGCTAAATAAACCATTTTAGAAACATTTAGTTTCATTTATATTATCTGGGGTAATTCGCATACCACAATTATGAATGAATTATTGTTTTTGTTTTTGTTATAAAATTTTGCTTAATGCAAAATTTTATTGATAGAAAGGGATTACAAAAAATAAAGTGGTGAAAAAACTACAATACATAAAACGAATTAAAAGAATCCAAGAAGGGCCTCCAAGGCTAGAAAATTATTGTGAATCTGCCACAATGACATCTTTCCCCCTAGCCACCAAAGAATCGAAAAACACCCCTTTCATATCAATCGTCGCTTTACTTCACCAAAAACAAGATATTTTATCCTCTCTTTTTTCTTTGAAATTTTCTCGCATTCCTTTCGTTTGATGCCTCTTAAGTTGCTGGCCTGACGGCTTTAGCTCTCACTTTTTATGAGTAGTTGGGAAGCTTTCAAAAATGACTTTTTGCGGGGCCAATTAAAACTTTCTTAGAAGGGAAATGCTATCTCAATTGCCCTTGTCCTTATAGTTCCAAATACAGCTCCTGTTGTTGACTTTAAACCTATTTCTTGTTGCAATTGCATTGCAAAAATAATTTAAAAACTCATTGCCAAAAGACTTATGCTTGTTATTGACTGTTTTAAGTCAAAGCCAGTATGCTTTTATTGAAGGTAGAAACATCAAAGATATTCTCCTCCTTGTCCATGACCATCTTAGGAACTACTGTTGCCCTAGTGGGGGTCCGGTAGGCAACTCTTCCAGATGTACTACCAAGATTGACCTAAAAACTTTATGACATGGTTCACAGGTATTCTATCTTAACCATTCTCGAAGCCTTGAATTTTCCTAAAACCTCCAGGTTTATAAGTTTTCAAATCTGGAATACAGCTGTTATTATGAAGCAAGCTTGGAAGGTGGCCTCAAATGACACATATATCTAGACTAAATAGGTGGATAAGAGCCTTGCGTGGGATAGAAACTTTGGACTCCTCCTTATACCTACAAACTATTCTTAGCCTCAAAAGACACGTTTCTATGGCATGGTGCTGATAGTAGCAAACGAAACATTCTTAGATTCTTAAGCTCTGCATGTAAATAATAAAAAAAGGAGGTATGAGGTTTAGAAGTTTTCAAATCTGGAATACAGCTGTTATTATGAAGCAAGCCTGGAAGGTGGCCTCATAAGACACATATCTAGACTAAATAGGTTGATAAGAGTCTTGCGCGGATAGAAACTTTGAACTCCTCCTTATACCTTCAAACTATTCTTGGTCTCGAAAGACACGTTTCTATGGCATGGTGCTGATAGTAGCAAACGAAACATTCTTAGATCCTTAAGCTCAGCATTTAAATAAATAAAAAGAAGGGGGTATGGGGTTTAGAAATCTTCAAATCTGGAATACAGTTGTTAATATGAAGCAAGCCTGGAAGGTGGCCTCAAAAGACACATATATCTAGACTAAATAGGTGGATAAGAGTCTTGCGAGGAATAGAAACTCTGGACTCCTTATACCTACAAACTATTATTGGTCCTGGAGATGTATCCTCAAGGCTAGGGAAGAAGCTAAGATGGTCCTTTATATAATTGGCAATGGTAAGAACAACTACTTGCAAGATCCACTGTTTTAAAAAACACACTGGGGCTTACACCTCCGAACCGCCTCACCGCCTCATAAAGACTTTCGTACTGAGGTTTACGCCTCACTAACGCCTCACTGATAATTAAGGCTTAAATCTCGAAATTAAATTTTTAACCCTTTACTTATTATTTTTACCAGAAAATACATTTTGGGATTAAGTTCTTTAACAATATCTACAAAATAACTCTTCTAAAGTTGCCATTTCTTTAACGAACTTTGCGGATTTTTTTTTATTAGCATATGAAAGAAAACTGAGGCTTACGCCTCCGCCTTTTTAAACACTGAGATCCTTGGCATCCTAAAAGTATTCAAACGAGTGAGTTTCCCATTTCTCAAAGTTATTGATTTTAATTTGCCTCTTAAAACTAGAGTGAGGAATGTTGTTGGTCATGGGCAGAGGCTTCTCATGTCAAATCTGGCATTGGATATTAGTGACAGCTGTCTTGTGTTGCAAGTTTTGAAATGGAAGATTATATCTCACCCAATGAAAAGTTCAATGTTGCCTACACAGTTGATAAGCTTAGAATTACTGGGTCCTCACTTCCCTATAATGTAGTTGGTTGGCACCCTCTTGCAGTCTCTAAAGACCAGTTCATTGCGTGGAAGTTTTTCTGGTCATATTCCTACTCAAGACAAGTTTGTACAGA
This sequence comes from Kingdonia uniflora, assembly GCA_014058105.1. Taxonomy (NCBI): domain Eukaryota; kingdom Viridiplantae; phylum Streptophyta; class Magnoliopsida; order Ranunculales; family Circaeasteraceae; genus Kingdonia; species Kingdonia uniflora. Next base: position 783,965 of record JACGCM010000659.1, read on the forward strand.
AGAATGTTCTTTACTCCTCTTTATGCAGATTTTGTGAAGCCTTTAATGGAAGCTCTGACCATTTGCTTATTGCCTATATCTTAGCCGGAGCGATTTCGAGCAGAATTGTTGCAAAATGCAGATTTAAGGCTTATTGGGAATGGTGGGGTCTTCAGAGACATACATGACAACTGTTTAATGGCCTTTACTGGGAAATGTGAACCCCACTGTGTTATCTTTCTTGAACTCCAAGCTCTGGACAAATGGCTTACCCTGGAATCCAGCAAGGTTACCAAGACATAGTAGTCTATATTGATTCTAAGTGTGAGATGGCCTGTGTGCACAACAATAAAACTCCCCACAACCTTAGGGGCATGTTTGAGGCAGAAACAAGGGGTAAGCAGTACATTAGGATGTAAGTTTTCTATTTTGATTATGCACGGGTCATGGGGATTTTGCCTAGCAATAAAACAAATGGACTCTCTACAAAAATAACATATAGGTGCATATTATTGTAAACCATAGGTCTTGTTAATTCCCTTCACGAGATTCGTTAAAGGATTAGTTGAACTTGTTATTTCTTATACTATATTATAAAGGTGAAACAATGTAACTTATGGTCTAGATTGCAGTTCTTAAGAAATCTTCGCATGGTTATCGAGTTTCTTTTAATTATTCTGCTCTCAAATTTGCAGGCACGCCTGGGGAAACTTCCAGAGAAAGGCATCAAATTTATGGGATCAATATCAGGATGGACTGCAACCCTCCTCTTCATGTGGATGCCTGTATCACAGATGGTATTTGTAAAATACGCTCTTACGCTCTTATTTTGGACACATGAACATCGCCCCCCCCCCCCCCCCCCCCCCCCCCCCCCCCGCTTTTACTCTTTTAACCATTACTTTCTTTTCATGTTCAGTGGACAAGTTATCTTAATCCTGACAACATCAAAGGCTTATCTGCTATCTCAATGTTGCTTGCCATGATTGGAAATGGTCTTATGATCCCACGCGCACTTCTAATTCGAGATCTCATGTGGTAATATATCCTTTTCATTTTCAATTGTTATTTGGACACTAGCATACGTGTACTTGTTACTTTACGTGCAATTCTTTCATATCACACATGCATGTTTTTTTTACATTCACGTGCTTATATCAATCCATCTGCGCATATCGATATTATTTATATCAAAATAATCAATTCTCTCATAAATAGTAGGCCACCTTTAAAAGAAAGAGATTGGAGGTGATTGTTTCTAACAGTATGCTGATTATGTACATCTTTTTTCTGAATAGTTGAAGGAACTTGCAAAGAAGCTTATGAGGACTTCTGATATTATAAAATAATAAATAGAGATGTTAATGAAGTATCAGTATTGGCATGGGTATTTTTATCCTTATCTGTTTCGGTATTGTATCACTCTACTCCAAATATTTCAATGTACCTAGATATCTTAACTTGGTACACTCATTACTAAAATAGAGAAAGAAAGAGAAAATTTGGTCTATTGGAATTCTATGATATCCTACACTTAAGTGCTAGTTCTCAGTAATACATTTTGGTAATGAGAGAAAATATCCCCATGCAACTTATATTCTTTCTGTTCTGTTGAAATTCTTTTATCTTTCATGGTATATAAACAATGGGATCTGAAGTTCGACGCAATCAATAAATGTAGTTATTTTGATTTTTCCGTTGACCTCCTAAGCGGTTCACGTCTCTGTATGTATTGAATTGCGCTATAATGGCCTTCCTTCAGGCTCTTGTAATCGTTGTTCATTCCTAATCTGGTTGGGTTAGGGTCTTAGATTAGGAAAGCTCATTCATTTATTAAGAAAAGAAAAAAAATGTAAACTGTTTGACTTGATGCAACTTGGTTAACTGCTTGTATTTGATGAATTGCTACAGGTTCACTGGTTCCACCTGGGCATCTGTTTTATATGGATGGGGCAACCTCATCAGTATGTATTGGTAGGGTTTTATCTTTTCCTCAAGCTTCATCTACAGTATTAGTCATATAAACTGTGTATGACCCTCAGTGTTGTTTATGATATCTGAATTTCTTATATTTTGTTCTCAGTTTCAAGAGTATTAGCAGTGAGTTCTTCTTTGCAGCAACACTTGGATTATACGCTTGGATAGGTATTTCCTTGATCATTTTACTTCAAAAGCAATTCTGTGAAATATGTCTCTTTGATTATATACTTCTTCTGTTCAACTTTGGCTCACTTGGATTATACGCTTGGATAGGTATTTTCTTGATCATTTTACTTCAAAAGCAATTCTGTGAAATATGTCTCTTTGATTATATACTTCTTCTGTTCAACTTTGGCTATGTAACAATGGAATGCCAAGATCCAACCCACCCCATTTCTAACTCGATGGGAGCAATCTCCAAAATACTTTCTCGTATATCAGGACTGTTTCTCTCTCTATTTATACATCAACGAGATAAACACCCTTTAGTCTGTCTCTGGTCTGAGTAAACAATTGATCCCGCTGTATGCTGTCTTCCAACGAGTCCCATGATGGAATCCGTCAGTTAGTAAGTCCTTTCTTCTTGGAGTTTGTAACGTCTGTTGGTAGACTTTTCTCATTATACATTTACAGAAGCCTTATTGATCAAAGCATTGAAAAATCGCGAAACGATTTCATTGAATTAATGTTGCAGAGATGAGGGATGTTAAGATTAGTGTGTGAGAAGATCAAGGAAGATCGTAAATGGGTACATCTAGGGGGATCTACTCCATATGGATAATAACAAATAAAATTAACTGAGTTCGTTGAGATTGATTTATAAAGGAAAAGCTGCAGAGTGGATAATTTAAATGGTGATTCTTTTTGGTTCTAAGCTGTGGTATAACACGATGTCTGAGTCTTGTTCTATTGGAGAGGCCGAATTTCTTTTATCATTTGGTGTTTTTAGTCCATTGAATCTTTGAAAGCTACTGCGGAACTTGTGAAGCTTGTGGTGTCTTTTTATTTGCATTATTTATTCCCTACACTTTCTTTTGGCTTCATATAGTTATCCTTGAGAATTTCTGTGCTGACATTGCAATATTGTCAGTGAAGAGGTATTAATTACATTTTGCTTCTTTTCTAACAGGACTAGCACTCTGGAGAGACACCAAAGCATACGGCTATAGCTCACCTTTTAGATCTTTGAAAGAGTTGTTTTTTGGACCTTGATTTTTGCATTCGGATATAGCTCACCCTGCATTCTTTACCATCAAGTGTATCAATCAATCAAGTTGAGCCGTATCTGCACTGCAAACTCTTGCTGACGATCTTTCTTTCAAACACATGCGTCCTTCCATGTAGTCATCAACCTATTGTTGTTACAGTTGTCTGAAGTTTGATAAGTGGACATGTTTTCTTATATTTTTTGGGAGAAGTTTAAATGGTGTAGTTCTTTACCAGAATAACATATCACTCATACATACTGACAGTAATCAGTTTCTCATTTTTGTTGTGTAAAAATATATTTTGACCAAGATATAGGCCTCCATACTTTAATTGAAATTATTATATATAGTATGGTCAATCTCGAAATATGTTTATAGTTGACACGGACCAACTTAAAATCAAGCTTGGCACGTGCGGCAGTTGAGACACCTGTCCCAAGTAAGCCTAATTACTATTCTCTATCAATTATTTAGCAACACAACATCGCAAAGCATCACATAATCTCAACGCATCACAAACACTGAACAAAGGGTCTTTGAAGGTATCATTTCATTCAAATATCAACAACTATTACAAAGCACTATTACAAGCTTAAATTCCTTCTTGGGTGTATCGGATACTAGTCCTCTACATATATAGGAAATAGGAAAACAACTAAGTTCTAAAAGGAAACATCAAAAGTGGAGACGAAGCGTACTCCCCCATTTTCCTAAGCTAACTTTTACAAAAATAAATGAAAATTTGTACAATGCTCTTTTACAACCTAAGGATACTATATACAAAGCCTGGGCGTCACACTCTCTCCCACTCAGCTTGGAGACGCCCTCGTCGACTTTTTCTTCTGCTTCTACATCTGTCTGTTCTCTTTCCTCTCTTGCTTGGACTCAGTCTTTCTTAGTCGGACCAGAAGGGGATGAGAATCTTGGTGCTCCCAGCTGGCTTCAGTATCTGGCAGATCCTTCCACTTCACAAGGTACTCATAAACTTCCTCTTTGGTGTCCGAATCAACATGGGTGACTCTGTGATCAAGAACACTCTCTGGAACTTCGCTAGAGCTTACTGGCTTGAGCGGAACATAAGGCCTGACGGTAGTTCTGCTTGGATCTTCCTTATCTTGGTGGTAAGGCTTTGGAGTACTGGCATGAAACACTAGATGGATGAAGCGAAGGTGGGAAGGTAATTGAAGCTTGTAGGAAACCTTCCCAACTTTACCAATGATTGGCATCGGACCAATGTACTTGGATACTAGCCCTTGATGTATTCTGCCACCTCGCTGCTTGAGATGGGACCTCTTGATCAGAACAAGGTCCCCAACTTGAAAAGAATCTGGTCGTCTCTTCTGGTCGGCCCACTTCTTCATTCTGGCTGACGCTTTCTCTAGAGAGGCCCGGGCAATATCTGTATTTCTCTGCCATTCTTTTGCAAACTGGCAGGCTCTCGAAACACTTCCTTTGTAATCGGAGGCCACTGTGTGCGGCGTAAGGGGCTGCTGTCCTAACAGTATCTCGAAAGGACTCTTGTTGGTGGAGGAACTCTTCTGCAGATTAAAGCAAAACTGTGCTACATCCAAAAGTTCGGCCCAGTCCTTCTTGTTCACCCTGACAAAGTGCCAGAGGTACTCTTCTAACATTGCATTGAAGCGTTCTGTCTGACCATCTGACTGTGGATGGTTACTGGTTGAGAAGTTGAGAGTGGATCCCAGTAATCTAAATACTTCCCTCCAAAACTTCCCAGTAAATCTCGGATCTCTATCGCTGACAATGTCCTTTGACACGCCCCAATACTTTACAACATGCTTCACAAAGAGACGCGCAGTTTTCTCTGCCGTACAAACAATTGGAGTCGGAATGAATGTTGCATACTTAGAGAACCGGTCGATGATCACGAGTATGGAACCATACCCTTTCGTCTTGGGTAACCCAGAGATAGAGACGCTTTCCCAAGGTCGAGTCGGCACAGGAAGTGGTTCTAGCAATTCAAGTGGCAAATTCCGATCGACTTTGTCTTGCTGGAAAATGTGACAAGTCCGCGTATAATCCATCACTTCATTCTGATCATTTGGCCAATAGTACCCCCTGTGTAGCAAGGATAGTGTTCTCCGCCAGCCCGGATGGCTTGCCCAAAGAGTATCATGACACTCCTTGATTAGCTCCCGCCTTAGTCCTGCGAACCGAGGAACATAAATTCGTTGTCCCTTCGTGTATAAGAGACCATCTTCCACCCAGAACCGTCTTGTCTTCCCCTGTTTCACCAAGTTAATCATGGCCTGGGTCTGAGGATCCACCGCTAACCCTTTGCGGATCCTATCATGGAGGGCGCTGGTAACATAAGAGTGAGACTGTTCGGCAGCTGTAGAGGTGGCCGCAAGTTCAGCCTTACGGCTTAATACATCCGGCACATTGTTCATCCTCCCTGGCTTGTGCTCGAGATCTAAATCAAACTCGGCTAGAAACTCTTGCCAACGGGCCTGCATCGAGGTCAACTTCTTCTGTGTAAGGAAATGGCTTGCCGCACGGTTATCGGTCTTCACCAGAACCTTCATTCCCAACAGATAGTGTCGCCATACTCGTAGGCAATGCACAATAGCAAGGAGTTCCTTCTGCTGGGATGAATACTTCCTCTCGGTATCGTTCAGCTTCCTGCTTTCGTATGCCACTGGATGTCCCTCTTGTAACAATACTCCACCGATAGCAAAATCAGACGCATCAGTATGTACCTCAAACGGCTTGGTAATATCTGGCAAGGCTAAGACCGGATTGCTAATCACCGCATGCTTCAGATCGTCAAATGCTGCTTGACACTTCTCGAACCAAGACCAAGAGAAGTCTTTCTTGAGAAGATCTGTAAGGGGTGCCGCGCGTTTCGAATACCCTTCAATGAACTTGCGGTAGTAGTTCACAAGGCCAAGAAAGGAACGCACTTCTGTAACCTCCGTAGGAGCTCTCCACTCTTCAATAGCGCGGACCTTTTCCATATCCATCCGGATCTGTCCTCCGCCAATGACATGTCCAAGAAACATAACTTGTTCCTGCGCGAACGGGCATTTCTCTAACTTGACATATAACTGGTTCAGTCGCAAGACTTAGAATACAAGGCGAAGATGTTCAAGGTGTTCTTCCATAGTGCGGCTGTATATGACAATATCATCCAGGTACACCACCACAAACTTGTCGATATATTTCCGGAAGAGCTCATTCATAAGAGTACAGAAAGTTGCAGGAGCATTGGTCAGGCCGAATGGCATGACAAGAAATTCATATGCCCTATACCGAGTGGAACAAGTCGTCTTTGGTTCATCTCCGGCAACGATCCTGACCTGAGAGTAACCCGATCTCAAATCAAGTTTAGAGAAGTGCTTCGCAGACGTAAGCTGGTCAAATAAGTCGGCAATGAGCGGTATGGGATACTTGTTCTTCACCGTTACCTTGTTCAGGGCTCGATAGTCGACACATAATCGCAAGCTTCCATCTTGTTTCTTCTGAAATAAGACCGGGGCACCGTATGGCGCCTTTGAGAGGCGAATAAAGCCCGATTCCAATAGTCCATCAAGCTGTCACCGAAGCTCTGCTAGTTCAGGCGGACTCATTCTATATGGTCCTTTTGCAGGAGACTTGTTTCCAGGGACTAACTCAATCTGATGATCGATAGGCCTTCGTGGAGGTAACACCTTTGGTAATTCTTTCGGCATCACATCTTGGAATTCTCTAAGTACCCGGGAGACTTCCGCCGGCAAGGCGTCATGATTCTGATCATCCGGCTTTAACCATAAGGTTGCAAGGTAAGTCAGCTCCCCTCACCTCAGTCCCTTCTCCAACTGAAGAGCTGATAATAGTCTGCCCTCATCTTTCAGCGTGGACATCTGAATGATTGAGGGATTGTCACCAAAAATCCCTAAGGAGTTGACGAACGGCATCGGCACTGCCTTGTGGTAGCGGAGAAAGTCCATTCCCAATATAATCTTAAAATCATCCAATGTCACAGCGAGAAGGTTAACCTTTCCACTCCACTGTCCCATCTTAACTGGAACCAACTTGGCAATACCATGTATCGGCATTGCGGCGGAGTTTACAGCCTTCATCCGGCTAGAATCTTTCACCAAACGCAGTCCCAGACGATTCGCCTCTTGAATGGCAATAAAGTTGTGGGTAGCACCGGTATCAACCATCGCCAAAGTGTTCTGCCCATTAATACTAAGGTCCACATACATGAGTCCCTTCTTCGGCTTAACCTCTGGCAACTGAGTGGTCACGGCATTGAGCAAGTAAAGAGAACCCATATGAGTTTCACCGCTATCATTTCCCTGAGTGGTGTCATCGGCTTGGTCCCCGTGCGATGCCATTAGCGCATTCAGGGCCGTCTTCTGAGGACACTGATAGGCTTTATGATTCCCTCCACAAAGAAAACACTTCTAAGTTCCCAGGACGTCCTTGAAACCTGGACGAAGAGGAAGCGCCGCCATTGTTACGCGGCCTGTGGTACTCCCTCCCAGAATTGGAACTCGAGGCACCACCTGCACTTGCTCCCCCACTCCTGTTCTGGCCATGACCTTGGTCTCCCCCACTTCTAGCTTGGTATCCTCCATTCTTTCCCTTGTTGTAATTATTGGAGGATCCCGCTCTTTGTTGCGACTGGGAACTTGACTGAGACGGAGCCGGTCGACGCTCACCCAACATAGGGGTGTAGTCGTTGATACGCTCAGCGGAGGCCATTACGGAAGCCAAATCTTGAACCCGTTGCCTTTGTAATTCATTTTGGATCCATGGTTTCAGACCTTCCAAGAAACAAAACAACTTATCCTTTTTAGACATGTCGCGGATATCTAACATCAAGGCTGAGAACCGCTTCACATACTCCCAGATGTCGCCTGTCTGCTTCAATTGCCTTAAACTTCTCCGAGCAATGAACTCAACATTCTCGGGTAAGAACTGATTCTTCAGCTCTTTCTTCAAGTCATCCCACGTTCCAATAGTACAGTGACCGCTCTGGATCTCAGCATATTTGGTACGCCACCATAGTTTAGCATCACCGGCGAGGTACATGGTTGCCATCGACACCTTTGAACCTTCCCTATCAGGCCTAACCACATTGAAGTACGTCTCTATATCAAAAAGGAAGTTCTCTACCTCCTTGGTGTCCCTCGCTCCCTCGTACGCCTTGGGCTCGGGGACCTTGATCCTGGGCCGGTCTATACCGCCGCCCAAAGGTGTTGGCTCTCCATTTCCAACAACCTTCACTAGGAGATTTACCTTCGAGGAAAGTTCAGCCACCTGATCCAGAAGAGTAGCCATATTCCCTTCAACCACTCCCTCTAACGTAACGAGACGTTTGCCCACATGGGCCTGATCGTCTGAGAAACCGTCCAATCATTCCTCCAGAGTCGTCACTTGATTTATAATCCCACTTAGAGCTTGCATCTTATCCCCTAACTGGTCCAACCGCGTTCGGGTATTTAAGGGCCAGGGATTAACGGATGGTCCTCCCACCTGTGGGGCAAGGACCTGGGCGAGGTCAGTAGCATTCGGATCCTCCGCCATCGCAACTAGATCGCTCTGATACCAACTGACACGGACCAACTTAAATCAAGCTTGGCATGTGCGGCACTCGAGACACCTGTCCCAAGTAAGCCTAATTACTATTCTCTATTAATTATTTAGCAACACAACATCGCAAAGCATCACATAATCTCAACGCATCACAAACACTGAACAAAGGGTCTTTGAAGGCATCATTTCATTCAAATATCAACAACTATTACAAAGCACTATTACAAACTTAAATTCCTTCTTGGGTGTATCGGATACTAGTCCTCTACATATATAGAAAATAGGAAAACAACTAAGTTCTAAAAGGAAACATCAAAAGTGGAGACGAAGCGTACTCCCCCATTTTCCTAAGCTAACATTTACAAAAATAAATGAAAATTTGTACAATGCTCTTTTACAACCTAAGGATACTATATACAAAGCCTGGGACTCACAATAGTAACAATTTATCAAAGAAAAAAAGGTTTATTAGTTGCAGCTACTATATCTGTAGGGACTTATCCCTCGATCTCACTCAAAGTTGAGCTCACCCAGCTCGAATTACCTCTATCTCAGGCTCACGTATTTTTAACACTCCAGTCAACATTCTAACCAGCCCCACGAACTACTTAAGAACGTGGATCGAACTAAAACCGAAAAAAATTATCCAGACAAAACACCTGTCTTCCACGAACTTGTCAATTTTTCAGTCAATCGCCACTAACCACATTATTCAGAAAACGTGCTCTAGCACGATGAAGAGTCGTGGTTTTTACCTATTCAAAGGTTTTCCACGCTAAAAACACATGTTTCCCTCTCTTACTTTCCATTAGAGTATTATTACAGGTACATTTGTGTGATAGCAAATTCCTAATCATTTTGAGCTTACAGAATTTGGCCATTGCATTTGGCGCCGTCTGTGGGAAAGATTGCATTTCCACGATATACTAAGGCAGTCTTTCACTACAACTTTCAATTATGGTTTCTTCCAGACGACCGGCCGCAGGAACTCATCTCGAAATTTATGTGGGTCCGGGACAACTTACAGAGTTACGAGCAAATCTCTACACCAAACTCGAACTTCACTTAATAAAGAATCGAGAGCTCCGGGAACAAAAACTCGATACATAACGACAAGCTTGTTTTGACAGCACTCAAACAACACGAAGACCAGATGACAACAATGTAGACTGCCCTCGAGGCTCTGCAAAATATTTAGCAAGCTCCACCAGCCAGAGGTCATGATCAGCTTCCAGAGACCTCCTGTATATCAGCAAGGGAAAGATTGAGACCTCAGGGAATTGCCAGTAAAGTCATTTATAGGAATCTACAGCCCTCCATCCATTTGGGGAGGGGGGGGAGTTCAATCAAAAATTAGTCGAGGCCACCAAATTTCCATCCGTCAGGAGGATGACCAGCAACCTCTACATCAAGTTCCAGCATGAGATCGCTTGAGTGAAGGTACGAGAACTCATCATCCCCAGCCAGCACGTCCAACGACTCGACCAGCACGATATTTTGTCACAAAAGAGCACATGGACCAACAAATTAAGGAGTTGATCGAGGCACAAATTTTGGATACTACAGGCGATGCCACTAAGTTACAAGGGAGTCTGATTGCCAAATAACTATTTGATATGGAGATACCGAAAGGTTTCCATACTCCCAAAATTTGCAAATACAAAGGTACTAACCCGAATGAGCATATTCAACAGTATTGTGATTCATTGGGGTTGTACTCCAATCTTAACCACATCATCCGCCGTCTGTTTGCTACAAGTCTGCAGGAGGAGCCACTCTGATGGTTCCATTCTCTCCCTGAAGAATTCATCTACACATTCGATCAACTACAAAAGCAGTTCATCAAGACAAATGCTCACAACATAAACAAAGAGGAGAACTTGTATTCTTTTATTAGTCTTAAACAGTCACATGGAGAAAAGCTCGACTGCAAGGCCAAAGAATATCTCTTCCTTAACAAACCTGCAACATTAGAGGAGATGATCACCAAAGTCAACGGTTACGTCAACTTTGAGATGATGATGTCTGAGCGACAAAAGTCTACTAAATCTGTCATCTCCACCAAAATCCCATCTACAGATCGAACTGGTGAACCCAATGAGGAACAAGGAGATCAGAAACGCACCAAGGGGAACACTGGATACCCTCGGAAAAGCGGTCCACAGAATAAACCCATCTTCCCAAAACTGAACGTCCGAATCTCCATAATTTTTCTACTGCTATTGAAGGATCCACTCTACCGCGTCTCTCAACCACTGGAGCCCATCGATAATCGACCATTCTGCCTACATCATAAGGTAAATCATCATACTACTAACAATTGTTATACTCTACAGCGGTTGCTCGAATATATTTTTAAAGAGGGACGGATGCTCGAATACATTGTCGATCTGAAGTCATACAAAGATGGCAATTATAAGAAGAAGCTCGAAATTGTTTAGGTCAATGACGGAGCTGAGGAAAAGCACCTTTACTATATGCACCTCAGCAACATGATCAAAATCAATCAGATCAGCAATTCCAACAGATCAAAACACAGGAGGCTATCGGAATGCTGCGATCTTACACCTTAAGACAAAGAGGCCAAGCTTCTTCCCAAGTTGAGCAAACGCCGAATCGAAATCTCCTTTGAAGATTGTGATACTAGCCATGTCAAATTTCCACATCATGATGCATTAGTCATAATACTCAAGATGAAGAAGTTTGTCATGCACACAATGATGATCGATACTGGAAGCGGTATTGAAATTCTTTTTCAGAGTACAATCGACCAGATGGATTTGGCAGACAAAGTTATTCAGAGCGACACCGACATCAGTGGATTCAATGGCCCCATAGATGAACGAGTAGGCAAGATCATCTTACCTATTACCGTAGGACCAGCCACCATCGACGTCATTTTCTATGTCATTAATGTCAAATCTCGTTATCTCGGGATTATGGGCCGATGTTAGTTACACAATATGGAAGCAATCGCTTCCACTTATCATCAAGCACTCCGATTCAGACACGACAACGATATTTACGAGATCAGAGGTAGTCAGAAACTTTCTCGAGCTTGTGAAAATACTATCTCCGCCATCCTAGATACCTTAGACAGATTGGCCGTATAGAAATTACAGAAAGTTGATCACCTCAACGATCAACTGCCTACAGAGGAGCCCACTGAATATATTAACATTGATGGACCTAGCAGAGGTACTTTCATCAGAACTAACCTAGCTCAACATAAAAAAAAGCTCTCATTCAGTTCTTGCAGCTCAACCGAGACGTTTTTGCATGGTCTTTCGAAGAAATGCCCGGGGTCAATCCGACAATGGCTTATCATAAGTTAGCCATCAATATCAACGCCACAGCAGTCAAACAGAAATAGCGACAACTTTCACCTCGCCTTCGAGATGAAGTTAACACTGAGATTGAGAAATTGATCAAAGTGGGATTCATTCGAGAAGCCAAATATCCAAACTGGATATCCAACATTGTCGTTGTCCCAAAGAAGAACGGAAAAGTTTGAGTTTGTGTAGATTTCACAGATCTGAACAAACATACTCCAAAGGACAGTTTCCCTCTTCCCAATATTCATCAGATCCTCAATTCTACGGCAGGCCATGATCATCTATCTATGATGGACGTTACCTCAGGGTATAATCAAATTCCGTTTTTGGAAGAGGATCAAGAGAAGACAACTTTCATCACTGAAAGAGGTCTTTATTGTTACAAAGTCATGCCCTTCGGGCTCAAGAACGCAGGTGCCACATACCAACTATTAATGAGTACTATGTTCAAAGCACACCTAGGGAAAATTGCTGAAGTCTACATTAATGATCTCTTGTGCAAAAGCTTACAGTCAGACGATCACATCTCAGATCTCAACACTATATTCAACATCCTTCGATCTTACAGAATGCGACTCAACCCTGATTAATGTCAATTTGGGGTACATTCTGGCCGCTTTCTAGGCCACCTCATCAGCAAGAAAGGGATTGAGGCTAATCCGGATCAAATTCGGGCTCTCCTCGACATGCCTTCTCCAAAGACAACAAAAGACGCTCAAAAACTCACCGACAAGATTGTCACGATCAACCGTTTCGTCTCTAAATCTTCAGACCGTTGTTGTTGGCTATTCCTATTACTCCTCGGATGTACCAAACGAGGAAAGGTTCAGCCAACTGCAGAAGTCACATGGACACTAGAATGTGAAGCAGCTTTTCAGGATCTCAAAATCTATTTGGGGAGGTCTCCCATAATGAGTACCCCAGTAGGTAATGAGGAACTGATAATCTACCTAGCAGTTACATATACTTCTCTCAGGTCAGTTCTCATTCGTCTGGAAGGGAAATAGAGAAACCAGTCTTCTTCATCAGCAAAATCCTCACACCATCGAAAACAAGGTACAATAAAATTGAGAAACTTCTTCTCACCCTTGTTTACACTTCACAGAAACTCGTGCACTACTTCCAAACACATTTTGTCAAAGTTATGATGAACTACCCACTTCGGGAAGTTCTATCCAAAAAAGAGAAGTCAAGAAGAGTGCAACAGTGGTCAGTCAGTTTGGGAGAATATGATATCAAGTTCGAACAGTGTCATTCCGAAAAAGGTCAGGCCGTTGTCAATTTTCTCGCAGATTTTCCAGTGGAGGATCTCGAGTGAGAGGAGCAAGACCCGGACCTTACCGAAGACACCCCAGAGAATCTACCCCCTAAGCCATTCGACGAACGAGCTGGCTGAATTACTACGTCAGGGTGGAGGCTTTTCACAAATGGATCAGCAAGACCTACAGGGTCAGGGATCAGGATCATTTTGATTACCCCTTCTAATGACAGAATTGAGAAATCACTCCGCTTGGATTTTGAGGCCTCAAATAATGTCACTGAGTATGAAACTCTCATTCACGGACTTGACCTCACACTTGAGCTCGATGTCCCTGAACTTTCAGTTTACACAGATTCATTACTCATCGTTCACCACTATTCTGAGCAATACAAGAAGAACGAGAAGATGATCGAATACGCAGGCCTCGTTGCAGATATGATGAGTAAGTTCCCGAAAGTAACTCTCTATTATCTTCCTTGAGGTATAAATAGACACGCTGATTCCTTGGCATATCTTGCCAGGGTCTTGGGAACAGAAGCTCGATATCTCTAGATCGAAATCATTTCAACCCCCAGCATTGATTGCATTTCTGTATGCACGATCAACACTGGGGGCGATAAAGGGGGAGACGACGATTGGCGAAAGCCTTTCTTAGCCTACCTCGGTGTTGATAACAATTGCAACGGACCACTCCCAGCAGATCCAAAAGAACATAGACAGCTGATAAACAACTCAAAGCGTTACATTACTCAAAATTGCATGCTATACCGCCTTTCTGTCGTAGGGCCTTACCTCAAGTGCCTCTCCAAGTCAAAAGCAGACGAACTACTTCACGAATTATACGAAGGAACTTGTGGCTCCCACGCCGCAGGTAGATCATTAGCAAACAGAGCTATCACTCAAGGAATATTCTGGCCTGGCATGCGCAAGCAAGCAGAAGAGTACTCCTATAGATGCGACACTTGCTAGAGACATGGACACATGATACGCGCCCCTGCGCTCAAACTCCATGCAAGCAAGGTTTTCTGGCCATTCAAAAGATGAGAACTAGACCTCATTGGCAAATTCTCAAACTCTTCAGGTAATTGCCATCACTTACTCGTAGCTACCGATTACTTTACAAAATGGGTAGAAACAATTCCACTATGTCGAACCAGAGAATAAGAGGTCATCTCTTTTATCTGGAACCACATAATCACTCAGTTTGGGTTCCCTCACCTAATTCGTATCGATAACGGGCCCCAATTTATGGGAGATAAAGTCATAACCTTCCTAAACCACCACAATATCATTCACTCGCCATCAAATCCGTACTACCCTCAAGGCAATGGCCAAGCCAAATCACCAACAAAACCATCGTAGATGGACTCAAAAAATAGCTTCACTCACAAAAAAAGGGAATTAGGTTTGCGAACTGCCTCACGTCCTGTGGGCGTATCGAACCACTCCCCAACAATCCACTGGGTGTACCCCATTCCTCCTTGCTTGTGGCACTGAGGCTGTCTTTCCATCTGAATATCATCATCCAGTTCGCGATCACGAGCTGACTGACAAAAAAAAAGAGTTTGAATTGGCTTGTAACCTCAATATAATAGATGAGACCAGGGAACGCGCCATTGCTAACCTAGGTCGATATCAACCGAGTCAGGAGCCGTACTTTCCAAGTCAAAGATCTCGTCCTCAGAGAAATTCCTCAACATCGCAAAGAGCTTCACGCTGGAAAATTAGTTGACAATTGAGAGGGTCCATTCATTATCACAGGTCTCTCAGGCCTGGGATCATACTATCTCATGACAGAAAAGGGAATCCCCATTTTAAATCCTTGGAACACTAGGCGACTAAAATGGTACTATCGTTAAGCGTCTTACTACTCCATTTCTATTTTTTGCTTTTGTTTTTTAATTCCAAAAGTAAGATTCTCATCTCCATCCAATGTAAATTTTGAACTTATCAATGAAAGTTATTTTTACAATATCATTTTCCTCATACTCTACAGATTAAAGCATAGATAATACTAGCTGATAATCGATCTTATCAAAGGTAGATCAAGGATATCACTTGATTTGGCTTCCTCTACAACATCTCTGCGATTGTAGCAAGCGTAGCAACTTGTTTTATATCAAAGACTCTATTAAACAAAAGATGGGTCGAAGGTGATACTAGCCTTCATCTACTTCAACTTGTTTGGGTCATTTATAATGGCTGGATCAAGGATATCACTTGGTTTGGCTGACTCTACTAAATTTCAACGATTGTAGCAAGTGTAGCAACTTGTTTCATATCAAAGACTCTACCAAAAAAAAGATGGGTTGAAGGTGATACTAGCCTTTATCTACTTCAACTTTTTTGGGTCATTTATAACGGCTGGATTAAGGATATCACTTGGTTTGCCTGACTTTACTAAATCTCTGCGATTGTAGCAAGTGTAACAACTTATTTCATATCAAAGACTCTACCAAACAAATGATGGGTCGAAGGTGATACTAGCCTTCATCTACTTCAACTTGTTTGGATCATTTATAACGGTCGAATCAAGAATATCACTTGGTTCGGCTGACTCTACTAAATCTCTGCGATTGTAGCAAGTGTAGAAACTTATTTCACATCAACGACTCTATCAGGCATAAGATAAGGCAAAGGTAATACTAGCCTTCATCTCTTTTAATATGTTTGTAACATTTTTATAGTTCAAATCAAGTTTTAACTTGGTTTAGCTCAACACATTTCTGCGATTAAAACAAATGTAAAAATTTATTTTATATCAAAGACCCCACCAGACACAAGATAAGGCAAAGGTCATACTAGCTTTCATTACTTTCAATATGTCTACGACAGATACTATTTATTTTTCAGGTCAAATTCATATTACAAGGGATTCTTTTCTGCTGATGGAGGGTCAGCAGTGCTTCCCCCTACATCAAGAGGTCGAACTCTTAGTTCGCGGATTACAACAGCTCTACCTGACTCTATCAGCTCAACAGTTCGAGGGCCCAAATAGGTTTCCATGATGCCCAGACAGTTCCCACGATCTATGTTAACGCCGCAAATGCATCACTTACCTGACAGTCTTTTGAACAAGGTATCTCGTTCTGACTAAAGTCTTTTTACTTCCTCTACAAAATATACAACAATCGCCTTTAGCAGATCTAAGCGTGACGCATCAGGTATTGTCATTATTACAAATTTTTGCTCTCACCTTCTTGAGGCGCGACTCTAACTTAGCATACAAATTCTTCTGTTCAATCATTTTTGCGTCGACCTGAGCACAGTAAATTACATTATCTTCCAAGTTCTTTATATATTTAATTGATTCAGCTAGGTTCATGCCTTTTAAGTCTACTACACGGGCACGAAGATTCTCAATTTCTGCGTTCAACTCTTCCCTAGCGGAAGTATCTTTCCATAATTTCTCTTTCCTCTTTATCAACGATTCCTTTACTTTAATTTCCCCTTCCAAAACTTTCTCCCTGATAAGAGCAACATCCAACTTCTGCTAGCATTCTTTCAAGTTTGCATTTCCCCTCTGAACATGCCCCTGAATATGAGATACATCACTTTCTAGCTCTCTAATTCGACCTGAAAGACTAACTACATCCCCTCAAACTAGAGGAGCCTTAACATCAGTTCTACTTCCCCTTGAGCGCTCTCTAGCCTCAGCTTTTTTGGCACGCGCAATGGCCTACGTCAACTCGGATTTAAGTTGTGTAACCCTCTCATTTAGATCATTATACCTTCGTTGCATTTCCCAGAACTCCATGTCCTTGGCGGGTAGGGCTATTTGCAATTGTTCAGTTGCGGCCTCCGAAGCTGATAGATCTTCTCGAGCTACCCTCAGCTCATTGTCTTTTTCAACAAATTTTGGTCTCATTCGCTCCAGCTCGTTCCTACAATTATGAAGATCAGATCGAGATCGTTCATCTGATCTTTCTAATGCCTGAATATTGTATTGAGTCGTATCAGCCTGCTTACCCTTAACCGCCAACACGTCAACCTAACTTTGAAGCTTCTCGGTGCATTCTGTTACCTCCGCTAGCTCTTTTAGCCCCTTACATATTTCGACATCTTTCTCTTCGACCTGAAGTATAAGGTCAGAAACAGCCTGGGTTACCTCCGCAAGTTTAAATTGCGTCTTTACGTATTGATCTTCTCTATTCTCGTTCATCTCTCTCATCTTATCGAACTGCTCTACAAATTCCCAATTACATTTGAGTACGTCGTCCTCACGAGAGCGAGATGAGTCTAATTCGACCTGGGATTATAACATTTTTTAGTACAGTTCGATTCATGAAAACATTTAAATATCTACATGCTACATTTCTAAAGATTCTATATGATTTCTGAACATCTGTGATGTCCAAATACTTTTAGTCTAAAGATTTGGAGTGCATTATCAGATAAATACTTCATAAGGTTTCTTGCGGCGTACAAGGTACATACTTTTGATATACGACTTTATATTAATAGCATTAAATTTTTTCCATGCATCTATATCCTATCTACTTGATAACTTAACGTTGGTATAGCATACAAGTCGAAGGACTTATTCAGTTTTAACCTGCAGCTCTGTTTGCGCAGACAGCAAGGCTGTAGAGCTCTCTCTCCCTGGTAAGTCTGGATTCTAGATCTTTTATTCTGAGACTCATTTCTCTAAGTGCCTACAAGAGGTTTATAAAACAAAGTCAATCTACAGCACATTTTAATAACTTACAAATCTTTATACAAACACACGTTTCTACCCTACCTTCTTACTATTACCCTCTCGGATTTCGGTATCATCCCCTTGGTTGTCAAGCACCGTCTGACGGGAGACACCATCCAGACCGTCTACGACCCCCACCACTTCCGCTTCCTCCTCATCTTCCTCCTTAACATAGGTGTCCGCCTTAATGGTATCCACCTCTTCTTTAAAATAACCCTTCAGCATCAAGTGACACCCCAGCCTGTCATGCTCCTCAACCAACTCATCTAGATTGGCCCTTGTCTCCACCTGTAGCTGACCAATCGCCACAGCGTGAGAAGCCTTCAGCTGCCTGACTTCCTTCAGGGCATCAGTCCTGGATCGAGCTAGTTCCTTTTCCAGCTCGATATTTGCCTTCTTTAGCTCGAATTTTTCTTCCTCAATACCGAGCCAAATCCCCTTAACAAGACGAGCAACCTAAAAATAATAAATCGATCTTAGCGATAAGCTCGAAAATACATTAACCAATTTTTTCCTATAACATAAACTTACCATCTTGCTCGTGTCTTCCTCTCCATGGAGAATCGCCAACCTGGCCCTTTCCTCGACCTCTTTATGGTCATCCACCATAGCATATCGCCCCTCCGCGACCTTCTCCCCTGATTCCCCCGAGGGTTCGACTCTTCCTTTTCTCTTTCGCGACCTCACCACTTCCAGTGGTACCAGAGGCCGGCAAAGCCTTTAACATCCGTTTCTCTGAATATTTTTGAGGTATTTTGCTCGACGTAACAGGATTCGGCTGAACTAAACTGCCTGTTCCAGGAGTCTTGAACAAATTGGTTTGAACCTCCCCACCACTCACTTGTCTCTTCCCATCGTCAGCACCCGCCATCGACCTAGTCGACTGAGCTTTTCAGACCTTTTTCGACCTGCTGTCAACCCTTTTCTTTCTAGTCAGGCTGAGTCCCTCCAATACAAATTCAAGCTCAATCTCCTCTTCCGCAACTTCGTCCAACAGAGACTTTTTCCTCTCCACTTTAGACTTCACACCTGCAATGCACAACATTTTTTATTATCAACTACAGTGATCAGTGAAATATAGCAGTAGTTCTATCTATACATGTCTATACTTACTTTGCTTTACAGTCCTAAACCGAAGATCCAAAGGTTCTTTGTCATCTCTTTGAAGATAATTACCCTTCACCCATATGACATTGTCATTTCAGGTTCGATCTGCTGAGCTTAGATCGAAGAAGCGATGCCGAGTTGCGCTCGCACAAAAGTATGACCCTCCACTGGCCTTATAATTCTTCACCCCATAAAACTGCAAAACGTCCTCAGGGGTTATCCTCCTCACTTTTCCCTCATTTACCCATTTTCATTTAGATGATCGCACATGGTCATTACCTCCCACATATTCCCATTCAATTGAACCGGGCATGCCCCAATTGCATTCATAATCCCCTTCCTCAAATTGGTAATGGGAAGACTCAACCCATACTCTAATTAAAATAGGTAACACAAAAAACCTCTGAGAGGTCACTCTGAACATCCCCATCGAAGTATTCTAATGAGATCGACTCATCTATACCCCTATCTCGCATTTTACTTCCAAATAAGCCAATAGATAAAAATACTCTTCCTCCTTTGCTATAGTACAACCCCTAAACTGCCTACCGGCATACTCTACACAGTTACCCCACTTCCCTCCTACAGCCGCCTTAGCTTTATAGAACTCTCTAAAGGCATCAGAACAAGGATGATACAATATCAATTGGCCAGGAAAAACCTGGAATGGTTCCAATCCTACTTTCACCCCACTATCAGACTTATTCGTCCGACTAGAGGCCGACACCTCGTTAACAGATGAACTACCCATCTCAACAACAATTTATACATGCATGTTTTTGACCCTACACAAATGCCTCTCACGCTCGACCTACATACAGGTTAAAGTATCTATCATTCTTTCATATATATATATATATATATCAATCATTTACGTACAACATATATCTTTAACATACTCAGTATATACGCCAACATATATTGAATCATACTCTACTAACCTTCAGTATCTGAATGAGAATCTGCAGTAGCGCCAAACCTTTCTCTCACGACGCTGCTGTATAGCCACCTATGAGATTCAGTATCTTTCACCATCTTCAAGCGTTATTCCCCTTCAGATAACTCCTTATCAAATCCCTTAATTTTTTGTCTCTCTCTCAGTGTGCTCTCTAAATTTTTAGAAGTTGAAAAATATTTGATTGGAGATGAAGAAACACTATTTATCTTTTCTCTCACAAGCGGTTGGCATTTATTGCTCCTCGCACTACCCGTCCTCGATTTTGGAACTGAGGCGTCATTTCCACTCTCCATGTCAGACGTCTTGTACCTTTTTAATAAAACTACATTTCCGTCATTACAACTCCCCTCATTTTTAACATATTTCTCTATCCTATTTCCATATCTTTTCCTGACATTCCCACACTCATGATGACTCACTCTGTACGATGTTAGATTCCTACTTCCTTACATACAAAACAAAACCTGAAGCTTCTGCATTTCCTCATTTTTGTTTCTTTGTCCTTGTTTATCATACTTATAGTAATTGACGTCATTTTCTAAACTACGCAAAATTTCAAAATTATTCAAATTATTTACT
This sequence comes from Kingdonia uniflora, assembly GCA_014058105.1. NCBI lineage: Eukaryota > Viridiplantae > Streptophyta > Magnoliopsida > Ranunculales > Circaeasteraceae > Kingdonia > Kingdonia uniflora. The sequence continues at coordinate 804,615 of JACGCM010000659.1, forward strand.
AAAATAGTCTTAAAACAGATTTGTACCTATAGAGGATCCGATTGACTTATATCTTTTCGGTTACATCCAACAAAAATGACCTTATTCATGATCAACATTTTATACAACATTTATCGCAGTCGTAGTCTAGTCACATTATTTGTCAGTCCTTAGATCTTCGAATTCGATCTCAACTTCACCAATCAAACCAACTAACCTTTCTCGTTCTACCGCATCCCTGACCAATTCACGAAAGCACACCTCATAGAAATAACGAGCATACTCCAGTTCTCTGCTCCTTACATCTAATCCTTTGAGCTGACGTTCTCTCACCGGTAGCTCGGCATCGTAACCAAATGAACCAAAAATCCTTCCCCGCACTTCGGCAATCTTTATAGCCAATCGTCCTTCTGCAGCACGACGAATCCTCTGAAATCGAGTCTGTACCATCCTAATCCTTCCTCATTTTTTTTACAAATCATCTTATCCGTATTTATACATTTCTCACACACTTTCCCCTCAAAAACGTGATTTTTATCTTATATTATGTAATAGAAAACTCAGAATTCTTGAATAAATTATTTGAACTTATCCCCTCACCAATACACACATTTTTTTGACTATACTTGACCTCATGTTACCAAGAGTTGTACCTCTGTCGACCTAAAGAAGCTCGAATTTCCACGATTATATATTTCCTACAATTTTTCTCCCTCATCTGTTTAAAAACACAAAACATCCTTACATCTCAACTTCATTGTCAACACGTACTCATATCAGCTCGAGCATCACAATAATAATATTCTCACTTCTTATAAACTCTTATTTATTTTAAACACCCTGCACAATTCAGTTCGATTTTGAAAAAATTTCTATATACAGATTATTAGATAAACAACTTTTATTCATGTCGAAAATATTACATATGATTTACAGATAACAAGTTTTTTTTACATCGATCTCAGGCGTTCAGTACCAAAACTCAAGTACTTTACAGATAACAAGTTTTTCCCTATTTGTTAAAAATCACAGGTCATTCAGGCACGCCGAGGCATCATGTCCTCTAGTTCTTCTTACTTCAGTGATCTTTCACCCAGATACAAAGTCGGCATTGGAACCAACAAAGAGCTTCCCTCGCATGAGTTTGGTTGAAGTCTGGTCGAACTTCAAATAGAAACTATGCAAGAAGTAAACTCAAGGTTAGAACCAAATTCTCGAATTAAGAGTCTTCTGAGCGCCTAAGCGTGATGGAAATGCAGAAGCATACTCCCACTGGTTATCTTCCTTCTCCACTACCATCACCCCCTCCTCTAAAACTGTCACCTCCAAAGAGTTGGTAAAGATGAAGAGATCCATGATGACACAAGAAATTAACATATCTGCCACGCAGATACACCTATCCCTGCATATGAAGCCCTAACCCTATCTTCCACAAGAGTACGGTGATAGGCCCACCAGTCCTCGCCTGTCAAGACGACGACATGAAACCTCCACTTATAGTAGAATTCCTCCTCAACTTCAATCGCTTCCTCTTCCGATAGGCCTTGGTACGTCAGAGGAATAGGAATGGGTATCGACATTTTTAAGGAATTGTCACCAAAGTATTTCAACTTCAACCTCTGTATTTTAGACGCAATCCTCTCTTCAAGAACCATCCTCCGAGTCTTCACCATTTCAGAACAAGTTACGCAAGCAAGCACTGTTTCAAAGATTTGTTATAGGTACTATTTATATAACCCTACATTTATTGTACATATACGTTTTCCCAAGCGTCATCATTTATTAACAGACGCGGCTATTTAATTGTAACCATCACATAGATCCGCATCTGCATCATCATTTAATACCCATCACTTCCCAATATCGCGTAACTTCCATCCAGTCAAACGTCATCATTACTCCATTTCGAATTTTAAATTTTTAACACATTCTTTCTCAACCAAAACCACTAGTGACTTTGGTTGTGAGGGGGCGATTGTAGGGACTTATCCCTCGATCTCACTCAAAGTCGAGCTCACCTAGCTCGAATTACCTTTATCTCAGGCTCACGCATTTTTAACACTCCAGTCAACATTCCAACCAGCCCCACGAACAACTTAAGAACGTGGATCGAACTAAAACCGAAAAAGATTATCCAGTCAAAGACACCTGTCTCCCACGAACTTATCAATTTTTTAGTCAACCGCCACTAACCACATTATCCAGAAAATGTACTCTAGCACGATGAAGAGTTGTGGGGAAGGCTTATATAAAGGAAAAGTTCCAGAATAGACAGGAACCAGAAAAATTACACAAACTTCTTATTTACGAGATTCCAAGCATTTCTATATTTAGAGATCACTTGTAATAAAGATATCTGCATTAAGCAATAAAAATACTTTCACAAAAATCCTCCATATAAGGTCATGGTTTTTAGCTATTCAGAGGTTTTCCACACTAAAAACACTTGTTTCCCTCTCTTACTTTCCATTAGAGTATTGTTACAGGTTCATTGGTGTGATAGCGAATTCTTAATCATTTCAAGCTTACGGAATTTGGCCATTACAGTATCCTCATTCAATTACAACATCAATGTATTTTGAAAGTCTAAAGATGTGTGAAGTTAAGAGCATCCACAGTAGTAGGGTAGGTGGATTTGCCCAAAACCAGGGTGAATCCACCCCAAATCCACCCACAGCAGTTCAGAAGAAAAAATAAGGTGAATTTGCTGTGCATTGTTCCGAACCGCGCGGGAACACCAACGACCAACATCCATCCACAGATTTTAATCTCAGCCATCTATCTATCCAACGCACTTCTAAACCGTACGGCATAAGCAGCCAATAAGGAATTACCACGTCAATATATTTTTAAAAATAATTAGCTGCACAGTTCAGAATCGCGCGACATAACGCTGCAAGTTTTAGGCATAAACTTGTTTTACCTTTCTTAAGTATTATTTCAAGTTTTACCAAGGCATATCCAAGGCATACCTAACCCTTACGATACAAGTTTCCCAACCCAACCTATTTCCTCCGTCATCGATGCCATTTTTTGTTAAAAAATGTTGGGAGAGTCTATTCGCGACCGAGGTATAATTTTACCAAAACTAAACGCAACGTAAACACAGAAGTAAAATGAAGGGAGAACGCCAAAGTAACAAATATTTGGCCATTATAATTGACGTCAGACAACGATCCCTCCCCAACGCTCGAAGAGTTGAACCGAGTAGATATCCTCTCAGACAGCTGGGTCCATATTTTTGTTGGATCGGAGGAAATGCCGGTAAGTTTTGTGTAAATTTTAAGTGTTATTAACGTGTATTGTAATGTGTTTGATAAAATGCCTGAATGAAAGTCTAACGTGTTAATATATATATTTTGTCAGAACCGAGATGAATTACAGTGTAGGGGATAATTGGATAAGGTACTAAAGTGGTATTAATGGATTTTCGTGTACCCGACGTTGAAGAAGTTGGTCGACGATATGGGTTTTGAGGAGTTTTGCTCGATTAAGGCGGGAAACTCGGATAACCATCTCATTCATGCTCTCGTGGAACGGTGGTGGTCTTCCACCCATACCTTTCACTTCCCTTACGGGGGACTAGGTTTCACACCATTAGACTTCGTCTTGCTAGCGAACATATATTTTGGGAGGGGTCGCGAACTCCCGTACGACGAGAGGTACTCCAAGTTAGAAGAAGTAGAAAAGATGTTTCCGTGAATGGCAAACTTTGACATCAGGTACGGCAACATCACGCTTGTCTATTTAAAAAAAAGTAGAAAGAACCTTTGAATCCACGTCTCAACAATTATGACCCACAAATAGATATCGTGTATGCGCGGGCATTTATTGCCTATATGATGGGTGATATCTTCTTCTCAAATGGTAGCACATCTCTCCGGGTGGGTTATCTTGCAGCCTTGACAGACTATGATATTATTGATGCATTACTTTTTGACTGGGGTACGACAATTATGACGGCTTTGTATTGGGAGCTTGATGAAGTCTCAGTTCTGAGGGACGGGAAGGTGAAGAAATCGATCACCGAATTCTATGCAATGTTGGAGTTCTGGTTCTTCGAGTATTGTCGGGTTGGAATGTATCTAGTGAAGGTACAAAATTTTAACCTTATGTATCCCTGTATGGGTGCGTGGAGAGATAAAAGGGCTAGAACGGGGTCTGAAATTCATCATTCTTTTGTTGTGATTAGAGATATGATAGAATGGAAGGACATAACCAACATAGATTGGCAACCATGTCACAGGTCTAGGCAATTAATTTGTCTAGAGGTAAGAGTTGCTTCAACATTGAGCTTCCAGAGGGTTCCATTGGTATCAGTCTCATACGGGCACAGTACGCTTTGGCATTTAGGAGACCGGTGTATGCGTCAGATAGACCGGGCATGATAGTGTGCCCTATGACCCATCTCAAGAGATTATGGAATTCCCAAGGTACGACCGAGAGTTATATCAGGGTCTGAAAGATATGGACTTCTATGATGGTTGCAATTATCTTGTTTTAGGCATAGATTACATGACATATTGGCGTGTCGTTCATCCAAATCCCAAGATCGGTTGCAGTTTAGTAAAGAGGGCGGGAAATATTTAGATTGTTGGGCGTGATCTAGTGAGGCCCGATGTACACTTTCCACCTACATTGAGTTTAACTACGTCTTCATATGTGCAAGACTATAGTGTTCAGGCGACCGATGGTCCACATGATATGGGATGGTTCATGGATGTGGCGGGAACGAACGATCAATGTAAACAAATACCGATCCCGGTGATGCAGGTACCATACCCGTGTCCACCTATATGTAGTATGGATGAGTTGTGGCATTAATCCCAAATAATGTAGTATGTGGCATATGAAGACTCGAGGCAACTAGTTGACAGCAATACTGAGTTGAGGAGAGAACTGAGCCAGCCACAGGAGGTCATTTGAGAGATGTCTGAGAGACTTGCTGAGATGTCAATTTCCTACCAGATAGAGTTGGTTATACAATGTACCTATGATGAGAGTCTCGCACGTAGCAGATATGCCCACCAAACGAAGAGAGGTCGTCCCAGTTAGGCTATGTTTTATTTAGAACTTTAATTTATGTTTTCTTTAAACTATGTTGAGCATTAATATTGTTTAAACTATGCTTTGTTTAGACTATGTTTTATTTAAACTATGTTTTGTTTAAAATATGTTGAGTATTAATCTTGTTTTTTTAAAGATTATTTTTTAGAAAATTGTTGTCCAAGTTACTCAATGGACATGTTAACGGCTAGTTTTTAAACAAAACTTGTTGTCCAAGTTACTCAATGGCTATATTAACGGATAATTTTTTTTAAGAAACTTGTTGTCAAAGTTATTCAACGACCATATTAACGGTTAATTTTGTTCTTGACACTTGCTAACGGCCATATTAACGGATAGTTTTTTTCAACTATAAATGTTATTCATCTCCTCCACTCTCTTCCCTTCTAATCTTCTACACTCTCCTCCCTCCTTATCTTACAAACATAGCCACTATGTCTTCCTCAAACTCTCAATCTAATTCTCAAAACCACTCTCAATCTTCCAATACAAACCAACAAGGAAACGTCTTTCCTCCTCAATTCGAAATGAGTAATCTGTCGCAAATGCCTAACACTTCCCAAGATCTAAGGTATGTTCGCCAACTATTCTTGGCACCCGACAACCAATTTCTATCTCAAACCCATAGATATTACCCTCATTACCCAAACCAAGTATATTACCCTCAATTTAATAGGTATACGGACTCGTACCCTCAACCAGGGAATCCATATTATTTATCTCAAACCGGTTTCACCAGTAAAAGTTTGAGTACCACGCCGATGTAAGGTACATGGGGTTTAAATAATTTAAATCTTAATACATCGCCAGTTGTATTTTTTGTTCTCTCTGGTCATTGCCAATGAACTCAATCTGGTTCTCACGATAAGTAATACGCGCAGGAAGGCAAAGTCTACAAGAAAGACGGCATCGACACCTATTATAGTTAAGGATGTAGCTGAGGCTAAGGAACTCAATCCGGTTCTCACAAGAAGTAATACGCATAGGAAGGCAAAGTCTAAAAGAAATACAATATCAACACCTATTGTAGTTGAGGATGAAGTTGATGACGACAAAGAAATATATAAGAACTTAAAAATTGGTCATCCGATGACTTCGTGAATCTTGTACGCGCTTGGTCTCAAGTGTCTCAAAACCTCGCTACCACAAACAACCAAAAAGTTGTTACATTTTGGTTCAAGATGCGTGATCAATTCAACTCCTTCTATGTTGACCAATCGATGGCGATTCGTACAACGGTTTCAATTGTGCATATAAGGGGCGGCTCAATAAGGAATGTTCAATTTTTAGAGGCATCATTCAAGACCTTGAAAGCTGACATTTTACTAGTATTGGAACGGCTGACTTTGTAAGTATTTCATTTATTTTTCTCATTTCATTAATGTTCAAAGGTGAATCATACTCTAAAAAATTTTCTAACTTGATTTCTGGGAACGTATGGCATACGATACATTCGCACAACTATAACACAAACTATTTACACTTGGGGAAGCGTAATTTTTTTTGGAAACTTGCCCAAAATGGTCACAAATTCATCACATCGGGCAACCCAACCGCAACGTCGCTAGGAAGTCAAATTTTAACGATAGCTCAGGTAACTCCACCAATAACGATCCTGAAATACCTACATCTGGCACTCCAAAATATCGTAATTTTGGATGATTATATTGACGTGGATGCACCACTATATTCTTGTGGGGATGTACGACCAGACGGCCAAAAAAAAACAAGGCAAAAGAAGCGACAAAGTCAAGTATAGGTTATTGGGGGAAGAGGATGCTTGAGACAGCGACCAACATGATGAAGGCATGGAATGCGAGAGGCGAGCAAAAAAGAGAGGAAAAGGAAGCTAGAGCTAGAGCACGAGAGGAACTAAAGTTGGCTAGAGAGGCTGAGATTCAAAGGAGGCATGAAGCGGAGCTAACCCAAAAAAAAGCCGTCGAAGATGCGCATATGGTTAAAGTGATGACAACGGACTCAAGTAACCTACTACCGGCACAAAGGCGTTGGATGAAGAAGCAAATTAAAGAATATTTGAAGAAGTTGAAGGAGCAGTATCCATGTGATGACGATGTTTTTAGTGATGAAGATTGATGTAATCCTTAGCGTTAATAGTAGTTCTTAAGTTCTATGTAATATCATTATTTTAATAAAATTGTTATTAATTGTACGTAATCCTTAAAATTGTTATTAATCCAATTTGCATTTGAACCTTCTGGATGTACTCTGCCATAATATACTCTGCTTCTTACTTCTTTCTTACAGGACCTGAGATTTTCTCATTCTTTTTATCTCTACCAAAACAATAAAATAGAAGAAATGGGTACAAAATCAAAAAGCAGAAGCAGTAAACCAAGTTTCTTTAAAGTATCACAATGATGAAGACTTGGAAACAAAATACATTATAACTTCAACATAAAACTTAACGGAAACAAAATACATTTCTTTAGAAAATAAAAAAACAATGATGAAGACTACATTACTCCTCCCCTTTTCGATTCCACAAATGCGCGACAATTTCATTTCGTAACTGGAAATGGGCACCTTCATTTATAATTTCATGAACCTTCTGGATGTACTCTGCCATAGTGTTGATCGCGTATCTTGGATTTAAGTCCTCCTTCCAATTCTTCACGGATGTTCTAAACTCGGGACCAATGTCCATTTGCCGGATGTAAGTATGACGTTCATCTTCGACGATCATAATGTACAGGATTATACATGCGTACATAACATTTCCTAGATCATTAGGCTTCCAAAATTGTGCACCGTGTGCCAATATTTGGAACATAACTTGTAATACCCCAAAAACACGTTCTACGTCTTTCTGGCATGCTTCTTACATCTTTGAAAAATATCTTTTGGTATCGTTGGTCAGATTTTTTATGGTTTGAACAAGTGTTTGCCATTTTGGATAGACTCCATCTGCTAAGTAATACCCCATAGTATGTGATACCGTGCTTATATTATAATTGTATGGCGGCGCAACTCCATTAAACAAGTTATTGAAAAGCCACCCTAGATGCAAGATGTTCACGTCGTTGTTAGAAACGGGCACCCCAAAGAATGCATGCCATATCAAAAGATCTTGCGATGCAACCACTTCTAAAATCACCGTCGGGATTTTCTTATATCCGGTATATTGTCCTGCCCACCCGGTAGGGCAATTCTTCTATTTCTAATGCATACAATCTAAACTACCTAACATCCCCGGGAAGTCTCACGGTCCATTCACTTCTAACAAGTGTAATGTATCGTCTTCATTGGGAGATCTAAGGTATTGAGCTTTGAATTATGTTATAATAGTTTTATAAAAAAAATTTAAGCATAAAATACCCATAGACTCCCCAATCTGAAGGTATTCTTCTTAGGCGTCTGCACTCGTACCGAAATGTAGAAACTAATACAAAGAATAAGAGATTCGAGAATGACTAACTTTCTTATTATTCGATCATTACAATAGAAGAAGACCTTATCCTATTATAGCTACAATTACTTGGGCGCTAAGTAAGAATATCATATATTTAGAGAATTCTATATTTAGTATATATCTTATATTAAGTATATTCTATATTCAACACTCCCCCTCAAGATGGAGCATAGATGTCAATCATGCTCAACTTGTCAATCATGTCGTTAAATATTCATCCACAAACTCCTTTCGTAAGAATATCTGCAAGTCGATCTTCCGACTTCATGAATAGAAAAGATATACACCCTTTGTCAATATTTTCTCTGATAAATAACCAATCCACTTCAACATGTTTCATACGGCTATGTTAAATTGGATTGTGTGCAATCATAATCGCTGCTTTATTGTCACAGTGTAGATCCATTGCTTTCAAGAGTTTAAATCCAATATCCTTCAATATATTCCGTATCCATAGTAGTTCACATACTCCATGAGCCATACCCTGAAACTCAGATTATGCACTTGATCTAGCAACAACCTTTTGCTTATTAGCTTTAAATGTTACCAAATTCCCACATATAAACATAAAATAGCCTGAGGTTGACCTCATGTTCGTCATATCTCCTGCCCAATCTGCATCGGTGTATCTCATTACTTCCATATCACCACCTTTCCAGAATAAAAGACATTTTCCTAGAGATTTCTTCAAGTACCTTAGTATTCGAAAGACCACCTTCATATGTTATTCACTTGGATTATGCATGAATTGACTTACGACGCTAATGACATATGCAATATCCGGTCGAGTATGTGAGAGATAAATTAGTCTTCTCACTAAGCGTTGGTACCTTCCTTTGTCACATGGAACTTGGTCGGGAAATATTCTCAAGTGATAATTCACTTCAATCGGTGTATCTGCCGGTTTGCAATCAAGCATCCCAGTGTCTGCAAGAAAGTCTAATATATACTTTCGTTAAGGCATGAAAATACCTTGACTTGATCTTGCAACTTCAATGCCTAAGAAGTATTTTAACTATCTCAAATCCTTCATCTCTAATTCCCGTGACAAATAGTTCTTCAGTACCTTCATTTCTACTGAGTCATTTTCAGTAACAACCATATCATCAACATAAACAATAATAGCGGTAAGCTTTCTTGACTTCCATTTTATAAACAAGGTATGATCAGAATTACTTTGTCTATATCCAAATGCCTTCATGTTCTTCGAAAACCGTCCAAACCAAGCTCGTGGCGACTGTTTTAACCCGTACAATGTCTTCTTTAATTTGCATAATTTTCCTCCTTCAGAATTCGTGACTCCAGGTGGTAACTCCATGTATACTTCTTCGTCTAAGTCTCCAATGAGAAATGCATTTTTCACGTCAAACTGTTATAATGGCCAACCTTGATTGACTACAAGAGAAATGAGTACACGAATAGTATTTATCTTTGTCATTGGGGTGAAGGTCTCATCGTAATCCATACCATACGTCTGCATATACCCTTTGGCAACTAGTCTGGCTTTATACCTATCAATACTTACATCTGAATTCATCTTTACTGTAAAGATCCAACGACACCCAACAATACGATATCCGTGGGGTTTATCAACAAGTTCCCAAGTGGAATTCTTCTGTAATGCATTCATCTCTTCATTCACAGCTTTCTTCCATCGTGGATCTGATAGTGCTTCCTGCAAATTACTAGGAATAGATACAGAGGATAATTGATTCATAGTGCATGTAAACGACTTAGCCAACCTATGGGTGGACACATAATCAGAAATTGGGTATTTGGCTTTAAAATTGATATCTGGTTCATAAGTAGATTTTGGAATACCTTTACTAGGCTTTTCTGAACGTCTAGGCTGAATATCATTAACAGTGTTAGGATTAGGTAATACCTGAGGTTTGATATTCTGCGGCAGTGCTTCGGTAGATGGTGTTAGAATGTTAGAGTCACGGGCAACTTCTACTACTTCAGCTTGATCTCCCCCTGTTGTCTGATCCTCTCTATTCATATGAAGTTCATCTTCAATACCCTGATCTCCCCCTGTCATCTGCTCTGCTTTACTTTCCATTTCATCATCAGTTAGGTTACTACGCCTGTTTAAATTACTCGTCAAATTCTCTAGTTCCTGAAACATATCCCCAATAATAGAGAACTTTCCTTCACCATCATTATGTTTTTCCCCTTAAGGAAAGATCCCACAAAATACGCCTCCAATTCTCGAAACGAAACATCCAAAAAGATATACACCTTCCCGTCCACAGGATCATAATAAGGATAACCCTTTTTAAAATTAGCATATCCAAGAAACACACACTTTCAAGCACAATGATCCAATTTTCCGCGCTGATGTTTAGGTATATGAACAAAGACAATACATCTAAAAATACGTGGTTTTAGGCTTGGCATTGCAGGGATGGTGATAAGATCAAGAAGTTTTTGGAAGGGGGTCTGAAATTCAATGACCCTAGATGGTGTACGATTTATCAAGTAAGCAACAGATTTTAACGCTTCTCCCCAATAATTCAATAACATATTCATTCTAAAAAGAGATGCACGAACAACTTTTAACAGTTGTCTATTCATTCGTTTAGCTAACTCATTTTGCTGTGAGGTATAAACATTAGAGGTTTGATGTCGAATGTCGTTATTTGTCAAGAACTCCGACATGTCATTACTCGTAAGTTCTTCTCCATTATCAGATTGATACACTTGTATCCTCCTTTGGAATTGGGTCAAAACCATCTGATAATTTTTTAAAATACTTCAAAGACTTCACTTTTATGGGTAATTAGGGATACCCACATCATACGAGTACACTCATCAATAAAAGTCACAAAATAACAAGCTCCAAATAATGAATGAATACGTGCATAACCCCATACATCAGAGTGAATAATACTAAAAGGTTCTGAACTTTTATTAAAACTTGGAGAGTATGCAATACGATGACTCTTAGCGAGTTCATAAATATCACACTTAAACTCTGAAATACTAAAATTCAAAAATAACGACGAATTTAATTTATGAAGAAACCCGAAGGAGAGATGACCCAGTCGTCGATGCCATAACCACACATTAGCTTTTACTTCTTCAATTCCTCCAACTTTATTTACCTGATAAATTCTATGCTCTCTACTATTAGTCAGGTCCAAATAGTAGAGATTGCCTTTTCTAACACCACAACCAAGAACCTGCCGAGTCACTATGTCCTAAAAAATACAGAACTGAGGCCAAAACGTTACGGTATATGTAAGTGCAACAGTAATCCTACTGTCAGACAAGATATTGTACTCTAGAGCAAGAACAATAAGGACAGAGTTTAATGTTAGAGATTCAGATATGTCAGTGGAACCTTCTCCAATTACAGGAGAAGAACCACCATTTGCTGTGTATATAGAGGTTTGGGTTGAAGGTGTAATGGATGATAATATGCTAGAGTCGTTTAGCATGTGATCTGATGCACCAGTATAAATTAACCAAGTACTATTCAATGAATTTACAACTAAAACACTACCTTTAGTTTTCATACCTGACTGGGCAACATTCACTGAAGGAAGACTTTTAGCAGCATCCTTCTTCGTTGTTATGTTCTTCTTTGGTCGTTTTGTAAAATCTCACTATTCCGGATACTCAATGACTTCATAACACTTTTGTTTTGTGTGTCCCTTCTCTCCACAGTGGGTACTCAAGATCAAGGCAGAGAGGTCGAGTCACTCTATGAGAATTCCAGGAACCTTGAGGTTGTCCCTTTTTATAGTTGAGTGCCATAACTGAAGACTCAGTTAAAGGTGCTTGACTTCCCATCACCTATTTGTGAACTGACACCCTTCGTACTCTCTGATAAGACATTGTTCTATCATCAATGGAACCCATTGGTCAAACTGCTACAGTGATTTTCTGGTATCTGCTACAATAACTTTGAACTACTACAGTAACTTCAAACACTATTGCTATAGTAATTTTCTGGTATCTGCTATAGTACTTCGAACTGTTACGGCTACAGTAACTTCAAATTGTTACAGTAACCTCGAACTGTTACAACTACACTAACTTCGAACTTCGCAACATAATTAAGCTTCGTGACAATAATTCGCAGCAGAATTCAATTCAATTCAAATGAACCAGGTTCAATTATCGAACCCGCTCTGATGCCATGTAGAAACTAATATAAAGAATAAGAGATTCGAAAAAGACTAACTTTCTTATTATTCGATCATTACAATGGAAGAAGACCTTCTTCTTTTATAGTTACAATTACTTGGGAACTAAGTAAGAATATCATATATTTAGAGAATTATATATTTAGTATATATATCATATATTAGGTATATTCTATATTCAACATATATTATATATTCAGCACTAACATAACATGTGAAGTGCGCACGTTATCTTTTGGTGTGAGGATAAGCCCATCGTCTTAACGACATTTTCTCTTTGAATAAAATAGGGGTTCGAAGAAAGTATTTGATCATAAATACGCTGATACACACCTTCGCTCATACGGAATCGATGACGAAATAGGATACCTTTGAATCTTGGGTTGTCACCGAAGTAATCCCGATTAAGGCTAAACTTCCCCAATTTATGATTACGGCCTTTCCGCTTGTCAATCCTTCCCCTTTTACTACCTCTCCGCATCCGTGATGATGTCGCCTCTTACTCTTTTTCTTTTGTATCTCCCATCTCAATCATAATCTTGCAATACTCGTGCATCATCTCAATTTGACGTCGGAAGAGCTCTTCGCTTCCGGATGATGATGAAGACGATGACTCCAAAGATGAGAGTGATGGGTCATACATGAGTAGGTCAGTCAGGATTTCGTCAGACATGATTCGGCAAAAATGATAACAAAAGAAGAAAGTTGAGTTTTGAGATATAAGATGAATGAGTTGATTATAGAAGATTAAGAGGGTAGAAAATGAATGGGTTTTATTGATATAGAAAAAACTAGCCGTTTATAGCCATTGAGCATCTTGTTGTCCAAGTTTGATAAGGAAAAAGCCAAGAAATACAGGGGAACCAACATATATTTCATGCAGGCTTTTGCCGCGCACTTCTGAACCGACAAGAACTAGCCGTTTGGTTTGAGTTAAATCTAAGCCGTCCACGTGTTTTAATATAAGCCGTTGTCAATACGCGCAGTTCAGAAGTGCGTGGCATGGGAGCCACTGGAGGCTTGACAAGTGTCAATATCTTATTGGCTCGTAGGCTACGCGCGGTTCAGAAGGGCATGACATTAATCCACCAAAAATCCACCCTGAGGGTGGAGAATCCTATGCCACATGGATTTGCGACCTAGCTGTTGGGAGGTGAAGAGGGTGGATTTGAGAATCCACCTTGCCACGTCAGGGTGTACCTAGTTGCTGTGGATGCTCTAAGCCTCAAAAGGCATTGGTGTCGGTATCAAGTAAAATGAAATAAAGGTGTGTGGCCGTGTTGGACTAAATCAAAAGTGTGGCCATAACTTTAGTAGTAGATTGGGCATATTTGTTTAAGACTTGAATCTCAGATTATAGGAAGTCTAGGACCCAATATCGTGGTTTGGCATAAGCCTTTTTGTAATAGCTTGGCGTACGCCATTGACCACCATTAGACATTTGTCCAGCAATAAAAGAGGAAGTAAACATCGTTTTTACCTTGCCAACGATCTAGCTTAGTCTACCCTTCCATTTTTCTAACAAATGAATTATATTAAACCACAAGGGACAAAGCTGAAGTTACAGAATCGATAAGTATTTTTTGCCTGGAACATAATGCAGTACAAATGAAAGACTTGAGGGGGAAAAACCTTGTAAAAGTTAGATATAATATGGAATTCAGAATATAAGTAAACACCCTTCCAGTTATCTCAACCTAAAATTTATTTCGACTAACTGTTGTTCTGATCGTTCTCCACCGGGTAGCACTAATAATTTCAACGTGACCTCCCCCCAACACATTTCAACTCCAATCAAGCGTTATTTAGCCGCTTGTTAGCTACTTAGCGTATCTTTTACACACCTCCCCCTCTCTCTTCTCCTCCTCTCTACTGTTTTTAAACCACAGCAACACAAACAAATCTCTCTCTCTCTCTCTCTCTAAAACCTAAACCCTTGACTTCTCTTCCCCCTTTTTTTCAAACTCTCTCTCTCTCTCTCTCTCTCTCTCAACATTTCTCTCTCTCTGTATTTGGAGTTCGAGAGAGGGTTGAAGCCCTAATTTACTTCATCTCGGACTCTAATCACTCACTCTGTGTGTCTTTAATTAGTTCATCTCGAGAGGCATCTCAGTACAATTTCTAGGGTTTTTTGAGTTGGTGATTTCATGGCGGTCGAATTGTTTAGGGATTTGTCTCAACCGATCAATGTTACGCAGCTTGATAGTGTTGTGTCTGCGTTTTACGGCACTGGATCTAAGGAGGAGGTGAGCGATTTGTGATTTATGTTTTTGATGGTTTAGTGTAAAATTATGTAATTTTAGTTTAGTTTGACGACGGGAGTGTTTATCTGATTAGAAGGAGAGAAGGGGTGGGTTTGATTTAGGGTTTTTTGATGTCTTGGGGTTTTGGTTTAGACTTGGGGGAAGAAGAGAGATTAGGAGGAGGAGGAGGGGTGTGGGAATAGTGGGATATAATGTACAAGTATAAGGGGTATATCAATTGGCAAACTTGAGTAACTTCATATTGTTTACGCTTTAGTGTAACATTAGGAAGTGGGGATAATTGTATGAATATTTCTAAGGAAAGAGATTTATCACATTAGGTTTGATTTGAAGCTAAAGAAAGGGCAGTTACAGTAGTTTAAACTAGATTTTTTGTTGCCACGAATAAAGATGAATGGTGCGGCACTTAATTCATATCCCTGACATAGTGTTTGGGTGATGGAGAGTCTTACCAGGTTTTGAGTACCGGTATCCCTGCCCATATATATATTTGGGCATTATGAGCTTCACTTGCACTTAGAAGTTTATGTTCTAATGATTTTCTTAAAGAGTTCACATGAAAAGCTGAAATTTCTAGTATCCTAGACCAAACATTTCTAGGTCTTACTTGTTTTCTTGTTCTTTTTTGAATCGTTTAGTTTACCTATTATGTTTGATATATTTTTTATCTGATGGCAGAGGGCAGCTGCTGACCTGGCATTGCGGGAATTGCAGACCAATCCAGATGCATGGCTGCAAGTAGTTCACATTTTACAAAACTCGCAAAGCCTGAACACGAAATTCTTTGCCCTACAGGTTGGTTTTGATAGAGATTTTTATTTGCAATGAATGTAAAACTGTACGAACTATTAGTTTGTGTCCTAAACCTTGTGTTTATATAATTATATGTATAGATATACAACATACTTTGGTCATACTTGAATAAGTGGGTCCATTTCTGTCATTATTTTGAGCTGTACTTTTTAGACGCCATAGGGGGGGGGGGGGGGAACTTCTTTAATATTCTTCTTAAAGGCTTTGTTTCTTTGGTAGACTTCTTGTTTTGATGTTCTTATGACATGCAATTTAACTTGAATTAATAACTGTTAGACCTACCTCCCTTTGTGCGTTAGAATTGGGATGCAGAATATGCTAAACACATCCAACTAAAGCCTTTTCATTTCTCTATTTTACCTTCTTGGATACTTTTTTTGATTGCTTTGGTATGCTTAGTTATCGAATGATGCACCACACTCTCATAATATACATGCTGACCAGTTAGACATAGTAGTTAGTGGCATATATACAAGCGTAAGACACATGTTTATGAAATATGATTTTGCCTAAACGCTTAAGGAGTTTGCCCATTTGTTAATCTTTTGTACGGTACCGCTTAGATACTTTTCTTTTCTATCATATGCAGATTCTGGAAACTGTGATCAAATACAGGTGGAATTCATTGCCAGTCGAACAACGGGATGGAATGAAAAATTACATATCAGAAGTCATTGTTCAGGTTATTGTTAATCTTCAATATTTATTAGTGGGGCTATGTAATTTCTTTAGTATTTATCTTTTTTTTTCTGATGTGATGGAAATCTTATCTCTTGCAATTTTTTCATGTACAGCTTTCGAGTGACGATGCCTCGTTTAGACGAGAAAAGCTTTATATCAACAAACTCAATATCATATTGGTGCAGGTAGTACAGACTACATTTTTTCTTATTCTTTGTCAATATCTGTTTTGACTTTGAGAATGATTCTTTGTCAATATCTCTACTGTGTCTCCTCAAAAACATCTTAATTGTGAATAATAGGATCTTATACTTCCACGTTTGTCTTTTCATGATTATTTGTATTTTATAGTATCCATCCTTAATTTTGCCATTAGTGACTTTAATTGCCACTGTCCAGCTCTTATTTTCTGGTCTCGAAAGTCTGAATTATATTTAGCCCTGTTCAAAACTTTAAGCCACGTTTCCAAGATAATTTATGCATTCTGAACTAAAGATCCTAGATAGTTCTTTGTCTCTTGGCTATTTTCCTACTGATTTACTCTATACTTGTTTGTTCTTCTGTCATTTCTGTAAATACAGATCCTAAAACATGAGTGGCCAGCTAGATGGCGAAGCTTTATTCCCGATCTAGTAACGGCAGCAAGAACAAGTGAAACGATATGTGAGAACTGCATGACCATATTGAAGGTATTTATGGTGCATGTTCATCTTTGTGCACATATTCATGTTGTCTTATAAGTGTTTGATTTGGCTTATGTGGGTAACAAAACCCATTGTATTTCAGCTTCTCAGTGAAGAGGTCTTTGACTTTTCAAGAGGGGAGATGACACAGCTGAAGATAAACGAGCTGAAACAATCGTTAAACAGGTTAGTAGCGAAACACACTATCAGCAGAAAGGTACATCAATGGCTTAAGCAGTTTTAGCTCAACGTCATTTTGTTGTGATGATAGTTCCATGTGATCTTGTTCTATATTTCCTCGTGGGAGTGTTATAGATAGTTCCTCCTCTAGATCTAATACTTTCTTTTCTTTAGGCAATGACTGAATTAAAAATAAGTCAGTTCTTAATGTAGAAGTTACAAGATTGCATAGCCATAATTATGGATGAGTATCAGTGTTGGCAATTTGGCATTGGTATTGTGCGACTAAGAGATGGTTTCGAGTACGAATAGGTCCCAGCGCCATAGACATTACCGCTACAAAAGCATTGCCTTCAAAACTACTAGACCCTTCTATAGACCTATTCATTTGTAGGTCTAGGAAAAAATTGCAAGATGGGACTGGTGACTTTTGTCTTTGATCCACGTCTTTGACTCCAGAGTGGGACTATTGACTTAGGAGGCTTTTCCTCCCCCCTTTGACTTTCGAAGATTCTGGTTATGAAAGATAAACTAAGATCTAGTGACCTCCGAATAATTGCTCATACAATTTATTTAGTAGGTTTAAATCGGGGCCCCACCTGACATAGTTCTTGAAACAAATCATATAGCGGGATTTGCCGTTCAGCAAGGAGATCTCATCTTACCAGGGTTTTGAAGTAGAATCCCACTGTAATGAAATAGCACAATAACATTCGGAAGAAATCGAAGCGGTGCCCATTTCCATGGGCAATCTTTGCCTCAAAAAAAGAGGTCTGGTTAAGGCTCACATCCTCCCCTTACCAACTTGCATATACTCGTGATGAGTTACATTTCTTTCACGGAGTGTAGAGTTGAAACCTGGAACAGTAAACATTTTAAACTTCAAATTAGAAGTTGACCACAAGTAACTTCTCTAGTTTGTAAAGTAGGTAGAGATTATATTGTTGAACATGGCTGCAAGAATATCTTCACTTAAATTGATAATCTTAGATGCTTTGCTGATACCACCTCTTGTGAGGTGAAAGAGTCTTACAATCGAGCACATCAAGATGGCCATAGTGAAACCGAACCCTTCAAAACCAGAAAAAAGTAGAGAGAAGAAAGAAATTAAAACTGAGGTAGCGAGTATAAATACAACTTGCTACAGATAGTGTAACATGACCAGTGAAAAGCACGTTTAGACACTTGGATTACTCCAACTGAGTTTGAGTGACATCCTTTGCTGTCAAAAGCGATCGATTAGTTCGCTTTAAGCGTTAAGCAAAGCAAAGCGAAGGAAAAAGCATCACAAAAACCTAATGGTTGCTTAAATTGTGATTTTGACCAACAGTCATATGGGAGTGAATTCGCTAGTGGCTAAGGTGGTTGAAATAGTACCCTTGTGGAAATATAGGTCTCTCTCTAAGGGCATCGTAAGGAGCCAAATGGCGGTGAAGTTGTGGTGACATGCTCCAATAATAGCTAACGAGGAACAAACAGTGAGCAAATTCGGCTAAGGTAGGCATTGCAGGGCTCAATTTGAGAGGAGGTCGCGACACATGACGGTCTCTATTCCGTTAGTGCCACAACGCTTAACAAAATTAGGGAAATACATTCCTCTCTCTACATAAAAGACTGAAGCTCACATAGTTGTGGCTCAACAAGAAAAATCAAAAAGTTGTTATTTCATCATCAAAATAAATTTTATATTTATATATGCTCCTTATGTTTGTCATTAAAATATTGTGAACTGCATTTGGCTCACGAAGATGTTTGTTTGCTTTGTTCACAGCGAGTTTCAGCTTATTCACGAGCTATGCTTATATGTACTTCCAGTATCTCAAAGGGGTGAACTTATTCGAGCAACGTTGGCAACCTTGCATGCTTTCCTTTCGTGGATTCCCCTGGGTTATATTTTTGAGTCACCACTGGTATGCACATCAACGTCTAATTCTCAATTCAGATTATTAACAAGAAAAATGAGGAAAGATAAGCCTATGTACACTTTTACTTTGTTTAGTAGCAGCATACAAACTGCTTACCATTTATAAGTAATAGCAACTGTGTTTGGTAATACCTAATTAGCTATGCACATTTTTATTTTGTTTAGTAGTAACATATAAACTACTTACTATTAATAAGTAATAGCAACTTCTATTTTAATTAGTGAAACTGTTTGGTAATACCTTATTAGCTATATTAGTGAAAAACAACTCATAACTTTTTTAGTATTTGCGAGAAAATGAAAAACCAAAACGGCATCGGCATCTCCGATGCCTTTCTCCAATTACACCTTTGCAATGATTCAACACTGAAATGGGTCATTTAAAATCAATTTTCTTATAATTAAAATGCAAACAACACTTTAAATGTTGATTTATCTTTTCTGTTTGCTGGAATATTTTAATTCAAAAGGATTTTTCACCAAAACGCACGGATACCGGATAGGGTTCCTTTTCCAAGTATTTAGAAGTTGGGGGTATTTTTTGTATTTGATGACGTGCTCTTGGTCATTAGAAATGCATTTATTTCTTCGTGTCCTACAGTAGTCTTGACGAGCTTTTCTATGTATTTGGCAGCTGGAAACACTCTTAACTTTCTTTCCAGTTGCATCATATCGAAATCTTACTCTGCAGTGCTTAACGGAGGTAAATAATTGTAGTTTTTTTTCATGACCGAGGCTTTTCTAAATATGTATATATCTTTTAACCGAGACTTTGCTAATTATGTTATATATCTTTTGCAATATGGTTGTCTTTTTCCCATGTACTTCTTTGAAATGCTGATTCTGTAGTACATCCTGATTCATTCTCACAGGTTGCCGCCCTTCAATGTGAAAGCAATTACGTCAATCAGTATGTTCAACTATTTACCGTTTTCATGGGGCTGTTACAGGTATTGCTTATCTAAAAGCATTTCATATCTTCATTTTCACCTTACTAATAATATTTAGAATACTGTATTCTGAAAAAAATGATTGCAACTGAAATTCTATACGTAAAACTAACCAATTGCAAATTCTCTGAAACAATTAAAAATGCTGAAAGGATTGGCTTTTCACTCACAACTTATTGCACCTGGAAACACTCAAAAACACTCTACCAATGGATTGTGTTTGATGTTAAATGTGCAAGTGTGAACTTCATTCCTTCGGCATCTTGGGTTGTTTTTGACGATATTTATGATTTGGTTTTTATTGTTACGAGATTGTCCTTTTCCGGGGTTTTATTCTGATCAGCAACCCCTTATTGCGTACTTACCGGTTTGAACATTTACATGTAGTCCATTCTCCCACCTGGAACAAAGATCCCTGATGCTTATGCCAATGGTTCGAGCGAAGAGCAGGTAAACCTATCTCATCATGTGTAGATTTCTTATAGTTTTATAGGTTTTTTTTTTTTCATGTGTTCAAGCATTTTATATCTTTGGTTATATTTTCAGGCATTTATTCAGAATTTGGCACTCTTTTTGACTTCATTTTACAAGGCAAGTTTCGTTCTTTATTTTCTTACATAGGTTGACTCTGTTGATACATGTCCTCTTTAGGTGTTGCCCTTATTAATATTCTCATGGTAAGTTTTTCAAATACTTGTACTTCAAATTCTCAAAAACCCAGCCAAAAAGAAGCCTCTGTTTAGCAAAGTAATAATGGACAACATATTTGAAGTTTAATAGCGAACACACTAGGAGGTTATCTTCCTACATCTGTTTTTTGAGATGTACTGATATAGTAACGAAATAGAGATATTCTGTGTCTGTTCAAGACTTTAAAACACAAAATTTTGTGGGTGCTAAATTACACATAAGGAACCTAGGTTGGGTATCTCTGGCAGAGGCAAGGTAACATGGCCTTTCTTTCCAAAGTAATTAAAGACACGATGTTTCTCCTTTTGAGTTTCTTTATTTGATTTGTTTCCCCTTGTTTCCCCTTAACAGTGCAGTGTGCTATATATTAATTGAAGCAAAAAGTATTAATTGCTAATTTTACTTTAACTATGCAGGCTCATATTAAACTTCTTGAATCAACACCCGAGAATAGAACTGCACTTCTAATGGGTCTTGAGTTTCTAATTGATATATCATATGTTGATGACACAGAGGTTTTTAAGGTGTGGTTCATCACCCATTTTACTTTCTTTTGCCATGCAGCCCTTAGTAAATGTGAATGGTATATATACTCATCTGCAATTTTGATTGTGCTCAGGTCTGCCTGGATTATTGGAACTGCTTAGTTACGGAGCTCTTTGAGGCAAACCATAGTACTGGAGGACAGGTTTAATTTTTTATAATAATATATGTATACTAACTATGAAGAAAACATATGATTTATGTCACGAGAAAGAGTTCATAGTAAACTCTTTTATTAAAGAACCCATTTATTCCAATAGATTTTCTTAGAATCTTACTTACGGATTTGATTCACTCTGAGATATCACGTTTGACTTATTTGACGTGCAACTTAGCGTATTACTTTTTAAGTTTGCTTAACTTTTGATTATACATCATTTGCAGATGCCACTGCTTTCTGGTATGGTTGATGGCCTTGGATCACAAATTGTGAACCGACGGCAGCTTTACTCTGCTCCTATGTCAAAGTTGAGAATGCTAATGATATCTCGTATGGCTAAGCCTGAAGAGGTTTTGATTGTTGAGGATGAAAATGGAAACATTGTGCGTGAAACCTTGAAAGATAATGACGTCCTTGTTCAATATAAGGTATATATCATCTGTGGTGTGAATTAACCCCTTATTCAACTCACGTTCTTAGGGTGTTAACGAACATTCTGTCCCTTACTCTTGTAAATGTGTTTTTGTAGCATGATTTAGTTTTTAAGATCACCTTTTAATTTATCAAGCAAGAAATAAAAAGAAGAAAAACCTTCCAGTTCTTAAACGTTTAGTAGATTTTTTTTTGTTGATGAATATCAACTTTATTGATGAAAAAACAAACATAAAACTCAACCAAAGTACAAAAACAGTGAACAACGATGCACACCTCTCCAAGAAGTTATAGCAAAAAAGTAAATAGAAAACCACCAATAAACCACACTCTATTCTTAAGACCCATCAAGTGGAGATCGTGGTAGTAACCTTCCACTTAACTATAAGAGATTCATAGGAAGTTCGCCTTATATCCTTCGCGGCTTTACTCCACCTAAAAATGAAAGCTTTAATGAAAACTAAGAACGAAGCTCTTGACATTTCTCTTTCCAACTTCATTGCATTACCTTCTAGCCATATAGCTCACATCACCACAAAAGGTAGAAAACACTATAATGTCTTACCTCGTTTGACTAGATTTTGGTGTCTTCTAATTGTTTAAGAGTTCATTAACATTCCTAAATTGCAGTCACGGTATGCCAACTCTAATAAACAATTCAATTCAAGTACTCTCAACGAAGGGACATAGAAGAGAGATTATCAATGGACTCTTCTTATAATTTTACACATATTTACAATACTAACCACTAAAACTTTGCGCTTACGGAGATTGTCAATAGTAAGAGCTATGTTCAAGAACAACGTCCAATTGAAAACAACCTTCTAATTTTACAATGAAAAGAAAGATTATAAATGGACCCCCCCTTTTCGAATTTTACACATACTTGCACAAAACAAAAACTAACAACTAAAACTCTGCGTTCATGAACAACGTCCAAGGGAAAATATCCACCTTAGAATGTCTTCACAGAGAAGACACCTTATGCACATTTAATCCACGTCATCCTATCCTCTTATCACGGAAGATGGGTGAAACTAGTAAGCTTCTCAAAAATTGAGGTACAATATCAAACTCCCAATTATTTATGTTTGGATGAAAGTCAAGATTCCAAGATCTGCCATTATGATCCAAGTTTATCACTTCTTTAATCGAGCACTCATTATGATTAACAAGGAGAAAAACAATGGATACAGTTCTTTAGGTAGCGAGCTAAGGAGACACGATTCTCTAAAATCTCTTTTACTAATTATCTCTTCTACTAAACTTCTCACTACGAGTATGGAAACCTAATGAAGTATGACTTTGAGTGCACTTTCACTTAGAGTGGCTTTGAGTGCACTTTCACTTAGGTGGTGTTTGTTTTGCTTCTTTTAAGTGCTGAATTTTTTTTCAGCACTTCAAATTCAGCACTTGAAGCAAGCTAAATTTTTTTTTCAGCAAAAAAATTCAGCAGTTGGAACTTAAAAAACAAACACCACCTTAGAGTGGCAATGGCCATTGTGGTTTTCTAATACTGACAATGAACAGTATAGACAAAAGACATTCTCAATTTCCTTTATTTTTCTTGCGATTATGTACGACTATTTTTACTATTAAGTTATTCGTTTCATAAGCTTATTGTTGGCGGTTTTTTTTCTTCTAGATTATGAAGGAAACACTGGTCTATTTGTCTCACCTTGATCACGATGATACTGAAAAACAGGTAGGTAGCGAGATGATTCAGTAAGATGTTTTTATATTATGTCTACTCCTTGTCTCTAGATAACTTTGGCCATTTCCACCAAAGAAGCCCATAGCTCTTTCAAATATAGAGATCTGAGCTAACGTAGTCATATTTCTTTCCTTAATGATATACCAATACTCTAGAGTCCAATTTTCTTACTTCAAAGGTCATTATAAGATGTCAGAACTCAGAAATGTGTTCTGTTCCTTGTAATCTGGGAATAGCTTCATAAGTGCCGGTAGCCTGTGATGACTGTTTTCCTTTGAAACTCATGTGGTCATCTCTTTCCATAATGATTTACCAATACTCTAGAATCCTCCAATTTTCTTGCTTCAAAAGGCATCATAACACGTCAGAGCTCAGAAACGTCTTTTGGGCCTTGTAATCTGGGAATAGCTTGATGAGTGCTGGTAGGTTTTCATATAAAACTTATGGGTATGTATTCTTTTATCGTGTTTGGCGCAATCCTAATTAGCCTTGAAATATATCATTCAAAATTCTTTTGATCTAGGGGTCTTGTCTCCACTTAGATCTATGGCAGTCTCCCAGGCCAAGAGGTCTTGTCTCCCCCTAGATCTATGGTAGCCTCCCAGGCCAGGGGTCCTTGACAAAGAACAATCTTTCTAGCAATTACTTAGAAGTTTGATGCATCTGAATCTGCGGACTACACTGTAACGGCATCTAGTCTTTGCTGGTGGGGTGCAGGTCCAAATAAAACTTTGCTACCTTTTCCCTGACTACCATCCCATCCCCACTGATTTTTTTTTTGTGATTTGTACCTTTTTCATGCAGTTGCTACCTTTTGGAACAATTTGATCATTGTCTCCATCTTTTAACCAATCTATTCGGGGTCATTTCATCAAACATCTTTTCCTTTAATCTGCCCATTATTAATACTTACCTGTTCTAAATTTGTTAAATTTCCTTGGCCAATTCTCGATTTTTCCTTACTATTAGGATTTGACATATTTTTTAGTTTGTTTCTTGCCCCTTCATTTCTAGTTCTATAACCGATGCGTGCTGATCGTACCTTATATTGTCCTGGACGTTTCATATGTTTTGTTCTGTAACTATAGTAACTTTCTGCACCTGATGAGATTTGTCGGGATAAAATATACTAAATGATAATGTTCTTTTGATTCTAGATGCTGAACAAGTTGACTAAACAATTGAATGGTGAGGATTGGTCGTGGAACAACTTAAACACGTTATGCTGGGCTATTGGTTCTATTTCCGGGTCAATGGCAGAAGAGCAGGTATGTTATTTGCATCTTTTTCAGAATGACCTCTCATTAGAGTTATAGGCTTTTGTAATTTGAATTGTTAGTATGGAACATCATGTCACTCTCTAGTTGGCGGTGTACTTTGGGATTTTTGTCAGTATAGAGATGCTTTAGGTATCTGAACCCAACACATGTATGTATAGATTTAAGATGAATGTGTTATTCATTGTTCTGGCACTATACTTTGGCAGGAAAATAGGTTTCTTGTTATGGTCATTCGCGATTTGCTGAATTTATGTGAAATCACGAAAGGAAAGGATAACAAAGCTGTCATCGCAAGTAACATTATGTAAGAGAAGTGATTATTGTCAAATCCTCTTTCTTGTTAGTTAATCAATTTTGGATTTGTTAATTTTTTTATTTGGATTTGCAGGTATGTTGTAGGACAATATCCCAAATTTCTAAGAGCTCATTGGAAGTTCTTGAAAACCGTTGTGAATAAGCTGTTCGAGTTCATGCACGAGTCCCACCCTGGGGTCCAGGTACTTTTTTTTTTCTTTTTTTCTTTTGTGCTTTCTGAAATTCTTACATTTTGATAGCTGACCATCTTTTCCATGACTGCATATGATAAGCGAAGTCCTATTATATCTGATTGAAATCCCTCTACCTATATCTAAGGCTGTAGGTTGTGCAGGTTAGGCATCAAGCCAAGCCCAAACCAAGTTTCACTGTACTCACGTAGACCCCGAGGGCCAACCCAAGTTGATTAAATCCAAGTTTTACTGTAAACAACTAGAGCCCGGGCACCAACCCATTGGCCATATTCACAGTTTCTGGTCTGACCAGAAATTACGATAATTAGTATAACCCCGAAATCTGCTAGTTTGGCTTACCAAGTTTTCAATTCGAGTCCGACCAAATTATGCATCGGACTGAGATTTTTGAAGTTGTTGACGTATATGTATACATAGTCGAGCACTTATCATAGGTGCATGACTCTTATCTTAGAAAATGAGATAAGGAGAAGTTACTAGGCGTTAATTGTGCATTATTTAATGGTCATAACTCATAACCCAAGGATTTTAACATCCCACCATGCTTAGAAGAACCGGTCGCCGGTTGGGTCTTCACCCTCGTAGCCCATACAACAAGATCCCCGTGTCTTCGCTCATGCATCCTATTTTACGCGAACCCATTATGTCGACGTCTAGGCGCATCTATAGGCCCCTGCTATACGACGTAAACCCGCGTAATCGAACGCAGCTGCGGGGATACGAATCCTGGTGGCTGGCTTTGGCGACAAATGTTAAGACCCTAATACCAATGCTCCAATTAAAGCCTAGGCGTTAATTCTGTGGTATTTAGTGGTCGTATCCCAAGGATCCTAATCCTACATATCTTCTCCTTAAATGATACATAGTTCTACTTATCTAAGATAAGACACTACATAGCTTCCCCTTTTTTCCTTATCTAAGATAAGAGTCTGGCACTAATCATATTTGCTGGACTATGTACACAAACTTTAACAGAAGCCTAGCCCTTCTAGCCTAAACCCAGACCAGAGCTCGAATCAAGCCCGTCTTGTTCAAGTTTAGCATGCCCAAGCTGCATCCTTGCCACTTTGCGAATGAAGATTATTTTAGCAAGTATAATGCACAATCTATTCTTTGTTGTAACATATTCATAGTATTTTAGGGTATATTATTACTTATGTTGCTCCAACATATCTCTTATTCATTTCAGGATATGGCCTGTGACACATTCTTAAAAATTGTTCAGAGGTGCAAGCGTAAATTTGTTATCGTACAGGTAATTGTTTAGCCTCCCTTTCCTCTTCTACAAATTAAATGGAAGACTTGAGCTACCTAACATGGAGTAGATTCTATGCGTCTTCACATCACAAGCGGAATCAGCTTATTGAGAATTAATACTGATTTATTCTTGAGAACGCGTATTAATATTAATTAAAAATACGATTATAACTATATATATTTTTAAAACTGACATCCGATTTCCCTGCTTCATTTGCAGGTTGGGGAACATGAACCATTTGTATCTGAACTTTTAACGGGTCTTCCAACGACTGTTATGGATCTCGAGCCTCACCAAATTCATTCATTTTACGAATCTGTGCGTTTTTCTTTCATAAGTATTGATTTCATTGATATATAAAAAACTGCAAAAGTTTCTTGTTTGATACTCTTAGTTCTGATAATATTGTTAGATGATTTATTCTTCTCTCTTGGAGGTGTTTATATATACATGTTTCAATGCTGCTGTTATATAAGTTACAGCTGTAAGTTATTACAACAATTACATATAGGACTATAACATAGTGGTACTACATACATATGTGTTACAAAGATTACTGGTATAGCCATTCTAATAGGGGATGCTAAATGACTATAGGGTAAGCTATGAGAATACTTTCAGATGATTTATTTTTCTCTCTTTGAGGAGTTCAAATAGATTATACGGTGTAACTGTTATATAAGTTATTACAGCAATTACATTGAGGACTTATTAAAATTACATATAGGAGTGTTACAGCTGTTGCAGTAGGGGATGCTAAAAGACTATAGGGTATACTGTTTAACAGTCTTCAAGCAAACTTTGCGGTTTCTGATGGACTAGTCAAGAGAAATGCTGAAAGTGATGTTTGTGTAGACTTTAGTGAAGAGGTCAGTGAGCTGGTCTTCAAAGGGAACAAACGGAACCGATTATGCTAGACATAACACGTTCACAAATGAAGTGATAGTCAAGCTCAATGTGTTTGGTGAGGGCTTGAAAATTGGGTTAGGGACGTGTATAGGTAGTGTTGAGATTGCCACAATAGATAGGATTGGGCAGGATACTTACAGATAAAGCTCACAGAAAATATGAACAATTCACACGTTATCGTCACACATATATGTACCTTCATAACTGCAACAAATATGGATCCTGCATCTCATGTTATTCCTCGAGATGTCGTTTACAAAAGAATTAATCACCTGGATCCAAGCTGACCCAAGAACCACTCAGGGCCGGTCTTAATTTTTTCCACCATATGGGTCTAAAGTCAAACAAAGCCTATTCCAAGTTGGACTGAACATTCCTAGCCGATTCAACTTGTTGAACCTTTTTGGTCACTTGCTTAGATACCTTCCCTATACCACTCATATCTGAAATGAGTAGTTTACAATGGTGTTGAGGTGGCGTTTGAATAAGATGTAGGTGAGTGAGAATGAAGGAATCTTTGAATTTCTCCCCCCTACCTATCTCCCTTTATCCTCTATCCTTTATCCATAATATCTGTGCATATGAAATACAATTTGGATCACAGGATTGAAATTGTAAAGCTGTAGAAGTTGTGTAATTCTTTTCTTTTTTATTAATGTTTGTAGGTTGGTCATATGATTCAAGCCGAACCTGATCCAGTAAAGAGAGACGAGTATCTACAAAGGTTGATGGAACTTCCTAATCAGGTGAGCAAGTCCATTTGGAGAAAATCTTAACCGTCTTTGGGGAGACGTAAATGTAAATATATTGTACTATACGATCCTCTACTATCAGCGAGATACTCAATGCGAATATTTAATGTGTATCTCACTGATACTTTACAGCAGTCACAAGAGGAAGTCAGTTTAATTTGTCTATAAGTTTTTCTAAATATCTTTATTCTGAGTAATTTTCTTGATGGAAGTCATAAATATGGTTTCCTTCTTCTTGTCTGTACTATTGCTTTAGTTTTTATATGTGTGTCTCTTCCTCTGGTTATCAGGGATAGAGTAGACGCTATTGGTTTAACTTATGAGAGTTTTTTGTGTGTGCAGAAATGGGCTGAAATTATTGGCCAGGCACGGCAAAGTGTGGACTATTTGAAGGATCAAAACGTGATCAGGACTGTACTTAACATATTACAGGTATTGTTCTCTAGGACATTAAATGTTTACTAACTGAAACTAACTACATCGTATTTTTTGTTATTTAGCCGGGCACCGTGTAATTACCTTACTCTAGCCCCTCTATACACTGATGTATTATTTTTTATATATCCAGAAAAATGGATAAATTTGCCCATCCCAAAAAAAGTCCATCAACTAGACATGTTTCTATAATTATCATAATTGTCACATTGATCCTGTATCCTATGCTTTGAATCTGAGTAGTTATACCTTAGCATCAGACACCTTGTACCCATGTTGGATATTTTCATACATACTCAAATCACTGATACATAGTTTGTGCGTGGATAAGAAAATATCAATGTTTGTGGAGAACTCCTTTTTTAATTGTATTCCCTCTATTCAATGGTGAAAAATAGACTAATGCAATATATCACTACATTGGCAGACGAATACCAGTGTTGCAAGTTCACTCGGTACATTTTTCTTGACACAAATATCCTTGATCTTTTTGGACGTGCTTAACGTCTACAGGTACTGTTATTATATCTCAAGTACTATTTTTTTTCTAAGATGACGTGCAACTTACTTCGTACAGTTATTTAGACTTATTCCCGTTAAATGTAGACATACCTTTTTTTGTATCCATAATCTTTTCTCTGCGGCCCTACCCCAATTTGAACAAAATGAATCTATATAGATTTTCGTCTAAACCTGACAATTCACTTCTATGGCCTGCTATTATTAGTATTTATACTTATATCTTATTAATTGATTCACACCAGGCATGCCGACTATATTTGTTGGCTTTAGACTTATCTCCATCGACCAATATCTCCCCTCACATTTTCACTAGTAGACGATTTCCGGTATAACCAGGATTATTTTATACAAATTTGGGGTTTGGTGTGTGCCGGGGTGGGGTTAAAGTTGATCTGGAGGGAAGCTATTGTTATTGGCCTCCAAACAATACGTATCTTTTCGTTATTTCGTCTTTCAGTAATGGTAGAAGGGGTCTCTCTCTTCTTAGGGGGACATTTAAAAGTCCCCAATACATTGGAGGCTTTCACACAGCTATTTTGTTTAACGTATTCTTTACTGCAAAAAGATAGAGTATTTTCTGACCAAGTTATACCTGTGACACAGAATGTATAGTGAGCTTATATCAAGCAGCATTGCTGAAGGAGGTCCTTATGCCTCAAAAACATCTTATGTAAAACTTTTGAGGTGAATTCAAAAACTCAGCTAGAATTTTAGATTTTTTTAATAATCCCTTTTTACGATATGTAACTAGATCCTTCTTTAATGCAGATCAGTTAAAAAGGAGACTTTAAAGCTCATTGAGACATTTTTGGACAAGGCTGAGGATCAATCTCAGATTGGAAGACAATTTGTGCCACCAATGATGGACCCTGTTCTTGGTGACTATGCCAGGAACTTGCCTGATGCTAGGGAGTCTGAGGTTTTGTCTTTGTTTGCAACAATTATTAACAAGTAAGTCTCCTTTCTGCTTACAGTGTTCATTTCCCTTATTGTTTTTTTTGCTTCATGTTTGTTAATCTTAGTGCGTAATAGTATATATATGCGTCATAATCTAAAGTTTCTTCGATTTGTTGCAACAGCTATATTGGCTGGTATATTCCTATTTAATAATGATGTATGTAATGACCAGTCTTTACAGGTCTCTCTCATTGAAAAATTGACGAGAGATCTGAAGAACTTCGAATCTTGAGGATATTTGAAGATGGGAAAAGATCAAGCATCATAGTATTTTTGGGCAATCCGGCCAAGATATGGTTGAAGAAAGCAGTAGAAATCTAAAATAAATAAATTGAATAAAATCTACAATCTGCAGCCAAGATATGGTCCAACATGACACTTTGTAACATGTGAAATGATCGCAAAACTATAAAATGCAAAACTGGCTAATATTTAGAGTAATTGGTCTATGTACGAAAATTTAATGTTACTAGCATGTTGAATTGAATTAAGCATAAAGATAAAAAAAGAAGCAAAAGGAGAGTTGATGCCAAACCCAAGTTTAACTTGAACTTAATACCATATCATAGTGACAATGTTTTGTCTTGTAGTTGTGTTGAATTGCCAGCTAGGTGCCAAGCTATTCTTTCAAGTTTTTTCTCTTTCTAAACTTTGTTCTATAACTTCATGTAGGTACAAGGGTGTAATGACTGAGGACGTGCCTCGTATTTTTGAAGCCATTTTTGAATGCACGCTTGCGGTAAAGGATGTGTTATTTTGACATTTACTTAATCTCACCTACATGTTTCCAGACTCATGTTTGATATTATTTTATTGAACAGATGATCACAAAGAATTTTGAAGATTACCCGGAGCATCGACTCAAATTCTTTTCATTGTTACGTGCGATTGCTACATTTTGCTTTCCTGCTTTAATATGCTTGTCGCCTCAGGTTTGTGTTCAAAATTATGACCTTATCAATGACTTTTCCTACTGATTGGTGATCATGATTGTTTTACCCATCAGTTAAGTATTAAACTTGTTCTGCAAGGGCTGTCAATGGATCCGATAAATTCCATAGCTGATGTTTTCTGGATGATTAGTATTTACCTAGGTTTTGCTAAAAGTTCATTACTTAATTGGATTTGGATTGGCTGTGCATACAGAATATACTTCAGATGTGGACCAAATTTTAAAGTTTAACCATGTATCTGCAGGAGATTTGCAACTAACCAGTTGAGATTGTATTTCGATATGCACTCTCTTGTCTGAATCTGATCTGTTGATAGCATTTCATGTGAATATGCACTAATATTGGATGTTTTGTATATGACATTTTCTTATAATGGTGTCCTGATCTTATTTTTCATTCCCATTTTTGGTTTGTACCAGCAACTGAAGGTTATTATGGATTCTATTATATGGGCTTTCCGGCACACCGAAAGAAATATTGCTGAAACTGGGCTTAACCTTTTATTGGCAATGCTAAAAAACTTTCAGGTATGTTTTATTTATTTATTCTTTTTTATTTTTGAGCCCGACCGGACAGGAGTTAACAATGAAAGAAACTAGGAGTGGCAAAACCCACGATATTTGCAATCACTCATGATTCAATGCAAAACCTATTATTGTTTCTTGCAACTTCTGTCAGTTAAAGTACGGCATTATATTCTAACCTTTTGATGAATCTTTTATTAGGCTTCTGAGTTCTGCAATCAGTTCCATCAGACCTACTTTTTAAATATAGAGCAAGAGATATTTGCTGTTCTTACAGACACTTTCCACAAGCCTGGGTTCAAGCTTCACGTGTTAGTGCTGCAGCACTTATTTTCTTTGGTAATATTTCTTAGCACATTTCTTATAAAATTGAACTTATATAGATAGTTTTTTGAGCGAATGTCATTATAGTCCAGAGTAGTTACAATCAAGCATGTGATGTGTTTTCAGGTAGACTCTGGTTCTTTGACAGAGCCGTTGTGGGATTCATCTACTGTATCTCAGACATACCCTGACAACGTTATGTTTGTTCGTGACTATACGATAACCCTTTTGAGTACATCATTTCCAAACATGTCAAGATCGGAGGTATTATAATAAGTTTTCTATTTGTTATATATATTTGTGTCCTAATGAGTATGTTACTTTTTTCTTTCCATATCTTCCTTTATCTAGTGGTTTTTGTGAACTAATATCGGGAACGTGGAGGTTTTCAGGTTACTCTGTTTGTAAATAGTCTGTTTGAGTCTAGAAATGACTCGGCCACTTTTAAGGAACACATCCGGGATTTTCTGGTGCAGTCAAAAGGATTTTCATCTCAGGTAAGATGTTTGATTAGAAAATTATTTTAGCTCATTGACTGGGGATGCATTTAACCACACCATAAGTACATGAGACAATCTACTTACATCGTGTCAATATTGGTGTCCACTCAAAAGCGAAGAAAGTAAAAATTCAACAAAATATGCATGCAAATCTGAAAATTTATACAAAAATGACTATTTTCAATATATATTGAATAAATAAAATAAGCCTTCTAAACTCGTGAACTCGTGGAACAGGGACTAAGTAATGTAACCATCCATGCACAAATGGATAAATCCATCAAATAATAATAAAATAAATATTTGGAGCTACATTGTTTTGGTAAGAAAATTGTGTGGAAATTATTTATTCTCTTATTACTTTTGGATTTAGATTGTTAGCTGTTTTCCAGGCTAATTCATTTATCATCCCCTCCTCTCTCTCTCTCTCTCTCTCATTCATAAATATACCACTCAATAATAAAATAGTATGGAAGTTTTAATTACTTATATTTATAAAATTGTAATGGAATAAGGTGAAAGGAGTCGGGCTAATATAAAATATAACAACATTGTGAGTGCTAAAATAATTGTAAGAAAAGACTTTTTGTAAAAGATAAATATAATTTACGTGTGACACATTAATCTGTAAAACACTTGTATTTATTTGAATAACACTTATGAACAATGTAAGTATCTATTTATAAATTTTAATTGGGTGTACAAATTAAATTACATGTTTATTTAAAAGAAACTCGAATATGGTGAAGCAATTTTGCCGTCTTTATTTGGCTAAAACACGAGACGTACCGAGTAAATCACATCTAGTGATTTGGGAACACCTTATAAATCATTTTCTATGTATTCATGTCTCCTTTATCAAATAAATTTTGACTGTATTATGTATGCTGTAGGATAACGGAGATCTATATGCAGAAGAGACAGCAGCTCAAAGGGAAAGGGAACGCCAACGAATGCTTACTATCCCTGGGCTTATTGCTCCAAATGAGATACAAGATGAAATGGACTCATAGACGAAAGAGAACTTGTTTCAACCGTACTAATTTCATGTCCAAAGTTGATTTGGACCAGTGTTTGATATTTTAGGGGGCGGGGAGATTTCTAATTTTATGTATTTTTCTTCTTGTTATATTTGGGTGGGGATTGGTGATTTGGTGTTTGCCCCACTGGTGCAAGGGATTTGTTTGAACTTCTGCCTGCTGGTGATACTTGCAGAAAGTTGGTTGAAGTAGGGAAAGAGATAGCTCTTGGCTGGGGATACGGGTATATTAGTTTCATGCTAATGTAGAAAGAGAGACATATTTATTACTTAAATCTGGATTGGCGTTTATGTTGCTTCTGTGACTTTGAGGCTTGACAATGAAATGATTTCTTCTTAGTTGATTCGTGATTAAGCAGATCTGTTGTATTTTGTAAACTAACACCAACCACCTGCGGAAATAGTTTTGATTCAGAATATCAAACTATTCTTTTGTACCTCCTAAGTTTATTTTGCTGTGAGTTATGTAAGCTAAGAAGGTTATTCAAGATGAACATCTAAAGAGTATTCTGAATAAAATGGGTTATATTTCCCTTGGTTTGTTGCGGGTTAATTTTTGGGATCGTTTTCCCCAGTATACAAGCTACCTTGTTTGTCACTACAATGTAACCACATTAACCCAGCCGGATTTATTGACATGGAGGAGTTATTTTTCCTCATCGGTCGGTGTGATCAATTAACGGACGAGTGATTGATGACATCTAATGCAGGCAATTGATTGGTACACATCAAATGACATTGATGGGGATGTAAGCTTTATGTTTAATGTTAAAGAGTTGGGGTTAGTAACCTTTGGCTTAAGTTTGGTTGGACGAATAAATCAGTTTTGGGTGTTGGACATTGCTTACACACTTCTCTGAAACCCGTAAGTGGTGTTTGAGATACGTCTTTAAATTTGCAGAAGCTTGTGATACCCTACCTCGGCTTGTGACAAAGAAGAGAAAATAGAGAGTTGCAATTTAGAAAACGTTGGTCACAACTGGGATGTACTTGTTCTTGCAATTTATAAGGGTATATACGGTGACCGGAATATCAAAATATTGAGATTTGTTTGAGTTTCATGCCCTAAAACATGTACTTGTTCTTCTTCTCTCAATTGTTATAGGTACAATTATTTCTTCTTTTACTAAGACGCCCCAAGAACACCGAGGATCAATCTTTATCTTGCTGTGCATCATGGTTTTAACTCTCTGGTTGAGTAGTTCTTGGAAAGATTCTTTCTGCACGAGTTCTTCCGCATAAGATCTATCTATCAACTGACATTGTAGTACAAGTTGTCTCTAGATTACCCGTCAAGTCTCTCCTACGATTCAAATGTGTTTGCAATGCCTGGCGTAATCTCATAACTGATTCCGAGTTTGTTAAATTGCACTATTCTAAGGCCAGCCCTGGTGTTATTTACCGGGGATATTCCTTCAATGATATGCGGGAGATGGAAGAAACGATGTTCAATTTTCACCCTTCTGAGTCAATTGAAACAACTAAAAAGTTAGATAATGCAATTGTAGGTTTTTCTCCTATACCACGCAAAGTGTGGCTGGTTCTTCCTTTCTTGTAATGGATTCAGTTGGGGTTCAGCATACTCACCCCCCATACTATGCTCATACCGCCTAGGCCCTGAACCGTCCAGCGCCCAACAACTGTTAAATACAGTTGGCATTTCTCTCTCCCATCACAACTTGTCTCTGTAATATACCACTGCATGTCTAGGCGTTGAACGTTGAGCGCGTCAATTTTTTTTAAGAGCACCTCCAACAGAAGAGTATGTGATTCCGGTTTACCATACCGGTATTCTAGAATCGCATAATGTTTTCGTCCAACAGAGAATTTCGGTTTTAAGAGAGAATTTGTGATGGGAGAGAGAGAGAGATGCCATGTGTATTAAAAAAAATTCCACATGCTCAATGGTTCAGCGCCCAAGCAGGAGAGAGAAGTTGTGATGGGAGAGAGAGATGCCAGCTATATTAAAAAAGTGTTGGGTGCTCAACGGTCCAGTACCCAGGCGGTATGGGCATACTACTCCTCAAGTTCAGGTTTCGCATAATTTGGAGGGGTATGGGGGTGAGTATGCTGAACCCCATACTCCTGTTGGAAGGAGTTTTTGTAAAAGTATGGGAAAATCTTAACAAAATACTCTTATGTTGGAGATGCTCTGAGGGCTTGAAGATATGCACATTAGGCATTTATTATTGAAATTTTCAAAACTTAAATAATAATATGATTACCTCATGTGGGTTTGACCCCTTGACCTCTTGGTCATTTTCATAACACTTTTTTTCATTCACCGTTTTCGAATATGAAAGCCATGTGACTCTTGTAACCCAACTATAACCTAAAAGTTTGGTCCCACATTGTTTGTAAGCTACAGTGGAACTAAACATATAAGGTAGTACTCATATTACATGTGTGTAACAAATGGCTAAGAAAGAGTGTTTATGTGTGTGAGAGTGTGTGAGGGGGATTTTATACCCTTGACACACTTGAACCTCTCTCGGGTGGTCCAGTGGGTCGGGCTCGGGCAATTGGCTTTTCTGGCTCTGGGGCCTTTTGGTCTAGACTCACTCTATTCTTTTTGTTGAAAAGTTATTCATTTATTTCGGCTTGGGCTTAACTTTGACTTGGTTTGGTCGTACACAACGTTCTCTTCCCAACGGTTAGTATAACTATTTGGAGATACGTTGTAATTGAAAACCCTATAAATACCCATTCATATTCACGACAGAAACACACATAACTCAAACAGTTCATCTCTCTCTTTCTCTCCCCCTATGCGAACTCTATCTCTCTACCATTTTAGTACTCAATTTCGCTGAGGTGTATACTTCAATTGTACATAGTCTACCGGTACTGAGACTACTGTATCGATCATCAATCACTGCTCGTTGTATCCTGGGAAGAGATTAGACTGTTATTACTTGTACCTGGGGTAGGTTGAAGTACTCTTTAAAGAAAGTGCGATCCACGCCTCGAGCCTTTCCTTTACTTCTGTTATGTTGCTGCTATACTTTTGGTCTCTCCATAGTTGCTGCTCTATCCTTCCTTGCTGCAACAATAAGTTACTATTCCGTTTATGGGGAAAGCTATTTCATAGATTCCTTAATTTATTTCTACAATTTTAAAAAGTATATCTTATATGTGATTATGGCTCTTACCTCAGAAGTGTTGAAGTTTGATTCCAACAAACCATCTAAGTTTGGTGGTCTCAACTTCAAGAGGTGGAAGAATAAAATGCTCTTTCATCTAACACCTAAGGAAGTTGCCTTCATTCTGGACCAAGACTGCCCTGTAGAACCTTCCGTTCCCGTACCTGCGGTAGACCCTGACTTAATTGTAAACGAATATGATTTAGTCTTAGACTATATTTTGATCTGGACTGAGGTTGATTTTAAATGCCATAATTTCATCCTGAAAGGTTTAGTGGACGAAATGTACGATTACTATCTATAGTCCGAATCTGCGAAAGCTGTTTGGTAAGCATTACAGAAGAAGTATGATACAACAGAGGCATGTTCTAAAAAGTTTATCGTAAGCTGATATCTCAAGCTCACTATGGTCAACGATAAGTCAGTAATTACCCAATTACATAAGTTGTAACGAATTACGCATGAAATTGTGTCCGAAGTGATACTTCTTGATGAATAATTCCAGGTTGTCGCGATGATTGACAAATTACCGCCGAATTGGAAGGACTATAAGAATATTCTACGACACAAGTCAAAGGAGCTTACCATGAAGAACTTGATTACTCATCTTAAGGTTGAAGAAGAATCAAGAAAATAAGACCTCAAAGTGGAGATCCTTTTGGTTCAGGCCAGATGGAGGGCCCATCTGAAACCTAAGGGGAAACCCATGAAGGCTAAAAATGGTAGTAATCAGAACAATCGTGAGAACGATGGTAATCCGAATAAACGTCAGAATGGTAGACACCAGAATCCTAATAAGGGAACGAACCAACAAGCCTCACTATATAATGGAACAGTTTCTATTGTGTTCTTCAACTGTAAGAAGCCTAAACACATATCTAGAAACTGCTGGAACTGCAGACCTGTTGCTCAGGCTAACACTACCGAAGAGCCCTTAGTGTCTATGATCACAAAGATCAACATGGTCGGTGGAACCGACGGGTGGTGGGTGATTCAGGCACTTCTAGACATGTTTGCTATGAACGTAATTGGTTCAAGATCTACAAGGAGACTAAAGACCAGATGATGCAACTTGGGGATTCCCATTGCACCAAAGTGCTAGGCACTGAAGATGTTGAACTAGTATTTACCTCTGGAAGGATAGTGATTCTAAAGGATGTGATGCACACTCGTAAAATGTGGAAAAATCTTGTTTTTGGCTTTCTTCTCAACAAGGCAGGATTTCAGCAGACCATTGTCTCAGTTTAGTACATTTTGACTAAGGGTGGGATTTTTGTGGGAAAGGGCTTTGATTGTAATGGGATGTTCAAAATAAGTATTGAAATGAATAAATTTACTTCTGTTTACTTATTGTCTTCTTTTAATATTTGACACTCTAGACTATGTCATATTAACAAGAAGTTAGTACACAATATGAGTAAACTTGGTATGATCCCTAAAGTAGATTTGAATAATTTTGATAAATGTCAATCTTGTAGTCAAGCTAAAATTACAAAAACCTCGCATAAAAATGTTGTTAGGGAAACACAACTTTTAGATTTTGTTCACTTTGACATTTGTGAAATGGACGGTACTTTAACTTGAAATGGTAAAATATATTTTATAACTTTTATAGATGATCATTTAAATTATACTCATGTTTACCTCATGCGTCACAAAAGTGAAGCAATTGACATGTTTGGGACATATGTAACAGAGGTTAAAAATTAGTTTGATAGAAACATTAAAAGATTTTGTAATAATAGAGGCACAGAGTATGATTCACATGAATTTCAAAACTTGTATGAATCCTTAGGGATTATACATGAAACTACTGCATCTTATTCTCCAAAATCTACCCGCAAAGCTGAATGCAAAAATAAAACTTTCACTGAACTGATAGTTGCTCTATTACTTAGTTCTGGATCACCTAAATCTTTATGGGGTAAAACATTATTATCTAGTTGCCATGTTTTAAACAATATTTCTCATATTACATATGAATTGTCACCTTATGAAATTTGAAGAAAAAGAAAACCTAATGTTAGCTATTTTAAAGTTTGGGGCTGTTTAGCCTATGTTCGTAAACCTGATCCTAAACAAATAAAACTAGCTAGTAGAGCCTTAAAATGTGTTTTTATTGGTTATGCTATTAACAGTAAGGCTTACATGTTTCATGATATTAAGGATAATGTTATTATTGAATCACTTGGTGTCAATTTCTTTGAGGACAAGTTTCTCTACTTACTAAGGAACAGTGGCGGTAGTAGTGGGGGTTCTTAACCTTCTGCGTCTTTGACCCCTAATGTATCTCAAGTAAAAGTTCCTAGAGTTCTTAATTCTCATGATACAGACCCAAAAATTTGTAGAGGTAAACGTTTAAAGATTACTAAGGATTTTAGTAATGATTCTGTTGTACATACCTTAGATTCTGACCCTAACACTATCAGGGAAGCGTTAACTTTGAGTGACGCTAATTTGTAGCAAGAAGCCATTGAGGATGAAATGGATTCTCTTACTACAAATGAAACTTGGGATTTAGTTAACTTACCTCTTAGTAGTCGTTCTATTGACTTTAAATGGATCTTAAAGAGAAAACTTAAACCAGATGGTACTATAGATAAATATAAGGTAAGACTTATAACAAAGTGATATGTACAGAATGAAAATATTGATTTTTTCTACACAAATTCCCCAGTTACTCGTGTGACAACCATTAGAGTATTATTGGCCGTTGCTGCTGTTCACAATTTGATTATTCACCAAATAGATATAAAAACTGCGTCCTTAAATGGAGAGCTTGAAGATGAATTATATATGGATCAACCTGAAGGCTTTGTAGAATCCGGTGAGGAACGCAAAGTCTGCAAGCTGAACAAGACCTTATACGGTTTGAAACAAGCTCCAAAATAGTAGAACAACAAGATCGACCAATTACTTCTTTCTAATGGTTTTAAGATTAACACTATTGATAAATGCATATATTATAAAGTATATGGTGAAAGTTGTATAATGATTTGTCTATACGTTGATGATCTTCTTATCTTTGGTTCTACAATTGATTTTTTTTAGAAACCAAAAACATGCTTAATATTAACTTTGATATGAAGGACCTAGGCAAGGCTAGTATAATTTTGGGAATGAAGATCGTACACACAAAGACTGGTATTACTCTTGATCAATCTCATTACATTAAGAAGATCTTGAAGAAGTACACATATTATGATTGCAGAGCTGCTTGTACTCTTTGTGACCCACATGTTAAACTTTTTAAGAATATGGGGAAGACAATTAAACAGAAAGAATATGCAAGTATTATTGGTAGCTTTCACTATT
Organism: Kingdonia uniflora; assembly: GCA_014058105.1. Taxonomy (NCBI): domain Eukaryota; kingdom Viridiplantae; phylum Streptophyta; class Magnoliopsida; order Ranunculales; family Circaeasteraceae; genus Kingdonia; species Kingdonia uniflora. The sequence goes on from JACGCM010000659.1 coordinate 844,699, forward strand.
CTATGAACTGTACTAAACCTGATACTGTAGGGGTTCTATGTTGATATTTACAAGTAAACCAGGTTTGGCGCATTGGGATGCTATTGATCGAGTTATGTAATACCTAAAAAGGACCATGAACTTGGGTTTAAACTACCAAAGGTTTCCCACGGTCCTTGATGGATTTAGCGATGTAGATTAGAACACATTTTTGGATGATTCCAAAGCCACCAGCAGATACGTGTTTAATATTGTTGGCGGGACAGTTTCTTGGAGATCCAAGAAACAAACTATTCTAGCTCAGTGGACTATGAAGTCTTAGTTAGTAGCACTAGTTCTAGCTAGTGAGGAGACTAGTTGGTTGAAAGACCTCTTATCTTATATTTCTTTATGGAGTAGGCCTATACCATTGATTTTGATCCACTCGGATAGTACTGCTGCGATAACCAGAGTACGAAACAGTTACTATAATGGTAAGAAGTTAACGACACGTTACAAACATAGTATGATAAGAGGATTTCTCACATCTAGTATTATTACAGTAGATTTATTAAGATCGGAAAACAACTTGGCAGATCTTTTGACGAAAGGACTATCTCATGATAAAGTTTGGAGCACATCCTTAGGGATAAGACTAAAGCCCGTTATTGAATCACAAGTGGTAGGAACCCAACCTAATTGACTGGAAATACCAAGAAATAGGTTCAATAAGAAAAATAAGTCTCTGTGATATAGAATCATGCAACTAAGGAGCTTGTCACTCCATAGTTCATATCGTTGTACATAATGCATATATGCATGATATCTTGAAATGACTATAAGGTTGAGTTTCTTAAACTCTTAATGAGTTCTATATCTCATTCTTTGAGTGGGGTGTTTAGCTATAAGAACACTCTTAATAGACTCACCAAGGTGATTGTGGAAGTGCTGTCGCATCCTATGGGAATTAGTCTAATTCTCAAAAGCCTTCATCTATATTGGGATTAAGCACATCGCCAAAATGTGCTGGCATTTAGAACTTGTACCTGGTAGGGTTGCATTTAGAACTTGTACTTTGATATCTTATTATTCTTATACGTTGGAAATTGTCTACTACGTAAAGGTTAAGTCTAAGGACACCTTTACATAAGTACATTTTTATATATCAAAACTGTTATGTCGTTTCTTTTTTCTTTCTGAAAAGTTTTTAAAAGTGGGGGATTGTTGGATTTTTCAAAACTTAAAGAATAATATGATTACCTCATGTGGGTTTGACCCCTCGACCTCTTGGTCATTTTCATAGAACTCCTTTTCATTCACCTCTTTTGAATACGAAAGTCATGTGACTCTTGTAATCCAACTATAGCCTAAAATTTTAGTCCCACATTGTTTGTAAACTATAGTAGAACTAAACATATAAGGTAGCACTTACATGACATGTGCGTAACATGTGACTAAGAGAGAGAGAGTGTATATGTGTATGAGTGTGTGATAGGGATTTTATGCCCTTGATACACTTGGACCTCTCTTAGGTGGCCCGATGGGCCGGGCCGGCTCGGGATCGGGCTCGGGCTCAGGTTTGAGCAATTGGCTCTGGAGGCCCTGGGGCTCTTTGGGCTTCAGCTAGGCTCACCCTATTCTTTTTGTTAAAAAGTTATCCATTTATTGGCTTAACTTTGACTTGGTTTGGTCTCGTACACAACGTTCTCTTCAAACTATTCCGAAGGAATACGTACTCACGACTGAGTTAAAATCTCATACATGTTGGAGTAAAAATTGGAGAGACGTTGTAATTGAAAACCCTATAAATACCCATTCGTATTCACTCTAGAAAACACAGAACTCAAACAGTTCATCTCTCTTTCTCTCTCTTTCTTCCTGTGCAAACTCTATCTCTCTACTATTTTACTACTTAATTTCGCTGAGGTGCATACTTCAATTGTAAGTAGTCTACCGGTACTAAGACTATAGTATCGATCACCAATCACTGCTTGCTGTATCCTAGGAAGAGATTGTTGGGGTGAAGGTGCGGAATACACTCATCCATGTGCAATTTGGTTTTATCCGTTATCCTCATGGCATACAAATAATCAATCAAGAAACTAGAAATACAATTAACATGTACACAAGACACAATGTTTGCCAGAGGTTCACCCTAAGGCTACTCCCCCCACCGAGCTAGAAATCTACTATGTATCCAAGTTCAATTACAAGCCCTTAAGGGATTTCAACAAACATGGAAATCCCTAATCTCTCAATAATCCTCACATAAATTTACAAGAGATAAAAGAAACATAAGAGATCCATCAAGAACTCGAAGATTACCTCCACAAAGACTATGTTGCATACCTTCTTCTTGAAACCCTTCAATCTGCTCTCTACCTTGATTTCTCTTCTTAGCAACCAAGATGTACTTCCCCTCTCACCATCAAATCCCAAGAGAACAACACCATCCACCTTCTTCCTTGTAAAGACCAACTCTTTACAAGGTCTACCACAGAGGCTACATCTCTACTAGATTTTAAGTTTCTCTCACACATAGACTTTTAACTCACACACTGTGTTAGGAGGCTTTGAACTCACACTCTTTATTTATAGACTCTCTATTAGGTCATCACCGAAGTACGTATTACGAGACAAACTATCGCTTTAGAATAAATCTCTTTAGAACAAACTTAAACAAAAAACCAAACAGAGCATTTTTCGTTCGAACGACCTAAGTCTCATTCGAACGACTTCAGTCATCTCGTTTGAACGACTTTGACCTTCGTTCGAACGACCTTAACATAAATAGTTCACCTTTAACAGTTCGAACTGAACACTAGCTCGAATCTTCAAGCAACAAAACTAGCTCGAACTTGATCATTGAAAAATCCCATTTTCAATCCGTTTTGAGCCGTAACCTAACAGAGATCAGACTGCTATTACCTGTACCTGAGGTGGCTGAAATATTCTTTAAAAAAAGTGTGATCCACGCCTTGAGCCTTTCCTTTACTCCTGTTCTGTTGCTGCTGTACTTCCAGCCTCTCCATAGTTGCTGCTCTATCATTTCTTACTGCAACACTGAGTTACTATTCCGTTTCTGGGGAAAGCTATTTCACAGGTTCCTTAATTTATTTCTACAATAACACTTATTCATGGAGAAAGTTAAGAAATTCAATATTTAACTTGGATTTGGATTAGTCGACTGGCAAAATTGTTATGGACGTATTGTTCAATGGAGCTTTTCACTATAAAACTTGGTTACACATAATTCTTAGAATTATTTCGCTTGACCTTGGTGATGAAAAAGTCAGAATTTTTCCACGTCCTGAGTTCATTAATATGGAAAGTGACTACATAGACGTTAGTCTTGGACAGTTTCGAGGGTGTCTTTCTATCACAAATAGTGATACACATACTTGTAGTACTGAGATGTGGGTGATGATCAGGAATACAGTGTGAAAAGCTCCTGAACTTTTTCTCCTAGTTCTAATGTTCCTAGACATATTATTTCTGGGATGATTAATAAAATACTTGCCTGTTTTTACGACAAATCTATTTCCTATGATCCCGTGACTAACTGGGTTAGGTATGCTGGATATCTTTGTAAAACAAATGGGTTAGTAAGAACATCAGGAGTAGCCTAGCTAAAGTATAGCTAGCAAGATGAGTTGGAAAGTAATATTTGAAAAGGTTAAAAAAATAGACTCCCCAAAAACTACTCTATGTCAAAAGAAAAGTATGACGTGTAAACAAAAAAAGGATAAAAAAAAGTAGTTAAAATTTTTCAAACACTTTCTAACTATTAATTTTAGTTAAAAAAAGGTTTTCCACGTAATAAAGTTGTCTTAGGTGGCTGCCCATTTTTTTTTCTCTCTCCTCATTGTTGAGGAGATAGAGTATTGAAAGCTAAAATAACTACCCAATTGGGGAGGCTAAAAATATGGTTTTTAGTACTTTCTCCTTTTTATTTTAACTATAGAAAGCCTACACTAGATGCTCTAACAACTAAGTACAAAAGCAAAATACAAAGAAGATGTTCGCTATCACGCGGAGAGCCTTTTTTGTGTGTGTGTGTGTGGAGAGCTTCTTTTCGCTGATATAATTGAAGTAAATGAGTTTGAGACTTCCATGTTGTGGACCTAATACCTAATGAGATGTTCTTGAGTTTTATTTGCTGTCTTTTAATGTTATTGCATTATTCTCATTTGTCTAATCTTATTTAATATCAGATGAGCTATAAGCATGTGGTACTCTCGAATAGCCTTTGGATATTCTATTGTTATGCCATCAAACAACAATCAATTCTTTGGATATTCTGGCAAAAATAGTTTTATTTCAGAAAATGAAGCTATTTTTTTGAATCTCTAAGTTAATTTTGCCTTGAGTTATGCTAGCTAAAATGGTTATTCAAGATGAACATAAGAGAGATGTGTCCCGTGAAAAAAATTATGAATAAAATGGGTTAGAGTTTTATTTATTTTGGTAAATATTTGTTCTCCCTTCGAGAAGTTGACCTTAATTTGTAGTTGGGCAGGCTAATTTTTTGCAGTCCTTGTCCCTGTATTTTGTGGTCTATCTTGTTTGCCATTAAGTTTCTATCATACATGTTTGGGACTGTAATTACCGTTCTTCCTAAATCTAATTTTTTCGTGTTTTTTTTATCTTTTATTTTTTACGAGCAATGTGGCACGCGATAGCGCGTGTAAATGCATTATTTGTAAGATTCAAGTTGGGTTTGAGCGTAATTTTGTGATATATTAAGATTTACCTTTTCTTTGCTTAGGAACACCATATTATGCCCGCCTTTTTAACTAAAATTCTGTGCCAGATAATACTCGTCCTTGGATATAGTCTTTGCAATAAGATGATAACGGTATATTACTCGATTTTGATCAAAGAAACTTGCACTATGTTTTTCTTCTTCTTGAGGTACCTTGAATGATGTTCTCATTTGCTAGTTGTTAAGTTCGTTCTTACTAAGGTTAAAAAATCTTTGAGGGAAATTGAACGACAGCTTACGAACTATTGTGATCTTCATATCTAAATGAAAACACATAGCTTGTTGGTTCTATATATAGGATCTCAGAGACAAATATCAAATGACTTAAATGTACTTAGTATATAATTTGTAATTTTGAATTAAATCTACCTAGTTTGGTTTAATTGTTTTTAATATAGCTTCGTGTTTCAGATCCTTGGTGATCTCACCACATTGACTTCTTTATTTTAATTTTTGTGCTTTTGGTTTTGTTTCAGATTATCGAAGAATAGTGCTCTTTTTGTTTGTAAGGGGATATGGTATAATTATGGTTTCATCGCCATTAAGGACAGCTTGATCAAGAGAGAGAAGGGTTGAGTAAATGTTTTTTATTGGTTTCTTACCATTATTTTTTCATGTGTGTTAATCTTACTAATGTAGTCCTATTTTGCATGGTTTTGCATATGCAGAGTTTTTTTTTGCTGAAACAAATATAGTATTTAGAATCTGTAGGAACAGGTTATTCCCAAAAAGTTGGATTATAAATTTTTTGCCAATGAATCAGAGACCTAGTGCGAGAGTAAAAGTTTATAAAAATCTTTACCTGTTAATTTAACATTGAATTCGACGATTTTTGGTCCATAACATTCCAGATATTGGTTATATTGTCATTTTTTAGCTTCCTCCATCCAAAGTTAAAATCGTATTACCAATCATCTCCGCTGCAATAACTATCCCATCTCTCCCAATTAATGTTATAAGAGAATATACCAGGCAAGTTTCAAAGTATGCGGCAGGTATTACAGTTTGTAGAGACCAAGTAAGGTTTTCTAGCAAAGGTATAAAAAAGGTTGCAAGTTAATAGATATTGATGGTCACCAGAGATAAAAATAATGTACTTAACTTAGCAAATAAATAATCAATCAATGTCAGGATAAACATCTAACAAATAAAAGACAATGTGAATAATTCTAAACAATTTGATTACACCTATGTAATTAAAAAAATCATTTAACAAATAAAATAACATGTTCATAGCATAAAATGAAAAACGAATTCTAAACACATTGCAAAAAGGATTAAAAGTTTAAGCAATTTGTCATACTTAAAACTAAAAAAGATTTAAAAGGCGTAATACTTTTAGTCACTTTGAGAAGGTCATAATCTATATATAATCAATGTCTAAGACTGTTGTTTTGCACTATGAATTTCCTACAGCCTTGATAATAGTAGTCTCCTCCTGAAAATGCAGAAAAGATTCAAAAAATGAGAAACTTAAAACATTTCTACATTTAATTTAATATGAATACAAAATTTGAAGAACAAACTTTAAAGCTGAAGTAATCGAATTGAAAAACTCTTTATACAAAGTTCAATTAACAGTCTAACGAAACTTTAGTATTTGTTTTTGAAATTATATAGGAAATAAATAAACTTTCCTTTAAGAAGAAGAATGACTACATCTCAATATATTTCATATCCATATAGGTTTCTAAACAAGTAGCTTAGAAAGAGCAATTTAGAAGGCCTAGTTTCTTTACTATACTACTATCCAGTCCCTCAAAACACTTTTTCGAATCATATCGATGGCTCTTTTGACATTTATACCCACATCTCCCCCAAGCCTAACGTCGCTATGGCAGTTTTACTATCTTGCTGCAGCTAGACATCGTCGTTCTGAGGTCTGAGAGCTTCATCCTACTAGACTCGAAATCTCTCTCAAAATAGATCCTACCGATGCTCTATGTCTAGGCTACAAAACTATAGGTAAGGCAACTAGACTGAGCTTGCTTAAGTCGATCCTGTGCGACCTGAAGGTTGTATAATTGCTGTATTTGCATATAAAGAATATTTTACTTTTCAAGTAGTGCAACCGAGGCAGATTAAAGAGTGGAACTTCCTTTTTCTTCCTATAAGTTAACCAAGTCTTTTCCTCAGGTTAAGTTGTCTTGTCTCTAATCTCTCTATCAGAATACTCATAAGGTTTAATTCACAGTCAGACGTAAGTCACCTTGACATTGATTTCCATAAGGCCTTAGTCTTTCAATACTAATCAAACCTCGTCTTCCTTCCCAATAAGAAAATCACAGCTAATCTAAAGTCCTACTCATCTGGTTTAAAAAATCAAACAAATTAAGCCAATTAAGAGCAGTCACAAAAAAAAGTACCTTTGTTGAGTGGTACTAATTATCTAGGTAAGAATAAGATTTTTTTGAATTTCTCCTAAATCTTTCTCCCAAATCAACAAATAAACATTACAAAACTGGGATTTCCCCCATATCAGTAAGAGAAAATCTGCCCAAAATAAAACTTTACCAACCTATCTATCTTGCCAATTCTTCCAAACTCCTTGTGGGAAACACAACAGATCAAATTCGAGTCCAACTATACCACCCTCATTAGCTTGATTTATTATGGTTTCTCATGGAAGGGGCCAATCTCTGGCTCCCTTTGGCCAAAATTGATACCCCCAGTTGGACTTGTACTGAGAATTCCATGATCGATCTTCTGCATCACGGTACTGGAGATTTCCATCACTTCCATCGTCACTTTCTGTAATAGAGTGGTGTGCTGCTATTAGAGAGGGAAAGTGGGAGAGAAGCTAGACCATGGGTAAGGGGGGATGGAGAAAGAGAGTGAGAGAGAGAGAGTTGGGGAGGGGGTATAAAGATGAGAGAGAGATACACACACACACAATTTATAGAGAAGAATCAGAGAAGGATTTGTATAGAGAAGGAGATTGAAAGAGAAAGAGTTTAAAACCCAAAACTACCATCCAATTGGGCAATTTAGGGTTGGACGACTCAGATGATTTCTATGGTACAGAAGTACCATAGAAATAATCCAGGCCTTCCAAAGCACGCCTCGCCATACGCAACAGTGGAGTGGACGTATAAAGCCAAAGAAAAAAGATGGGATGTTTTTATTTATTTATTTATTATTATTATAGATATGCATATTAAAAATGGTTGTTCCATATGGGTTTACTAATAGAAATAACTTACGGGCTGTAAGAACTGATCGAATCATATGCTGAAGAGGTATTCTTTTATGTCCGATTCTTTCGACTATTATGTCAACTTGTAATGAGGCATTTGGTGAGTCTGAACTAAGGATTGTATTCTTCGCAGAATAAAAAGCTATGGAGAAAACGGAGGATCTGAAGAAATATTTTCAGTAAATATAGTGCTACGAAATGTTGGATTTGGTAAAAGTAACGGAAAAAGGACACTATCTCATGCCAAGAAAGAAGGTTCTTTATTTCCTGACTGATGCATGGTCAAGCTCAACGTGTTAAACATCTGCTCATATAAAACTTACTATGTAAACTGTTTATTGGGAGATACCCAAATATTGTCGTGAAAAGGAATCAATTTGAAGAAGGGACTTGATTTAAGAAAATATTATTTTAAGGTTGGAAATTAATAATCTGCTAACAAAGTTTCCAGGTTACACAAAAGCTAGGTGGCACTTTCTCATTCATGGTTATTATGCTTTAGGACCCTGGGGTCCTCCTAGCAGCGCTCAAATTTAAAAGCATTAAGAGTCATCTAAACTTTTCATCAACAAAGAAGAAAGTAGCTTTTGTATGTTCAACAAATCTTTCCCATGTTAATATCCATGTAAACTATACTAAGATACTAATCTGTGAAAAAAACTTTGAAATTACATTTTATTTCTAACAATATTGGGGACTTGTCATTGAACAATACGAAAGTTTGCACCTCATTTCCATTCATTCTTTTCAGGGGTGGGTACTCCCAGTCACGCCCTTGAATCCTTCTGGAGGAACATCAACTTGGGACTCATCTTTGACTGTTGATGCTGCAATGTAATTCATTGTGAAGAACATATGGATTAAAATACATAGATTAACCTCTGCAATGGATCATAATAGAGAAGATGGTAAATAATATTTGCGCAGTAATGTTCAATAAACATCAATATACTCATCCTCGGATCATGAATAACCTAGACACCACAACATATACTAGTCTAAAGTTGGGTCACCATAATATAGTATATTCATAGTTTCATTGATTGGTAATCTTATTTTTGCTATTTTGGACGTATACGTTGTTTTAACAACACCACTACTATGAGTTCAGATATGCTTACTTTGAAGGTTTTGAGATAATCCTAACACTTACTCATAATTTGGTGTAATGAAAAGGATTTATCAAAAAGTTGCTAGAGCTCTAAATTTGATTTGAGCTCAAGGAACAATCTCTTCAAGAGCTGAGGGTAACACTACAGACAAAAAGGCCTAGAAGGAGAGAGGGAGATCCTATATCTGGAAAAAAGACATTGGGGGCAGGCAAAAATATCGTCAACTCATCCTTCTATTGAAATGGGGAAGAGCGGCTCGTAAGACTCATGGAAGCTTATACTGCTATTTGGTGAAAGACAAGAAAAGGGAATATATGAATGTATAGACAAATTTGATTCCCAAACAATTTTTAAGAAGAAATTTGATCACAGATATATTGTTGCTGGGTTGTTAGAGAAGTATGTAGTGTTGATGTTTCAACCCCCCCTTCATTGCAAGTAAGAATAACAGATACATTGGAATGAAAAACTATGCTTATGGCTAAATCAAAGCACAACTTACTGCTAGAAAAGAAGAGTAAATAAAATCTTCATACCATAATTCTTCAGAAACAAGTTTAAAAGTAAAGATCGCATAATTCAGCCTGGCCTAAATTGTATTAAGGGGAACTGCCCTCTCACTCTCTTGGCGGTAATTCTGCAATCTCTATCCCTCTTTGGACACTTGGGAGCTATTTATACTTTTTTGTTTCTCTGTCTCTATAATGCTTTACAACATCATAAGTTCATAACTACATTGCGGTTAAATAACTGGAAGGTATTGTGTAGAATGTGTAGGTAATTATAGGTTCTGTGCATGGATAGATGAATATGCATCTCTTAATTTGATTTTTTTGGTCAGCATAGGTGGGGATGATGCTTAGAGCTATGGGTTTCAACTGTAGCACTTCAATCTATCTGGCATCTGGGAAGATATACCAATAATAAAGGAACTTAGCTCCGCTTCTTAAGATGTTTCCTCTTATTCAAACCAAGGAGTCTCTGGCGACCCCAGAGGAGCTTGCTCCTTTTGAGGTGAGTTTCCGTTTTTTTACACAAGGGAATGTGCAATTTTATGCTCCCCTCCCTTTAATCTCTGTATATGTTCAATTGTAGGGATATGCATCGATGTTGGCTGCTTTGAACTACAGTGTGTGCTTGGTTAGTGAAGTTTTTGTGACAACGCAAGGGGGAAATTTCCCACATTTTCTCATGGGCCATAGGTAGTTCATGTACAAACACGCTAAGACCATTAGGCCTCAGAAGCGAGCTCTAGTTTATCTACTTTAGGATACCCGAATCAGGTAAGTTGACCACAACACTTCCTCATTATTTACATATCAGGCTCATGCGAGAGTAGTAAGATTTGTGGGCCCTGCATTTATTTTGTGGATAAATACAAGTACCCTCATCAAACTGTATGCTTCTATCACCTACAAGTTGATATTTGGTAAAATTTCTTAGTGCCTACCTACTTTTGGCAAACTGTTATGTTTTGGCTTCTCTGCCCAACATTTTTCTCCTCGAATGCATGTCTTACTCAAAAGAGCATGGGGGTCTGCTTTCAATCCCAACTTTCCTTGTAAAATAATGAAGTTTATCTTAATAACTCTATTTCACAAAATGATAACCTTAAGGTCCTGAACTGTACAAACTCTGTAAAGAACGTGTTTTTGGGATGAGTAGTTCTAGTTATTGGGTTTAAAATTGTTCAATATATATTGGTGGACAATCATTAAGATTTAACACGCACACACAAACATTTATCCGGAGAGTAAGCCTGATACCTTCTCTTTTAATACCTTTTTGAAAAGAAGTGTACATACATACATATAGATGTCCCCATTCTAAAAGTATGTGTTTTATTGATCTAAACAGTTGGAAAGTTTTCAAGAACCAGATAAAATTAATGATTATAAAAATGATCGTGAGGGATTTATGGTGCCTAAAGATATAACAATTGACAAACGATATTCAATCTATGCCCACCCAACACAGGAGTGCAAGTGCTTACGTGAATCTCCAAATTCAACGTTTGGGTTAGACCCTACTGCTCACAACCTCAATGCTGCTCTTGAGAACAAGAGATAAGCGCTCACGAAACATTCAACAATTATCATTTACCATAAGTTTCTACTACCATTTCTTGTTTTTAGTTCCTACTTTTTTTGCCCCAACTACTGCGGAACCTGCGAAGCAAAAGTGGCATTGCCTTTATGTTGTATAGTCAGGAATCAGGTTTAGCAGATTTTGAAAAGTGGGAGTTCCATAGTTATATTTTTTATTCATCAAATTCATCCTATTTCAGATCTGAAATATGTGGAGGTAGATCTGGAAAGAGAAACAAATTGATCTCCATCTTTGAGAGTGATTGTATCTAAGTTTTTTCTTTTACTTCCATAAAACAACTGAATGTAATGCTAAAATAAATAGAGTAATAAAAAAAAAGAACTATGTTTAAACTTGTAAAGTAAAAGTTTTCTCCTCAATCGATTGAAGAGAAATCCAAAAGAAAAGTTTTTCCTCAATCAATCGAAGATTGATTTGATTACTACTTAGCGCAAGAGATTCATATGAAGTAATTACAAAATATAGCAAGAAATAATACCTTTTCTAGGAATCGATTTAGGTTTGATCTCTAGAACTAAAATAGGGAGGAGTTATTGATTAATAGAGGAGAGCCGGAGAAGGATTTGTATAGAGGAGAAATAATCTAAGCATTCCAAAACATGCCCCGTCATACACGTCAGTGGAATGGACGTCTGAAATCAAAGAAAAAGATGGGTTGTTTTTTTAATTAAACAGGAACAAATCTCACCAAGCTTTTCCTAGGAGATAAGTCTACTTCTGATGGAGGACAATAACTAACATTCAAAAGAGGGCACTGCAAAAGCAAATCATTACATCGTGAGCCATTTGTCCTTGAGATAAATCAAAAATCAAATAAGAGTGTAGAAAATATTAACCAATCGTACTCGTATGAGAGTAAATTAAAAGCATTCTTGGATATGTCTCTATAAGTATCAAGGTGACTACATAATGTCCACAAATATGTTAACCTCTCGCAATATTGACCAATTTCATGAATTTATTGCGATAATTTTATGATAATTTTGAACACCAGAATTTGCTTGCATAAAAACATTGCGCTTGAATATATTGCAGGTAAGTAAAAATTGAATATACATCCCTTTATTTTTAGACCACGGTTAGAACTATGCAATATTTTTAAGGTATGAGTTATTATCCTTGCCTGCTCAAATTTAGTTTTTGGCAATTCACAACCAGTATTTGACATCAACTCCACCAAGCAAGCAATGGAAGATTCAACCAACTCCCGCGCCTACAAAAAAATGATGCAGTAGAGATTATTTCAAGATAAAGTTTGATGCCAAACCACATGAGAAGTATGGATCAAATTTCTCAATCGGTCGAATAAATTTGTGTTTAACCTAGTATCCACATTATATTATGATAGACAACAATATACCCACAGTATCAGATATTCGACCGATAGATTGTTTAAAATCTCATGATATATCCTGGATATAAATGTAGATGACTTCCCTTTTCAGTATAAATAAATAAGAATTATAAAATCTAATATGCCTGGAAATATCATATGATTTTGAAATTATGACCGTGATTTTAGATCATATTAAATATGCATTTGAGGTTTATCTTTTTCATAGATATATTGATTCATTGAACCAATATATCATAACAGAGCTGAATGTTTCTATCTGTGAGTAGAGCTACTACTGTGATACAAATTGATATCTGACCTCCATATAACCCATCGACAGTTGTTTTTCATAATCATTTGCCACGTGTTATTGTGACATTCTGCTAACTGCATCATGATGTTGAGCAATCACCAATGCGTCTTCTAAAGCGTCAGTATTAGGTCCTGAGCTACTCCTTCCTTTAAAATATTCCAATTGCCTCGCTGCCTGATTATACATCAAAAACACATTGGTAGCTAAAATCAAACTGCAAGAAGACCGCAATTACTTCATGCAAACAGAAGAGTTACTTGTAGAGTCCTATTACTTCATGAAAACAAAAGAGTTATTTGTAGAGTCATATTACTTCATGGAAACAAATAACCTCCTCCCTTGATAACTATCGCCCTAAGAACTGACATATCCTCCAATTTTTTTGAACCCTTTTACAATACACCCCAATTCCCCTTTCCTTGACATGTATTTCAAAAAAAGTTACTACATGCCAAAATGTTCCTGCGTGTAAGGTGGTATCTTAGTTCTCTATTCAGTTATTAATGGAGAAAGGATTTTTTCTCTTATTATTGAACCTACAAAGCAGTAGGGGGAGTACAATGAAATGACCTTGAAACAAAGACACTATCTCCAAATAACTCAAGCTAAGAGTGGCTAAGGACTCTTACCAGATAGAAACCACTCATCATTCTGACATATCTTTTTAAGGCTAGCCTACATGTAAATATCCTGTCCAGTATGCATTCTCACGATCTGAATATCTGATAATAGCATGCCTCAGTTTTCACAGGAGTGGTAAAGCAATATAACAAATTAGTTAATTCCAACTCTCAAAATTTTAAACTCATGGGAAAAAATCATCCGTCTTGATCGGCCAGAACTCTTTGGTTGCATATTTTGAGCCAGTGTAAATAGATTAGTTGATTCCAACTCTCAAAATTTTAAACTCATGGGAAAAAATCATCCGTCTTGATCGGCCAAGACTCTTTGGTTGCATATTTTGAGCCAGTGTAAATAGATGGGGTTGAGTAAAGTGCATTGACACACCCATCCTAAAAAGAATTAAAACAAATGAATCACAATGAAGAGGTCCATAGTACTGAAAATTGGAGAAAATGTATGTGGAATCCTAAAGGAACATACATGTCTATTATTTCAAAGCAAAAAAAGGAGCTGTCATATTATTTATTGCTAAAAACTTTGGCAGAGGCAAGGAAGAGTTTGACCAAAATAATTATATATAGACAACAAGGAGTAGCTTAAAATATACGTATATTAGTCTCTGTATATTATACTTATTCAGTTGTTCATGCTTTAAGTACCGCGTAGCATATTGACATAATGAATGAGCTTATCCATATTGCGGAACCAACTATTTGCAAATGAAATGGTGTGGTGCTTATAGGGGAAATTGCTCAAATTAATGTCACATTCAAGGTGATCATCTTTGATGTTTGTAACAGGCTTGAGCAAATAAATATCATGTCTCAAGGTTCCTGACTTAATTCTTTCAAGGGAATATGTCACTACTTATGGAGCCTTAACCCCAAGTTCACCATGAAAGATAGTTTGGGTTAGTTGGGAACTTTGGAGCCACCCAATCCTAGAGATATTAAAATTAATCATTATGGGACACTCAGTTCAGATGGAGGGAAATATGGAGGTATAATAATGGAGGATAAAGGTAGATACATCATTTGCTATTATGGAAGAAGAGAATCTGGGTCAAACATCTTACATGAAGCTCAAAGTGTGTAGAAGGCCTGGAGATAGCAGTTCAGAATGGTTTTAAATGGTGGTTATAACAACTAGGACCAAATCAGTTAAGCAATATATGGGAGATGCAACTAAGGCTAAATAAGGGAGTTACTTCACTATAAAAGTAGCTATTCAAATCACCCTTGAGCTTGAAGAAGTTACAGTTATGTATAACTACAAAGAATGTAATAAAGGTGCATATAGTATATTGCCTAGCTCCTTGCCCTCTAACATGTGTACTATAATCGAGGAGGACGCTAGTAGGACAATGTACACACACTTATTAAAAAAAAAGTGTTATATACCAGGGGAAGGGGTCTTGCCCAAACCCCTGCTTGCTTCAGCAATTCATTTTGTTTTTAATGTTATAATGCATCAAATAAGTCAAATAAACAAGCCCGTTACATTGAAATTCATAACATAAGCAACAATTTAAATGACAAAAAAAAACACACAAAGAACCCCAAATCCCAATCAACCCAATATGATTCAGCTAAAAATGATCAAGATCACCCCTTTATGGGTTTTACTGTAATAATCAATCAAGGGTTATGTACAAAACAATCGGTAATTCTAAATAATCATTCTAAAATAAAGAAAGAAACAAACCGAAAGAAGAGGTTGTTCGAGTTTGTGAGAACTTTTGGTTATGGCGATGCTTTGATCTCTCCCGACTTTGGAGGTAACAAAGCAGTAGGAGTTTGAAAGAGAAGGAGTTTAAAACCCAAAACTGCCATCCAATTGGGTAATTTAGGGTTGTCCGGCCCAGACGATTTCCACGGTACAGAAGTACCATGGAAATAATCCAAGCCTTCTAGAGCATGCTTCGGTATACGCGTTGGTGGAATGGACGTCTGAAACCAAAGCAAATGGTCCACATAATATGATTCGTCCAAGTTATGTTAGCCTGTAACAGAAATAGAAAGCAAAAGAGTTGGTGAATCTAAACTTAGTAGATGTACTAACTCCCCAAAGATAGCTAATTTTTTTTCCTTCATTTGTTCTCTTAAGTTCTTTGAGCACTTTAATTACGCATTCCCTAGCTTAGAGTTTGATATTGGAATATCCCACAACGATTTTTAGAATGAAGCCATCAAAATAACTGCACTACGCAAAATAAGACGCGAGGAAATAAAATGAATAATCACATACTACAAAACAAGATTTTACATGTAACTTGCACTAAGCTCTTAATTTGTCCATGGAGAAGTTCATTGAAGACCCCTAAAATTCTGGTCCGAACTCAACAACTGCACTTCATAAGGACTGAAGTACTTATGAAATTACAGTCATTTGTCAAAAACCAGTCTTTATTTTGATGAGTATGGAGCATCTGATAGTCACACTTAACTACAGTTGAGTTTGGAAGCACGCATTTTCGTATCCTAGGAAATAAGTACCTAAGGCACGTAATCTTAGATGAAAATGATCTTGATAGCTTACCCCTTTTAAAAGAGTATGTACAAATTCATTGAGTATTGGGGAAGTTATCACAACAAAACAAGTTATAACTTTGCACAAACACACATGTACCTGGGATACAGCAGTAGCTACAAAGTTGTTGACTATATCCTAAACATTGTAATAAAATAAATCGACATTATCCTTCAATGAAGAACTAGAACATAGATAAATTTGGGCATAGACTAATATCCTGAGTTTTATATAGATCTTGTTTCATGATTAACTTGAACAATAGGGGAGGCATCATTGAATTCAAAGTAGAAACCACTGGGAGGTTCATAATTCTCAGGGAATGAGCCGGCAAAAATATGTTAATTTACAAATAAAGTTGGTCAGAAAATCATTTACCACTATAACTAAAATACCTAGATCAAGCACAGTGACGCCATTGATCAAATTCATTTATATATCTCCATAATTTAGCCTAAGCAGGCTCACCTGTGCTGATGAACCAAAGGTCTTAGAACCATGCCAAGCAACCTCAAGTCTTTTCTCACTTTTTTGCTTTGCTCGGTCTTGATAATCAATCTGTTCAAAGAAAAGAGAGTCAAATCCAACCTACACCGACATAAGTGTATCCTTATAATATACTTTTGAGAAAAAATGTTGAGATTATGACTACTTTTTTACTTCAATACCCATCATGCTCTTAGGCTAAAAAAACTTCCTCCCCCACTAATAGTTTAAGCATTTTTTAAATTATTTACTTGAAGCTAATATTTACTTGTGAACAACATTCGTTTGTTACAAAATGATTAGTGAACAACATTCGTTTGTTACAAAATGATTAGTGAAGAAGATCATCTTGAAGCTTAGTAATATACACACCTCTGACCCTAACAAGTAATCTTGCACTGCAGAATGTTCAAAAGGATCAATCTGCCATCCGATTCTTGGTGTCTGACCGAATTCCCTTTTAATAAATCGATGTCCTAGAGTAGTCTGATCGATCATGTCGATGTAATGTGGAGCTGCCTCGTCATGTATGCACATGCCCCCATTTCTAAGACAAATAGCCAAAACCCCACAATCCCAATAAAAAACATGTCAGCATTTGCTATACTAAAACATATGTTACCTACATGAACTCAAGCTAACCGGATTTGACTAACTGCCTGACTGTGTTTTGGACTACCACGCTTTGGTCATTCCACCAACGTTGGAAAAATGCATGCAAGTAAAACCATAAACATTCTGACATGAAAGAAAATGGTAAGTGTGTCGTGATTCAGACATATGCTAACCATTGGAAAGAAACACCGCGAAACATACGTTAAAAGAAGAAGAAAAGATAATTGCCATCTCCACGTAGATGAACTTGCGATTCTTATCAGCCAACAGAGCTTCAACCACAGAATCCAATATATTTTGGACACAAGGACCCTACATTACATACAAAGAACCCAATTTGGCTAGTTATTTTTTCAATCAAAAACATTTTGCGGTGAATCGAAAGAGATACCTGAATCAGATTGTTGGAACCACCATAGTACCGATCAACTGTTTTTAACCAACCCACATTGTCATGCGTATGAGGGACTAAGTGAACATTGAGTTTGTTTGCAATGATTCTCTCCGAAGTGTTGTAAACGATGTACATGGAGTCTGCATAGATAGTGCTTGTGAAAATGACCAAAAGTATAAATACTACTGCTTGTTGAGAGATAATCAATCTAGAGCAATATAACAGTACTATATTGTATGAACAAAAGGAGAGAGAAAATGAGAGATTTCATATTGATTCATAATCGTCCCCAATACATAATATATATATAGGTAAGCCTATAACATAAGTTACCTAATCTCAGGGGCGAATCTAGGACTTGAGTCCACTGAGGCTAAAAACAAAACAAGGGGGTTCGGGGGCATCGCCCCCAAGAAAAAGAAAAAGAAGCATATTAGAGTATTTTAGTATCGCTTATATTAGAACTCATGCCAAGTTTACAAAAAAAATAAAAAAAATCCTTGAAGAGAGTCTCCAATACAAAAGTAATGTTAAATAATAAGTGAGGCTGTGAGGACTTGAACCCTTGTTTAAGTAGTCAAAACCAAAATACTTGTCCACTGGATCAATAACAATTATATGATTAGAACCTAGTGGGGTAAAATATATACAAATTATACATATATGTATCATTTTTAGCTATCTGGTAAAGGATTTCTAGCAAATCCAGTGAGGTCCCCCCTAGCTTCACCCTTGTCTAATCTACTCAAACTCTCCCTATAACCCTATCGAGCCTTTGGGCTCGTTAAGAGTTCGTATAGGACACCCCAACCCTGTTGGGTTCCTAGATTGGGATTGGACCCAACTCCTAATACTCCCCCTTGGGGTGTTCCATACTAGGACGACTTGCCTAATTAAAACCTCTGCCTAACAAAACCCACTTGGGCAAAAAGCTGTGCAGGGAAAGAGTACAATCCTATGCCCTGTATGGGTTGTGGACGCGTATACGTTGCCTCATAAAAACCTCCAGCCAGTAAAACCACCTAGGATAAAAACTGTGCTATTAGGAAAAAGAGTATAACACGCATGTGTCAACATCAGGCTGGGACTACTCCCCCTGATGTCGATCTCCCTAAGATGTATCTCTATGAGATATTGATACACAAGTCTTCTTCATGTCGATTCCGTGTAACAACTGGTTGAACGTAAGTGGTGCAAGAGTCTTCATGAATGGGTTTGCAAAGATGTCTTCTAAAATATCTTGAGCAACGTTAATCTCATTCGCCTTTTATAATACATAAGGTTGGAATGGCTTCTATGAAATATGCTTCGTTCCATCGCCATTGATAAATCAGCATTGACTTAAATGATGCAAGATAAATTATCTTCATATATGGTCGATGCTTTATCTTGGATATAACACGACACAACTTTGGTTGATGAGATGTATCTTGGAGCGTAACCATTAATCTCTTACCAACTTCATGAAGTGCAAGAATCTTTGTGGTTCTAGGTGTAGCTACCATCGTCTGCTTCATCGATCTCCAAGAATCTTTATGTATCCCCGTACATAAACACATAATCTATTTGACAATGGCCTATTTGTTGGTCTGAGAAGTATTAAGTATCGGTGTACTCTATACTTTTACGTTTACCAATTCGAGTAAAACATACACTAGTCTTTTATACCAATCAGATACCTTAGAATGTGCCTGATCTCAATCTAGTACCTTTGGGTAGAACAAATTATGGCGAGCCAAACAGTTTACTACAAATGAGTCATTGGGCCTAGTATACCCAGCTAAATATAGCAAAACACCTTCTAGTTATGGCATCAAAGCCTTAGGAGTTTTTCCCCCATTAGGATGGTGGAAGATGTCGTTGTCCATGCCCAAGTGATGGACGTACAATAAATGATTTAACACCGTGTGCTACATCCATATCAAAGTGCTAGATAACTCTTCTGATATATATTGCTTGGTGTACGAGTGCCATTATCAAGATGTTCGATCTATAAATCGAGATACTCTTAATTTCCCAAGGTCTTGTATTTCGAATTCCTTCCCAGGGTATTCGGCGGCTCTTGTGATCTCCCTCGGAGGTCTAATAATATTCAAATCATTTAGTATACTGTTATGATGAGTGAAGCTAATATTTGTGTTTTAAATAAAAATACATGGACAGATAAAGATATTTACCAAGTCCTCAACCTTCAAATACTCAGTCAACTTGTTATGTCTCATGGGCCCCAATTGCTTCAAGTCAAAAATAACTTTTCTAGTTTTATTATGCAAGCACCTCGTGTGTCAGGCTTAATTGCTTCTAGAAGCTTATACCTTCCCAAGTAGCTTCATGTAGATATTCCTATCTAGTTTCTCATATAGATACACGATATTTACATTAGATGCATGTCTAGCTTGTCCTCGACAAATTGACAGACTGATCAGTTCTGAAACGTTATAGAGTCCATAACTGAGTAATAGGTCATACTACAATCGATGCCAAATCTCTTAAAGATTTCCAGGGTAATTAGTCTTGCATTGACCTAATTATCTCTATAACTACGTATGGTTTGGGTTAGATTCAGAAAGACGCGGAGTTGAAGATCATTAAGCAGTGTACATTCAAGTTTATGATTACTGAGAAGTTTATTGACGAAGTGACATGTGAGGTGGTTCCGTTAGACGTGTGTCAAGTCATCTTGAGTAACCCTTATCTTTGGGACCGAGATGCAATCCTTTACCGTCGTGTTCGCAAGTATTGTTTGGTGAAGGATGGGACTGAGTTTTATATTAATATGCGTAAGGAACATATCACTACCAGTACTTTTGTAATGGCAACTCAGGCAAAGAGGTTGGTTAATGCGAGTGGAAAATTTGTTTTATTGTTGGTACGACTGGTTCCAGAGGGCCCGTCGACTACAGTATTATCTACTTTGGCAATGACTCCTAAGCAACAAACCGATATGGGGAAGTTGCAAGAGAAGTATGAAGACTTATTTCTGGGCATCGAAGGGATGCCTGCCGCGTAAGAGGGATGTGGAACATGATATCACATTGGTGAATGGTGAGCCACTACCCAATATTGAGCTATATCGGACTTCTAATACAGAGTCTGATGAGATCAAGAAATAGGTACATGAACTCCTGGAGCAAGGAGTTATTAGTCCAAGTTGCTTACCTTGTGGTTCGCCAGTGTTACTAGTGCCGAAGAAGGATGGGTCTTGGAGGCTGTATATGGATTATCGGGCATTGATCAAGATCACGGTGAAGAATCGTTATCCGCTTCCACGGATTGATGAGCTTTTAGATGAATTACAGACGGCTCAATTTTTCACCAAGTTGGATCTTAAGTCGGGTTACCATCAAGTTCTAATCTGGGAGGAGGATACTTGGAAGACAACGTTCAAGACCAAACAAGGCTTATTTGAGTGGTTGGTCATGCCTTTTGGGTTATGCAATGCTCTGGCGACGTTTATGCGGCTAATGAATAAGGTACTTCGTGCTTTTATTGATGATTTTGTGATTGTTTATTTGGATGATATCTTGATATATAGTCGTACATGAGAGAAGCACCTTGGGCATTGACACAAAGTGTTGGACGTGTTGCGATCGCAACAGCTTTTTCTGAATGAGAAGAAGTGCGAGTTTGGGAAACGGGAGCTAGTCGATTTAGGATTTATTGTTGGTGGCGGCGAGCTTAAGGTCGATCCAGAGAAGGTCTCGATCATTACTAATTGGCCTAGACCCCGCACAATGACGGAAGTGAGGAGTTTTGTGGGTTCTTGTCAGTACTTACGGAAATTTATTCGGCATTTTTCACAAATAGCCGCACAGTTACATTCTTTGACGAAGATCCGAGTACAGTTTGTGTGGGAAGAGCACCAAGAGAAGACCTTTTTATTACTGAAACAGAAGATTACAAATGCACCAGTGTTAGCATTGCCCAATTTGCAGTGGCCTTTTGAGGTCGAGACAGATGTGTCAGACTATACATTAGGGGTAATCCTTTTACAGGGTGGGAAGCCAGTTGCTTACCATTCTGAGATATTTACAGGAGCAGTACACAACTATCCTACCTACGATAAGGAGTTCTACACACTATATCAATCAACTAAGCATTGACGGAGTTACTTATTAGGGAAAGAGGTTGTGGTACATTCTGATCACAAACCGTTACAATTCTTATCTACGCAGTCCAAGCTTCCGCAAGCTCGCCATATGAAGTAGATGTCGTACCTTCAGCAGTTTTCCTTATTGATCAAGTATAAGAAAGGAGTGGACAACAAGATGGCTGATATGTTATCTCGACCCCCATTAACAACTATTTTACTTTGTTGGTAGCTATGCAGATCTAGCAAATTGTTCCTTCTGAGTACATTTTAGGGTATGACGATGACACGGAGCTCAGTGTGATTCATGAGAAGTTGCTGCAGGGTAAGGCGTACGGGTATGTTCTGAAGGATGGTTTGATTTATAGGGTCTATCAACTATGTATTCCTGAGGGTGGAGACCATTTGCAGTAGATTCGAGAGGCACATTATTACCAGGTGGCCAGTCATTTTGGGATAGAGAAGACTATTTTGAATTTGTGATGTTATGTCTATTAGCCAAAGATGTAGGTAGATGTTGCTCGTGTGGTTTGTGGTTGCGTACTATGCAATACATAGAAGCCTTCTAATTGGAAGATAGGACTGTACTTACCATTGCCAATTTCTAGTCGACCTTGGGAGAGTATTTCGATAGATTTTATGGGTGGTTGGCCCATGACCAGGTGTAAGAATGACTATTTATTTGTGGTGGTGGATCAATTCAGTAAGATGATTATTCTTATTCCATGCTAGAAGACAGTCACAGGGGAAGGAGCAGCGCGATTGTTTTTCAGAGACGTCTAGAGGTATTTTGGGCTCCCTTCTTCTATTATTTTTGATAGGGATAACCGCTTTTTGAGGAATTTCTAGAGATTGTTATGGGGGATGATGAACACTAAGTTTTAGAGAACTACCGCTTCTCATCCGCAGACAGACGGGTAACCAAAGATCGTTAACCGCACTTTGGTACATTTATTACGGGGATTCCATTCTAAGCATCCTAAGACTTGGGATGAGAGTTTACCGTATCTTCAGTTTGTGTTCAACTGGGCAATTCATGGTTCCACGTTAAAGTCTCCTTTTGAAGTTTGTTTGGGGTACTTGTCGCAAAACCCTTTTGATTTGGTATTTAGTCTTGGCGACAAGACGGTGTCTGTGAAGGATGAAGATTAGCAGGTTAAAGCTTAGCGTTTTATTGAGAAGATCAGCAAGGTTCATAAGGTAGTTGAAGCTCAGTTGAAGAAGACTCAAGAGAAGTATAAGGCTCTCCACGACAAGCATAGGGTTGAGTGTATTTTTCTTAAGGGTGACCTCGTTTGGCTGCATTTGGGTAAGGAAGGGCTTAAGGGGAAAGGTAAGAAGCTCAAACCTATCCATTATGGTCCGTCTCTGATTCTCAAGAAGATTGGTGACAATGCATTCCAGTTGGATTTACCACCTTTCATGAAGATGTATTTGGTGATTAATGCCGAGCATTTGAAGCTGTTTAACCCGTCTCTTTTTGATGAAGACTCTACAATTGATACTCACCTACTGTCAGTTGATGACTTATGGATGGAATGAGAAGATCCATTGCCAGAGGATGGTATTCTAGTGTGGATGGTTCATACTACAAGACGGGTTCTGAGTTGGGAAGAAGGGTCAGCTACCAAGTAAGTCGAAGTGGTATAACAGGAAATTGGGCATAGCCGTGTTCTCACATCTCCAGTTCTAGCTTGAGTAGGAGCTCAAGGCTCCTAAAGGGGGGAGCCATGATCTAAGAGGATCTAGTGTTTTTGAAGATATGTCAAAGTCGTTCGAACGAAGTTGAGTGTCATTCTAATGAGTTGACATGCCCTCTAGAATTTTGGCTCAGAGCCATATTTCGTTCGAACGACTTTGAGTGTCGTTCGAACGAGTTCTCATATCCTCTAGAATTTTGGCCCAGAGCCATATTTTTGTTCGAACGAGTTTGGCTTCGTTCGAACGACTAGACAACTTTTCTAGGGTTTTAGACCAATTAGTCGTAAAGTCGTTCGAACGACTCCCTAGTTCGTTCAAACGACTCTGGCGGTGTTTTGATCTCAGGCATTGTTTTGCCTCGAGATGCATTCTATTTTATAATTTTGAGTTCCCTAGTATATAAAGAGAACTTAAGGTTATTTTCTAGGTTATGTTAGATCTGAGGAGAGTTCTGAGAGAAGCCTACGGTTTGAGTGTTTTCATTGTAATTACTTCAAGTTTAAGTAATCGAATATCTATTTTTCCAAATCTTATTAGTGTTCTTCGTTCTTTCTGCTAACTAATGCTTCTCAATCGTATTATGGATTATGAACCCTAATCAGTGTTATGGGTGCATGAATGCATATCCCACACACTAGCTGGTAGCTGTGATTGTAATAACAGTGGCCTAACAATTATCCTAAATCGCTTGATTAGGTTCTCCGCCAATCCCAAGTTGGGCATGGTATGGGGTACTCACGATGCTCATTCATCTATCCTATTTAGCGATCAAATAATCAGCAAAAGCCTGTGAGTCCATCTCCCAAGCCCCCGTCAAGTCGCATCGATCAACTTTGATCGGTTAATCCAGGAACAAAGTCTGCGATCGAATGATCTAAGTAAGAAGTCGTGCTAACGTTGCATTCCTAGATTTATAAGTAGGCAAACCTAAGACCATCTCATAGATACGTCTTTTATGACCATAAATATTCTAGTGGGTCACTATATGGATGGAAAGGTCCACATGTGCCTCCATGGATGCATTTGGAGCAAAGATTGGAGATCCCACTCCACCTTGGTCATATTAGGATAAAATAATAGATTTTCCTAGAAAACTATCATTACACGTACACTTCCAGGATCTTCTCTCATTGTAAGGAAAGTTGAGATGTAATCCCGATAATCCTCCTCGTTATCTAAGCCCTAAGGAGTATATTAGAAACCGTTCCAATAATGTGTTCTAACCTTGAGACATGGAGTGATTGCACAGAACCCAGTCTGTCATTTTCTCTGATAGTCCGTATGTGATAAGTATTATCATGTATCTCCCTAAACTCAGTAAAATTTGGCTAGATTTACTAGTTTATAAAGTAGACTAGATATCCTGTATCGTACCGTTAGAGAGTAATAGTGTGATACACTCAGTGCATTCTATCATGTTGGCCGTACCAATGATATTCGTCCCATCCTTGATGCACAAGGTTAGACTAGAAATATATTCATATCTCAAAAGGATCGAGTCCGTGGTACCAATGTCTCTTAGACATGTGTCGCCACTCTTCCGATTATTGGTCATGCTCAATGAGTAGATAGATCTATAGGCAGGTTGTATGTAGTAGATTAACTATCATACATAGAATTTAACTACTTCCCAAGCAATAAATTCGAATAATCACAAAATAAAATCAAAAACAATCTCACATAGATGGGATACCAAACCAGTACATGTCACGAGCATTCTATTAAACTAAACACTGAAGAGTTCCCAACTCAGTCAATGATAGAACTAATAAAACAAAACTACTACTACAACAAGTAAAGTTACTACTTGGCACTGCTCTCTAGGTGATCACATCATTCATCTATTGAGAATTTACTACTATTTATTCTTAGAACTTGATCCAATGTTGCATTAGTATCATGGGAGGAGTCTAAAGCTACAAACTCTGTCGTTGCGTAGTCTGTGCTAGCTTTGATCATATGATAAGTCCAGGGCTGATTTCTCTGGATCGTCTGTGATGCCTTGCAATCCCGTACCCGACTATCTTGTATCCATTTTAAAATTCTTCCTATTCTATTTTGGTCCAGTGGTGATCTTCTTGTTCCCCTTGCCTGAGGTTACTGATGGCTGGAATTGAATCCTGCCGTTATTACCACCTCTCGTTAATCCATGGGTTGCGACGCTATCTGCAATTTCCCCTTTCACTAGACCCAATATTGTGTAACCTTGTCATATTTTTACTATTAGTAGGCATAAGCTTGAGGTTCGTAACCAGTAGCTCATTATTTTGCTCATAAATGAGGAAAACATTAATTAGGTCTGCATGTACAGTGATCTATCAAATGTTGCCTCAGAAGCATAATATTTGAAGTGTAGAAATTGTAATAGAATATTTCTAATATCTATATTTACCTCAACTATTTCTCCATGTGAGATTATAGTGGAGTTGCACTGCCGAATAAAAATTCTGCCGCAGTCGTATAATACTATCATAGTATAAGTTAATCCATTATTAGGCTTTCCTGAATATGGAGGCGAGGGGGCTAAAAAAAGCTCTTACTTTGTTATTCAGAGACTTATTGTTCTCAACAATAGTCTTTTCCATATTTTGCAATGGCAGATGTATTTTAGTATCTACACAGGTCAAGTTTATTGGTACCTGAAATAAAAATTGCAGTATGAGAAGTACTTAATATTCTGAGTGTAACCAACATCTATTATGCATGTAGATCAATACCAATAGTATTACTTGATAAACATTCCTTGCATAAAGGCAATTCATGGTATTTAAGTCAATGATTCCCAATCATTACTTGTAGGTGAACCTTGTTCATTTCCTATTACTTATAAAACCTACTTAAGTACACGATTTCCAATAATTACTTATGGTTCATAGCATATAGTACAATGAAATACATGATTCGCAATCATTACTTGTAAGTAAACCCTATTCATAGCTTTATACTCATGAAATTCTATTAGGCGTCAAATCCCAATATTACCCTGTAAAATTGTAATCTTAACCTTTAAGTGTATTTTAATAGAGTCTTAGCCAAGACAGTTATTCAAAACTATTAGATGTTGTGCTCATTATTTTAAGAACTAGGGTATTCTAAGCCCTTTAGTTCTATAAAGGTAGGTATATTTTAGCTAAATGACCCTATTTGCTACGAATATGAGGGGTATTTGATGTTTAGCTGATAAGTGGTCCCACCCTGAAGTCTGCTGGGTTCACAAGATAGGTTGATTATGCTTGTCTTTGAACTAACATTCTAGGGTACTATAGGTTACTATTAATGCCTATATACCTCTAAATGTAATCTTGTAATATTTAATTGTACCTAAATACAAATAAATGGTTCCTTTGACACCAAGTTTTTAGAAATAAGACTAAGTCAATTCCCAATTGAGCTCTAGCTATTTGTCCTTGACAATTAATTTTGATTTAGATATGACTCACAATCGTATGCTAAATTAATCTTGGTTTCGTATTATCTATGATCCCTGATTATGATAATTAGTATCCTAGGGGCACACCAGTAATATCCTATTAGCTATCGTAATATCTTAAATATGTATTACACCATTCACTTATATCACATATAAGTGAACCAATATTCCTATACGAGGCACCTATTCCCAAAAAATTTTAAAAAATATTTTTCATAAAAAAAATCAAAATGGGCCCCCACGGGGTAGGTCCAGTCAATAGGAAATTTTCAAAAAAAATTGGGCTCAATTTGATAATAAAAATTGGGCTATTTATTGCCGTTTTAGTGTCTAGACCGGTTCTGAACCGGTCTGACTTAGTCTGGGTCAAGGCCTGGACTGGGTTAACTTGGTCTGACCTGGTCTGCCATGTGCCACGTACGCATAGGTCACACGTGCCACATGCACGGGCTACACACGTGTCTGCCACACGTGCCACACGCACGGGCTGTACACGTGTCGCACGTGCATACGTGCTATACGTGCCAGTCATGCCATGCCAGTCATGCCATACGTGCCACACACGTGCCATGCCACGTGTCCTTGACACGTGTCCTCGACACGTGTCACTTCTAAAATCACAATGGATAATGATGACGTCATATTAGAAAAATAAAAATAATAAAACAATATTTTTTTATTATCTTGCTTATATCATCGACAAAACCCCCCCGCCGTTTTTGGCTCTGAAACTATCTAGTTTCAACATGCTATTTTCGGCGATTGGGACATTTTCCTGAGGTGTGCCATATATCGTTGGAAAGTTCTCGGAGTAGGCTATCCAACCGAAGTGGTCTCGCTTTTATCCGATATCCACAAAAAAAGATATAGAAGTTTGAATATAGCCCTTTTTTAAGGGTAAAAATCACCAAAAACCCTAATTTTTAATCTGAAAAAATAGGGAAAATATGTTTTTGAACCATGATAATTTATCATATAGTATAGATTTGAAAGAGATCGAATATGTATTCAAAAAATTGTAAAATATCTCTTCTCCTGATCGCTTGGTTTCCTTGAAAACTCTGATTATAAGGTAATTTACTACTCTTCTCATTCCTAGAGCTTGCGTGCTGATAACCTGTTGAGAGATAATTAATCTAGAGTATAACAATACTAAATTGTATGAACAAAAGGAGATAGAGAAATGGAGATTCCTTATTGATTCATTATCGTCCCTTGTATATATATATACCTAATCTACTCAAACTCTCCCCATAACCATATCGGGACTATGGACTTGTTAAGAGTCCGTATAGGACACCCCAACCCTGTTGGGTTCCTAGCTGGGCTTGGACCCAACTCCTAACACTGCAATAGTTATTGTAGTAGCCATAACTTATGTTCATCAAAAAAATCTAGTGAGAGAGAGAGATACAAGTGATCGATGATATAAAAGTCGATGGGTATTTCAGTACTCGAGATTAAAACCCAAGTTTAAAACTACTTCTCTCATAGTCTCCAATATCCATATGATACCTACCTTTAAGTTCTTCTCTATATTTACTCTCTTACCTATAATCTTAATATATTATTGATTTGAAAAGAGGAGATATACTTCACCAATTTACATATATTTATGATAATACCTTTAAAAGCTGTTACAAGACTTTATTCAGGGTTTGAATTCAAGGATTCAAGGTTTTTCCTCAATCAATCGAAGATTGATTTGATTACTACCTAACGCAAGGATTCATATGAAGTAATTAAAAAATAGAGCAAGAAATCAAACCTTTTCTAGGGATCGATTTAGGTTTGATCTGTGGAACAAAAGATTGGGAGGAGTGATTGATTTAGAGAGAAGAATCGGAGAAGGATTTGTATAGAGAAGGAGTTTAAAAAACAAAACTGGCACACAATTGGGAAATTTAGGGTTGGATGGCCCATATCAATTCCATCTTGCATAACTACCATGGAAATAATCGAGGCCATCGAAAGCATGCCTCGTCATACGCATCGGTGGAATGGACGTTTGAAACCAAATTCAAAAGTTAGGTTATTTTATTATTATAGATAAGTGAGCTTCATTGATAAAACAGAAAGAAGGAAATACAGTAGGGGGCTAATGGAATAACAGAAAGTCAAAAGAACACGATCAAACCCAGATCCAACAAGTGCATTAAAGGATACAAGGGTCTAGTCCAAAATAATTAAACTCTCATAGATATGGTCTGATGCATCCTTGGTGATCATTACCTTTACTTTATCATCTTGTAAGCTAACATTCAGTGCTGTATAAGGCTTCCCTATGTACTTGCCTGCTAGATTGTCTGAAACTGAGTTTGTCTCTCTGAATGTGTGATCGAATGACTCTAAATGATTCAAAGCATTCAATCAATTTGTGTGTCTCCCTTACGAGCCATCTAGCTTATGAAGGAGGCGTAGTCTCCGCCAACTGAGTAGTCACTGTATTAAGCAAGTGAAGAGAACCCATATGAGTTTTACCGCCATCAACTCCTTGCGTAGTGTCATTGGCTCATTCTCCTTGCGATGCCAATAGGCCATTCAATGCAGTCTTCTGAGGACATTCATAAGGTTTGTGATTCCCTCTGCAAAGAAAATACTTTAAGTTTCCTAGACGTCCTTGAAACTTGGACGAGGATGAGGCGCTACCATTATAGCGCGATCTGTGGTACTCCCTTTCAGGATTGGAACTCAAGGCACCGCTCGCACTTTCTCCACTATTTTTATCTTGGCCATGGCCTTGGTCTCCCCCACTTCTAGCTTGGTATCCCCCATTTTTGCCTCTATTGTAACTATAAGAGGATCTATTTCTCTGTTATGATTGGGATGTAGACTGAAACTGATTCGGTCGACGCTCACTCTACATAGGAGTATAGTCGTTAATATGCTCAGCGGATGCAAAATCTTGAACCCGTTTCCTTTGTAGTTTAGTCTGGAACCATTTTTTTAAAGTTACAAGAAACAGAACAACTTATCCCTTTTGGACATGTCACGGATATCCAACATCAGTGTTGAGAACCGCTTGACATAATCGATGATATTACCCATTTGCTTTAGTTGCTTTAAACTCCTTCGGGCATTGAACTCAACATTCTCGGGCAGGAACTGAGTCTTCAACTCCTTCAAGTCATCCCATGTGCTCATAGAACCGTGACCGCTCAGGATCTTGGCATACTTGGTGCGCCACCATAGCTTAGCGCTGCAAGGTACATGGTTTCCATTGGCACCTTCGTACCTTTATTCTCAGGCCTGACTACATTAAAGTAAGTCTCCATATCTAAGAGAAAGTTCTCCAACTCTTTTGCATCCCTCGCCCCTTCGTACGACTTGGGTTTGGGGACCTTGATCCTGGGCCGTTCTAGACCGCCACCCAAAGGTGTCGGTTCACCATTTCTAACAACCTTAACCAGGAGATTCACCTTCGAAGATAGTTCAGCCACTTGATCCATAAGTGTAACCATATTTTCCTCGACTACCCTTTCTAGTCTAATGAGACGCTCGCCCATATGGGCCTGATCATATGCGAACCCATCCAATTATTCCTCCAAAGTCGCTACTTGATCAATAATCCTACCTAGGGCTTGCATCTTAAACTTTAGTTGGTCCAACCGCATTCGGGTGTTCGGCCTAGGATTAATGGGTGGTCCTTCCATCCGTGGGGCAAGGGGCAGGGTCAGTAAAATTGGGACCCTCCGCCATAGCTAACAAGATCGCTCACCTACTAGAACGTAGTTCTGATACCAACTGTCAGGGACCAGCTGAAATACAAGCTTGGTATGTGCGACACTCAAGGCACGTGCCTCAAGTTAACATAATTATTCATCTTCTTTCAATAGTATTTTATCACAATATCACATAATATCAAGGCAACATGCAACTGTACAAAGATTCAATATAAACTAGCTTTCATTCATTTATCAACAACATTACAATGCTTTAATTCCAACTCGGGTGTATCGGAGTCACTTCCTCTACATAATAGCTACCAAGTAAATAACTTACAACTAAAATGAAACATCAAAGTTGGAGATGAAGCGTACTCCCCCTTAAGGCTAACCTAATATTTACAGAAATTACCGAAATTTTTTACAGGGCTTTGTTACATCCTAGAGCTTCTATTTACAAAATATAGGCTTGATACGCCGAGGCGTCACATTGGGAGTAAGGGTGGCAATGGAACAAAGCCGATCCTTTAGGGTAGGGTTTGGATCACCATTTTTAGATTCTTTGAAAACCCAATCCGTTAAGACTTGATTCGAACATTAACTGATCATCCTCTACCAGAACCACCCAAGCCGTTAGTATAGGTTAGGCATATTTTTACTATTACTATGTTAATGTGCATTGTAAATAGCCCAAAACCACTGTACAAGTACATCCATAGAAGTACATTAACTAGGTAAGCATTTCCCATTAGATCCAAACAGAACGTCTTTAGTTTCTCTGTGAATGTCCTCAATCCTCATAACTACCATAGTCTCCAACAAGAGAACCATCAGTGTTCAAAAGCCACAATCCACAGCTGCAAGAGGCTCCCAAAAGCACTACATT
Source organism: Kingdonia uniflora (assembly GCA_014058105.1). Lineage (NCBI taxonomy): Eukaryota > Viridiplantae > Streptophyta > Magnoliopsida > Ranunculales > Circaeasteraceae > Kingdonia > Kingdonia uniflora. The sequence goes on from JACGCM010000659.1 coordinate 875,908, forward strand.
TAAGGTTTTATGATAAAAAAAGTAGGAGACAGATAGCAATCTGCACTTTTTTGTCTGTTACTAGAATTGCCTTCCTCCCCATAGATAGTGATAAAACCACTACTGCGGCCCGCCAAACATGATACCAAAAAGGCGGCTTTGAGAACTTTAGATAGCAGATTAGACTTGGCCACGACACATAACCATTGAAATTTAGAATTAAGATCCCCAATAGCTTTACAAACATGGCCCTTGTGCTGAATTTTCGTCCAAATTTCATTGAAGAATTGAATATCCTCTTCATTAGAGGCTTTGCAGAATTAGCAAAAAGAATCCGTCAACACTACCCTGTAAGCCAGTCTATCTTTGGTAGCTGAACCTTTCAACCTCATCCAAGTTGTGAATCTATGCCTTGGCATTCCACAATTAGACCATCAGAACACTAAAATTGCATTCTTAACTTTAACCTACCCCATCTACTTCAATGTTTCAGCAACAGAGAACTGGCCATCAATTGAAGGGGTCCAAACAATTTAATGAAGTCATATACAGAAATAGTCGAAGGGAGCTTATTCATATTGTACGAATAGTAGGTTAGAGATGATGAGGTATAGCCCGTGTGTTACTCATCGCCGTCATCGACACATTGCTGACGGAAGCCTCTAGGAACAAGTAGACTTCGCCTTAACCCTAAATTTATCCATTAAAACATTTATGCGGTGGGTCATGCCAAAAGGGTTCTACTCATTGCCAATGACTGTAGAGTGAACTCTTAACATTCGCACCAGATTTGAGTATTTTTCTTCAACACAAACAACAATCATTGGGGATCTTCAGTGTCCAAATTTTTTTCTTGATCAAATGAGCAGACTCATTCAGTCCAACTACATTGAGTTCTGGTAGACACCTTCCTTGTGATCTTCATGATAGTTGCTTGATTCCAAGTTGAAAGACGCCTAATACCAAGGGCACCTTGTTGGGGAAACATACCCCACACCAGGACATAGATTAGTCTTCTTACACTTCCACGAAATTATGCCAGAGAAACCAAGGACGTATGTCATCAATTTTGTGAGCTACCAGCTTAGGCAACATGAAGATATTTGTTCAATAAATTTGCATGCTCAAGATGATTTATTAGAGTAACTGCTACCTGCATAAGAGAGGAATTTGTTTTTTCATGATAAAAAATTTGTTGTCAAATTATCCACTATGGAATTGCAATCCCAGGATCCGAATCTTGCTGAAATAAGTGGAACCCCCAAGTATCTAAAAGAGCCTCATCATAGCCTTTAAGTTCTTTATAATAGATGGAATCTCCTCATCCAACCCTTAGAGAAATAGAAAAGACTTGTAGAAGTTATTTTCAAAACCAGACATCGCATTGAAGCTACACAGACACTCTCTAATAGCATCTGCACAGAGGATGGCATCATAACCCAACAAGTCATTTGCAAATGCCAAATGAGAAACAAGGGGATTCTTGCATCCGTGGCGAGGACTGTGAAGGCCGCTTGCATCGTGCGAATGACAAAAAGATTCCATCCTCCTGATAAATATACAATGTGAGAGAGGATCACCCTGAATATGTCATCAACTAATGGTAGGCGAGTGTCGATTGTAGAGTCTTTATCTAGAATAGACGACTCAAAACAGTTTCAAATGTCCGATATTAATCACCGAATACATCTTCATAAATGGGGGCAAATCCAATTGGAATGGGTTGCCACCAATCTTCTTGAGTATAGTAAGCGAACCATAGTAGATATGCTTGAGTTTCTTACCTTCTCCATTTAGTCATTCCTTACACAAATGCAACCAAACTAGATCTCCCTCTTGAAAAGTATACTCAACTTGATATTTATCGTGCCGAGCCTTATACTTCACTTGGATCTTCTTTAATTGTACTTCAACCGCCTCATGAACCTTGTTGATCTTCTCAATGAAACACTGAGCTTTAACTTGTTCCTCTTCATCCTTTCATAACACCGTCTTATCACTAAAGACTATAAGCCATATCAAAGGGGCTTGGAGGCAAGTACCCAAGAAAAACTTTAAATGGAGACTTTAAAGTGGAACCATGAATCTCCCGGTTAAAACTCTCATCCCAAGTCTTACGATGCTTAGAATGGAATCTCCATAATAAATGAACTGAAGTGTGATTAACTACATCTGTTTGCCCATCAGTCTGCAGATAAAAGGCAGTACTTCTCTTCAACATAGTGTCCATCATCCCCCATAACAATCTCCAAAAATGCCTCAAAAAACTGTTATCCCTATCATAAATAATAAAAGAAAGGAGCTCGAAATGCTTCCAAACGTCTCTAAAAATAATCTCGCTGTTCCTTCCCTGGTGACCGCCTTTTAGCATGGAATAAGAACTATCATCTTGCTGAATCGATCTACCACCACAAACAGATAATCATTCTTACACTTTATTATGGGCAAACCACCCATAAAATTTGTAGGCGCATAATCTTGTAAAGGGGAGTTCGCGCCCTTACACCATGGGATTGAGTTCATTATAAAAGGTTTACACGTAATTTGACTAGCAATATAAGGTTATACTATGTGGACGCACTTGCGTTGAGTCCAAAAAATGGGTTTCACCACAACCTCTAGCGAGGATTTTAAAGAGGGGAACTAATATATATATATATATATATATATATATATATATATATATATATAAGATTATAGGTCAGATTGGTCGGAGCTGGAGTATGCTCGAAGGTTTCTAATCTTTTGGGGAGGTTTGAGCTAACTTTTTCTAACCCCTTTATGATGGCTCCCCTCCCCTATTTATAGGAGATAGGAAATGACGAGTCACCATAGAAAGGTCATGTTACATGTATACCCTTTTGGGGTAGTTGTCCTATACGAAAGGTCGGTTCTGCCACTATAGCCGTCTGGAGGCTTGTTTTGCTAAATTTTCTGGTAAGCTGTCTGTTAGATTTGTTTGCCTTCGACCATACACTGATATGGTCGAAGTTATCTTGAAACTTGTGTTAGGTTATATCTGTTGCATGAATGCCCTTGGCTTCGAATCTTGTGGTAGGCTTTGAGTAATCGATTAGTCTTGGAAACCTTTTTGCGGGCCTGTGCCGAGGCGATTTTGAGTATAATAGACTTCGAGTCTTCGGTAAGCTTTGATGTGGCCTTCGAGCATTCGGTTAGTATCGGAAGGCTTCGGGTAGACCATATGTCTTTGGTTGTCTTGTGGGTTCCCTGGGTTTTGAGTCTTTGGTAGGCTTCGATGTAGCTTTTGAGTATTTAATTAGTCTTGGAAGGCTGCGGGGAGGCTACTACATTCGCCCCTTCTCTGTTGAGGCCTCAAAAATTATTGTAGAGGGCGCGTGCTGAGAAAAGCTATTATATATGGGAAGTTGTATGGTAGACTAGTGTTAATGTGCCGAGTTTCAAAGGCATTGATGGTAACTATGCTGATTAAGGGGGTATTAATTCCCCCTTAAACATGGTATAAATAGGGGTTTGAGGGGTGGGTTCGGTGTAAGTTTTTGTTCATCTTCTTCCTTAATTTATTATGTAGCAGAGACATCATGAAAAATTGTTATCAGCAAAGGATAGAAGACAAGGAGGCAATTGTAGAGGCCAAGTACGTCAAGTTGAGGCAAATGTACTTTGGGCGCTGGGACCTGAGGTCACCGATGCCAGACTTGGTGGACCTGTACTAGGAATAATTGACTAGTAGGGAGTGGGAGGAGGCTGAGTCGTTCACCTTCTTATGGATGATGTTCCAGCAGCACCTTCTGAGCGTGATAGGGCCCTCCTTCGTACTGAGGTAGTTGGCACGGCGACTGGTTGAGGCCGAAGACGATAGAGGGAGCTGTCCGTGGTACTGGAAGAACTGCCATGTGTGTAGGAAGGGTGCTGGTGGTGGTGGTGGTGGTGGGGGGGGGGGGGGGGGTTCTATTATTATTGTAGGTGGGGATATTGGAGGTTATTGTTGTTGTTATGTTTTTGTTCTTTTTCTTTTTTTCTTTGAATGAAATGAAAAATTAGTACTTTGCGCCTTTTTGATTTGCATAGTATTTTTGAAAGTACTCGTAGGAAAAAAAAACGTGCCTGATGATAACGTAGGCGCGGTTAGAATGACTTAGAGAGAGAAAAAAAATGTTCGATGTGAAAATACTAGATAAACCTCGATTATGATTGTTCTTGATCGAAGGTTGTGGCAGAGATTAAATTATATGGTGCCTTAGTCGAAGGTTAAAAATGTTTGAGGATATGGACTAGGTCAATACTAGGAAGATGGTTCAAAAGATCAAAGAAGAGGTTTAAGTGAATTGGTTGAGGGTTGTTTTTTAGTTCGTCCTTGTGTATGGACATTGCTTGTTTTACTTCGTCTGCGAGGACATGACAACCGTAATTACAGAGCTGTTAGATGGGACATCGTGCCTTGAGCAGTGTGCTGGGCAGACAGTAATCATGACATGTCGGGCATTGGGATGATTTGTATGCCACGTGGTATGTTAGGTGAATTTCACGTGTAGGGAGGGGCATGATATAATAGGTTGTCAGAGGTTTATCGTTTGATGGTTCGGGGTAATCGAAGGCTGATGGGAGATTATGAAATTGGAGTATTCAGTATTATAGAGAGGAGTTGAAGGTTTGAAAGGTAAAGGGAAATTCAAAACTGGTGAATGGCTGTTACACGCTCGCATTAGTAGGGGTATTTTTATAAAAACACATGGTTACCTAAAAATATGGAGGGAAGTGGGAGAGGTAGTGGTGGTAGTGGTTATGATTGTAGTTTGAGGAAACCGATACGATTTAGTGGGCTGTATTTAAAAGGAGAAAAAGAAAGTTGGTGCAAACATCAATCAATCAGAAAAATATAAAACAAAACCAGCCATTGTTATTCTGTGGAGAGGAAAGAGGGCGCCATTGGTGCTTTGAGTTGGACGCCATTGTTGCTTGATACTCCATTATTGCTTTGATTAGGCCTTTTGATTATTTATGTTGTGTCTCTCTTCTCATACTTTTTATTAGGTATAAGACTTGCTGTTGTGCCATTAAAGGTGTAGATGTTATGGGGAGGGTAGGGGTTGATAGATCGGACTGAGAGATCCCTCTAAATTAGACTTTGAGGTGGTGGTAGGTATGGGAGTAGAGCAGTCGGTGGTCGACTGGGAGGACAATTGTCAAATTGTAGTATGTCCAATGAGTGATAGTAAGGTAGTTAGTAGTAATATGTGGACTCGAAGGTTTTGAACACGAATATCTTGAGCTAATTACTTCATTCTTCTTCTGTAGGGTATAATGCGTACCCGCGAGGCTTTGAGGATGAGGCTGATAGATGAGGATGATAACGTTACAAATAAACCAAACATATCTGGTCAAGGGGAGGGAAATAATGATGTCAAATTGTTGCACATCGCAACTGACGCATCTCTGGAAGTGATGGTGCCCGACGTTAGTTCGGTGAGGCAAAGTCAACGGAGAACGCAGGTAGTTGGGGAGAGTGACGAAGAGGAGGAAGAGGAGTTTGAGGTTGACCGTGTAGGGAATGTAGGGGAGGATAGAGATTGGGTGGAGGAGGATGAGAGTGAGGGAAGTAGCAAAGAGATAGGCGATGAGGGTGAGTGATCTCTCGCGCATGAGTAAGCTAGGCTTGGTCGATTCATGTTAAAACATGATCTAGTCGGTAAAGGTAATGTTCTGGTGCCATGTGGGTCAAAGTTTTCTTTTATGGATGTACTGAGTGAAGGGATGATAACTTTCAGAGGGAAAATTCGATTGGGAATGTAGCCGCCCCTTCGACAGTTGGTGAAGGTGGTGCTAAATTTTTGGGATGTTGTGCCATGCCAGATGAACGGGAACTTTTATGAAATGATGAGGGTTATCGAGGGCTTGAATAGAGATCTAGTATGTGAAAGTAGGCCTGTAATCGAGTGGGTCGACGTGGTATCGTTATACTCAAGGAAGGGGGATAAGAAGGTGGGAACGTACCATATTCAGTATCATCCGGAGAAGCCTTGGTTGTTTGACTTGTGCTCGACCGGTCATGGGTGGGATAAGGACTTAGTGGTGGCTTAGGGTAGCTTTGAATATGCAGACGGTGAAGTAGATCTTGCTTTGAACCATAGGCTGTTCAATATGAGTAAGTGTATGTTCGAGTATCTTGTATTGCTTTGCTTCGTTCATTGTTTGAACTTTTACATGTATTTATTGCAGATCCTGTGACTAGAGTACTGCAAAACCCTCGGTATTACATCGACAATCTGATTGGTATTAGTTAATAAACAAAGTCTTTCGAAGTCTTAAAATATAGAAGAAGAGGCGGAAGAAAATGGATACGCTACTTAAAGGAACTTCGACTGTAGCTGGACCTTTGAAGAGGAGAAAAAATGCTGCCCCTCCCAAAGCGGTAAGTGAGATGGATTACAACACTTTGACAAGGCCAAAGTCTAACTTTACGCTAAGGATACGCCATGGGGTTGCAGCGGCGGTGATGGCTGAGACAAAGGGGCAAGGCTCGAGTTCCCAATAGGGAGTGCAGCTGGTGTAAAAGGGTAAGGGAGAAGGCATAGGTGATGGGTTGAGTGCTCAAGTGATGAGGACGAAGCCTTGAAAAAGGTCACATGATCAAATGGAAGAAGGGTCAAACTCAGTCGAGGCCAGACAACTTGCGGCCGAATAAGAGGATGTTGCTCGAGCTATGGCCGAGTCGATGATGCATTTGTGTTCCTCGAACCTAGATGAAGCAGGGCGTCGGGCAAAGATGGTGTGGCGCTGCGTATATATTATTGCTAACCAAAAAGTGTTTGTTATTGATTGGATAAAATTGTTAAATGGTCAAAGTGCTGTTTATTGTGCTGAGGCATGCTTGGCTGATCTCTTTTAAGAAGGCTTAAAAAGCATTTGGTGAGAGGTTGAAAGAGTCAGTTGAGGTAGGGGGGGGGGGGGGGGGGGAGCTCGCGAAGGGAACCATTATGTCGCCGAACACCCGAGTCACCAAACTTGAGCGAGAGATATTTCAAGTTTGATCTGATGCGGCCAAGTAGAACCTGGTTGCGGTCGAGCGGTGTGAGGCGATGGTTGAAGGAATATAAGTGAAGCTGAGAGAAAATCATGCGCAGTTCCAGGCAGACTTTGACCAGGAGTACAATGTGACTTCGTCGTTGAAGCAATTCATAGATGAGTTGGGCTATGATCTGGACACCATCGAACGCTACCCTTCGAAAGAGCTACCCAGTCCGAGTATCGATGGTGTGGTCAAAGCGGAGGGGATGGAGCTGATTCCTATTGTCAGGGTGGCCAGTGTAGAGAATAAGGAAGTCACACCTATTGGGGAGACTCCTGGTACTGCTAAAATTCCAATTTCTGTGGAGGGCCAAGGTAAGCCTATCGTGTAAGTTGTTATAAGTACGTAGATGACTTGGTGAAGTTGGTTGCTTGGTAAGGTATTTGTAAGAAACTCTCCCCCCTTTTTGTGATGGTGGTGTAAACGATGCTTTGTAATTTTATTTAAACTTGTTAGTGTATGTTAATATTTTGTCAGACCGAATGTTGGTATTTTTATCCATGGGGTTTCGAGGTTTGCTCAAATTGAGGAGTTGATTGAGCTTCTTGGTCACCCCCGGGTATTTCTATCTGTGGGTTCGATCCTAACCGAAGTAAGACGTGGTCAGCCCCGATGTTGCCCCCGAGTGTTTAGTCTTTCAACTATTCATGCCACTCAGGTTTTACCTAATTAGAACTTTGAAAAACTTTGAGGTCGCCCCTAAGTATCAGTCGGGTCGAAGGGTTGACTGAATACTTAAGTTTACCCAAATCAAGAAGTTTATGGAGCTTCGAGCTCTCCCCCAAGTATTTTTATCCGCGGGTTCGATCCTGAATGAAGCAAGACGTGGTCGGCCCCGATGTCACCCCTAAGTGTTTAGTCTTTTGACTATTCATGCCACTTGGGTTTTCCCGAATCAAAACTTTTAAAGACTTTGAGGTTGTCCTCAAGTAATAGTTGGGTCGAAGGGTTGGACTAGATTCTTAGGCTTGCCTAAATAAAGAAGTTCATTGAGCTTCGAGGTCTCCCCCAGGTATTTGTATCAGCGGCATCGATCCTGAACGAAGCATGGCGTGGTCAGCCCCGATGTTACCCCAAGTATTTAATCTTTTGACTATTCTTGTCACTTGGGTTTGCCTGAAAGAGAACTTTAAAAAACTTCGAGGTCGCCTCCAAGTAACAGTCGGGTCGAAGGGTTAGTTGGATACTCACGTTTGCCCAAATTAAGAAGTTCATGGAGGTGTGATATAATGTGAATGGTTGAATACATTTGTTTATTAATTATACGGTGGTTACAGTAGTGGTGAGGGATAGGGACAACAGACTGTTGTATGAGACTAGTTGTATTGTATTCCATGGGTTAGGTAAGGGTATCTTGTCTTCAGTCATAAGGTAGAATGGTTGAAGTACGTGAGGAAGGGTGTGTGCTAGTCTTCGAGATCGAGACTCTCGCCCCTAATATTGATGGTATTAATTTCCATTTGGTCGATACTTGGGCGTTCGAGTACTTTAATACTGAGTTTTTAGGGCTTAGACTGTCCAAGCATTGCAGCAATGTAAGTGAGGGTATCGACATGCTTATTTTTGCCTCGTGGGTAATGGGTAATCAAAGATTTTTCAAGTAAACGATTCATGCATTGGCGGACGAGCTTTGTGTACTAAGCCATTTGATCGTTCGCCTGGTTTTTACCGGTATACTATCTTTGGGCGAGCTATGAGTCGATGAAAATGGCTAGTTGGGGTACTTCGAGCTTGAGGTCTAGATCGAGACCATGTATCAAAGCTTCGTATTCGGCTTTGTTGGTACACTCGAAGTTTAGTTTGAGTACTTTTTTGATGCGGTCATTTGACGGTGTGACCAGTATGATACCTATCCTCGAACTGTTTGGGATTGCAGATCCATTTGCGAAGAGACGCCAGCCTGTGTTAGGGTTTCAGGTGTCGTTATGTTCTGGCTGGTCTTCGGGTAGGCCGTCTTTGTGTTCTTTCCAATTTTCCTCTTCGACGGGGAAGTCGGCCAGGAAATTGGTGACGACCTGACTTTTTTGGGATACCTATTTCTCAAAAGTGATATCATGCTCACCAAGGTAGACGGACCATTACTGTACCTGTATGGATTTATCTTTATTGGCAAGGACTTTTTGAAGCTTGTAGCCCGTAATTACACGGATATGGTGTGCTTGGAAATAAGGTTTGAGTTTGGTAAAGTATAGACGAGGGTAAGAAGAAGTCTCTAGAGTTTGGTATATTGTGTTTCCGCTGGTATCAAAATTTTACTAATAAAGTGCATAGGTTTCTCGATGCCTGCCTCACTTTGGATAAGATCGAGCTAATAGATTCGTCTGTAACTGTAAGATAAAGGGAAGTACCTCACCTTCGACCGGGGTGCTCATGACCAGTGGTTGGCCAAGGTAAGGTTTGAGTTTAAGGAAAGCTTGTTTGTATTTGGGTATCTAATTAATGTCAGGGTTTTTCTTCTTGGTGTTATGAATGCCTTGTTCACGTAGGATGGAGAATAACCAGGCACATCGGTCTAAGGATTTGGAAATAAAGCAGTTCAGGGCAGTTATTTTTCCTGCTACCTTCTAAACGCCTTTCTTGGTTTGAGGAGAAGGCATATTGACGAGGGCTCGAATTTGGGTAGCGTCAGATTTTGATGCCTCATTTACTAATGAGGTGGTGAAGGAATTTTCTAGATGAGATACCTAACTGACATTTGTCTGGGTTTAATTATATTTGGTATGATCGAAGGATGGAGAAAACTTTGGTCAGGTCTTGTAAATGGATATTTTTTTGGAGGCTCTTGCAAAGCATGCCATCGATGTAGACTTCGATTGACTTATCAATCAAGGTTTTAAACATTGTTGTAATGAAGCGCTAGCAAGTTGCGCCCTCGTTTTTAGGCCTGAAGGGCATTTCGTTGAAACAGTAGATCCCTTGTTCTGTGATAAATGAAGTTTTAATTTGAACTTCAGGGAGAAGGGGTACATGATTGTAACCCGAGGCTGCGTCTATCATGGAGAGGCATTCGTAGGCCATTGTGGCATCAAGAAGCACTAAAATAATAAGGAGGGGAAGCTATCCTTTGGCTTGTGCTTGTTAATATCAGTAAAATCGATACAAATTCGGATCTTTCCATTATTTTTTGGGTACGACGACGATGTTCGAGATCCAATCAACATATTTGACCTCGCGTATGAATCCTGCGGCTAAGAAATTTTTGACCTCGAGGTTCACGGTGTCTTGAATCCTCGAGGCTAAGGTATGTTTCTTTTGTTTGACAACCGTTGATTTAGGAATAAGGTCAAGTCGGTGGCAGGTGAGGGTGGGTTGTCTAGGCGAAGACATCTTTATTGAATCGAAGGAATGTGGCAAGTTAAAGTTTTTTGTCGTCTACCAATAAATGTGCCTCGACCAGGGCCATCGGGTTTAATATACACTGTAGGTTTGATGATCGGTGTGTTAGTGTATGGGGTCGACGGGTTGGGGTGGTAGAGTTGCTATGATTGCTATGGTTTGACCAGTTTCTGTGTAAGATTGATTTTTGGATGCTTGCAGGATCGAGCCAATCTTTGGGATCCTTTTATGTCCCAGGTGCCATATGGGGGTGGTGAAACGCAAAACTTGGTGATAGGTCGAAGGTATGGCCTTTATGGCGTGGAGCCAGTCGCAGCCCAAAATACTGAGGTATTCTAATTTTTTGTCAATGACAAAGAAGCTGGTTTGTAAGACCATTGGGCCGGCGATGACGGGTAGGCTGATTCTTCCTACAGTAATCTCTGTTGAGCCATTAAAGCCTTTCCGTTTAACATTGGTAGGGGCGATCAGGTTGGTCTTTTGCATAGCTCTGACTGTTTGAAGAAAAAGCACATCGGATGCACTTTCAGTGTCGACAAGCATTGTGTGGAGAACGCGGTGCTCGACTTTGACCATGATGACTAAGGGATCAGAATGAGGAAAACGAACATAAGAGATGTTACAGTCGATGAAGGATATACCTTTGGGTCAAGGATGATGACTAGATTCAGGTAGGAGGACTGAGAGTTTTTGTTGGTATGTAAGTTTACAACATTCTTCGATCCGCTTTCGTTTGCTTCAGGTGTGACCGCTATCTACATTATTATTTTAAGTTATATGGGTTTGGAAGATGTGTACCTCATCAGGTCCTGTATTCAGGGCTGTCTAAGGCTTGAGGTGCGACCTATCGAGCTAACTAGAGAGATCAACGACATACTGGTACATGCGCCCTACTTTGAGTATCATCTCTAATGAACATTGTAACGCAAAATACTTGTTATTGGGATAACAATTATACTTGTGGTTCTGGTAATATGGTTTATCCTTCTTGACTTCGATGGTGTAAGGGGTTTGCCAAATAGGATCGGCCTGGATGATTGGTTGTATGGTACTGATAGGGACAATAAGTTTGGGTAGGACTTACATGGGTCACTTCTTGTGAGCCTCAGTGGATTGGATGTTAAAATTTCCGCATTATCGGTTGTCGGTCTCGTTTTAGACAGAAGCAACCATGGATGTGTTTGGCTTTCATGGCTTATTGTGGTTGTTGGTGGGGGATTGTCCCTGGCGATTAGTTTTGTGGAAACGCTCGTGGTCGATGTATCCATTTACTTTGGACAACATCTTTTCGAGGGTTTGGGGCTTTCGGAGGACGATGCATTCTTTGATGCGGCTGTGGTCGGGCAAGGCATTCTATTAGGCTAATACGGCATTCGCGCAATCGAGGTTCTCAACTTTGCACGATTTACCGAGGAAACATTTGCTAAAGTTCTCAAGTGTTTCGGCGGGTATCTTCTGAAAGTTGAAGAGGGCATCTACTCGAACTTTGCGGTCTTTGATGAAGGTAAAATGAGAGATGAACAAATTGGATAGCTGTTCAAAGCTTCGAATAGACCCATTAGGGAGGTTATGGTACCACTTGAGGGGGCTGTCGGTAAGGCTGGTATGGAACATTCGTCAGAGGATGTGGTCGGCGGAGGAGTGAAGGCTTAAAGTGTTTTAGAACTCGAGTACATGGGATTGAGGATTGATGTTTCAATATTTATGAATTTTTGGGGTATGGAAGTTTGGAGGCACCTCGACAGCGAGGAGCTTCGGGCCGTTGGGATTGTTAAGGCGACTCTAAGAGTTCGTAGTGGGACTGGCACTGATGCGGATGACAACGTAGATTTTCTGGTAGGGCTCCTATTAGGTCAGATATGCTGCTCGAGGGGGAGAACGCTGAGGTCGTGGGTGGTAGGGTTGGGGGGTTGGGAGTGTGCTCGGCATTGCATTTTCTCAGGCATTTCTGGGCAGGACGCCTTGGGGGGTGTTGAGATGTTCGGAGAGTGGAATCGGATGAGTCCTCTGAAATGGGGAGGCCGAGGTGTATCGAACCTTTGGGTACGTTAGTGGGGGTACCTTCGGTACCAAGGTGCATCGGTGGGACCTCAATATAGGGGTGGGGGCCTAGTCGCGTGGGGCGGATATGCGCGAGGGTATAGGGGCTCGGTAACGCGCAGGGACGTCTTGGGTTTGTGTCTATTGTAGTTCCCAAATGGTGTAATAGAGCTCATTGAGGGCTCAGTGTTGTCTGTCATTTCTATTTAAATGGTATTTCCATTCGGCTTTGAGCTCCTGACGGCAGTCTTCGCGTTCGAGAAGAAGTTGGTTGGTGTGACACCTCTTCCTGAGTGAACTATTAGCTTATTTGGGCCAGCTGGGTGGCAATACCATTGGCAGAGGTGCCAACAATGGTTGAGGTGGAATGGAGGGTAGGGGCCATTGGATATGGGTAGAGGGAGGAAGGAAAAGGGATTGAGGATAGTAGGTATGGTACAGACGACGCCAAATTTAGGTGTGCAATCTCGTAATGGGGAGTTCACGCCCTTACACTGTGGGATTTAGTTCGTTATAAGGGGTTTGCACGTAAGTCGACTAAGTATACTATGTGGACGAACTTGCATGGATTCCAAGAAATTGGATTCACCACGACCTCTAGCGAGGATTTTAAAGAGGGGAACTATATATAGGAGATTATAGTTTGGATTGGTCAGAGTTGGAGTATGCTAAAAGGTTTCTAATCATTTGGGGAGGTTTGAGCTGACTTTTTCTAACCCATTTAAGGTGGTTTTTTTATTTCAAATATGGGTTTTATTTATTTATCAAAACAATATTACATATGGAGGACATGAAGCCTGGCCACTAGTTTACTGCCTAATTGTAGCTATTCCTACTTTATCCATGAAGTATATTGCTCTAATCTGCCATGGAAAAGTTGACACAGTTCTAAAAAGTTATGATATTGGGAGCTGCCAAGTTTAGAGAATCTATCAGCTGTTCCATTGCCTTCCCTGTAAGTGTGTATCATGATAATATGTAGCTCCCTTCCAAATTGAGTAAGCAGCTTCCAAGTTGTACTATACTTTGCAGGATAGATATGCTTGCATTTGTACCAGTTGACCCCCCCTTTTATGATGGTTCCCTTCCCTATTTATAGGAGATAGGAAATGGTGAGTCACTATAAAGAGGTCATGTTACATGTATACCCTTTTGGAGTAGCTGTTCTGTACGGAAGGTTGGTTCTTCCGCTGTAACTCTCTGGCAACTTATTTTGCTGAATTATCTGGTAGGCTGTCTGTCAGGTGGGTCTGCCTTCGACCATACACTGATATGGTTGAAGTCATCTTGAAACTTATGATAGGTTCTATCTGCTGTATGAATACCTTCGGCTTCGAATCTTGCGGTAGGCTTTGAGCAATTGATTAGTCTTGGAAAACTTTGTGCGGGACTTGTGCCTAGGCGGTTTTGAGTATAATAGACTTTGAGTCTTCGGTAAGCTTTGATGTGGCCTTCGAGTGTTCGGTTAGTCTCGAAAGGCTTCGGGTAGACCATATATCTTTGGCTGTCTTGTGGGTTCCTTGAGCTTTGAGTCTTTGGTAGGCTTCGATGAAGCCTTTGAGTATTCAATTAGTCTTGGAAGGCTGCTAGTAGGCTACAACAAAATTCATCAAAATGCTCTCCCAAGGTTAGCTAGGTACTGGTAATAGTAAGTACAGTCCCAACTTGTGATTGGAAGGCTTTAATGTATTGCGTAGAACGCAACCACGAACCACACGAGCAACATCCACCTACATCTTCGGCTAATAGACATAACACTGCAAATTCAAAAAGAGTCTTCTCAACTCTAAAATGACCTGTCACCTGGGAACAATATACCTCTCTAATTCAATACAAACGGTCACCACCCTCCGGAATACATAGCAGACTTTCCTTGTAAATCAAACCATCCTTCAATTCATATTCACATGTCATACCTTACAACAACTTATAGTGAATCTTATTGAGCTTTTTTTCATCATCATACCATGCAACTTACTCAGACATAACAATAGGCGGTATATGTATATTACCAACAAAACAAAAATAGTTGGTAATGGGGGTAGAGATAACATGTCAGCTAATTTGTTGTCTACTTCTTTCTTATACTTTATAATCAAGGTAAACTATTGTAGATATGATATCCACTTCATATGGAGAGTTTGCTGTAGCTTGGATTGTGTAGATAAAAACTGTAATGGTTTGTTATCGGAATGAACTGCAACCTCCTTCCTCAATAAGTAGCTCTGCCAATGCTTTATTAATTGATATAATGAGAAAAACTCTGTATCATAGGTAGGATAGTTACGCACTGCTCTTGTAAACATCTAAGAATGGTAGGCAATCGGCTTCCCATCCTATAACAAAACTTCTCCTAATGCATAGCTTAATATATCTATTTCTTCCTCAAAAGGACGTTGCAAATTCAGTAATGCTAATACTGATGCATCTGTAATCTTCTGCTTCAGGTATTGAAAGGTCTTCTTATGGCGATCTTCCCACACAAACTTCACATTGGCTTTTGTCAAGGAATGCAAAGGTGCTAAAATCTATGAAAAATGGCGAATAAACTTTTGTAAATACTGACAAATGCCCATAAAACATTTTTACTTCTGTCACTGAACAAGGTCTAGGCCAATTAGTAATAAATGAGACCTTCTTTGGATCTACCTTAAGTTTACTTTCACCAACAATAAATCCCAAGTACACTTGTTCCTTCTTCTCAAACTCCTACTTTATCCCATTGAGAAAAAGTTTTTGTGATCTCAATGCTTCCAACACTTTGTGTATATGCACAAGATGTGCCTCCCATGTTTGACTTTATATTAAGATATCATATAAATAAACAATCATAAAATCATCAATAAAAGCACAAAGTACCTCATTCATCAACCGCATAAATATCACTGGAGCGTTGCATAACCTAAAAGGCATCACCATCCACTCGAAGAGTCCTTGTTTGGTCTTGAAAGCCATCGTCCATGTATCTTCTTCTCGGATTCTAACTTGATGGTAACCCAAGTTAAGATCCAGCTTGGTGAAAAACCAAGCCTTTTGTAACTCATCTAAAAGATTGTCAATTCGTAGATGTGGATAATGATTCTTCACAATAATCTTGTTCAGTGCTCGATAATCTACACACAGTCTCCAAGGCCTATCCTTCTTCGGTACCAATAACATTGGTAAACCACAAGGTAAATAACTCAGATAAATAACTCCTTGTACTTGAAGCTCTTGTACCTATTTCTTGATCTCTTCAGTCTTGGTTATAGAAGTCTGATACAAACCAAAGTTGGGTAGTGGCTCACCACTCACTAAGGTGATATCATGCTCTACACCCCTCTTACGCGACATCCCTTCTATGCCAAGAAACAAGCCTTTATACTCCTCTTGCAACTTCCCCATTTTGGTTTGTTATTGAAGAGATATTGTCATAATAGACAATACTTTAGTCGATGGACCCCTTTGAATCAGTCACACCAACAACAACACAAACTTGTCGCTCGTATTAACTAACCTCTTCAGCTGATTCACTATTACTAAATTGTTCGTGGTGATATGCTTGTAATGGCGTATTTTCTGGGAGTTTAATCTTTGCCAATACTTCTAGTAAGGATTATGCAGTAATAAGCTTAAACACATATGATTTAGCATGGAAACTCAATAAAGTCTGAGAAAAACCATGACCTCGTGAGAGGGTTTTGATGAAAAATTCAATAAGTTGCTAGTTATTACAATTGTTGTTTGATAAGAAAGTAGGAATGTATGTATAGTAGAGTTACGAATTAGAATAACACATTCTCTGCCTGTATTTATAGTAGATACAAGCAGTTTGAAAAAAGAAAAACAATTTCCTATTTTGGTGGGTAGTGGGCAAATTTTGTAGATCTCCCAACGGCTCTATTTGACTAACCATAACGGCTACTTTTAGTAGGTCGTGAACAGTTGGCATAGATGTGACATCTTCTCAAATAATGGACTATCTTCGACAAAGTTCCATTAGCTTCTCTTTATCGAATCTGGGAAATATGCTACTACAATCTCCCTATTCTCTACACAAGTACTAGTTGTTGCATCGAGAGGAACATCAGAATGTGAACAAGTTGTCAAATATCGCAAAAGTCTATGTTCCTTCATTTCCGAGGTGAAAGTCAAATTAATCTGGTCATATTGGCTTCCTGAGGAGCATTTATGGCAGAACATTAGACTATATAATTTTAAAGGTGAGGTTATAAATAGAGGGAGAAAGAAAGAGTTGTTGTTCGGCAGTTTTATGAAGGTAGAGTAGGCTGTGATGGTGACGACGTAGTTATAGGCATTGCACAGCAATTTCCTTGGCTGTGTTGATGTTAAGTATGGGGAGTTGATGAAATTCTACTTCGGCCAGATGTCGCTTTCTTCATATTATCCAAAGCCGGTGGAGCCGATATTTGAGTGAATGACGGAGATTGCTGAGGTAGAGTATTTCTTCTGGACCCAATATTATTGTATATTACTGACGACTTCGAAGCGCATTGAATGTTTGGAAAAGTGGCCACTGCCTATATTGAAGATGATGATGCTAAGGCAGACAGGGCTTCCTGTGGTTGTTTCTTCGGTCATTGTCATCTCTGTAACCCCTGAGATTGTGAGATGGTGGTGGTTTTAGAAGAGGAGGGTGCCTATCTTTCTTTCGCCGGAGGATATGCCAGATTCTGGTAAAAAGAAGTATGTAGCTTTGAGTAATTCATATCAAAGTATAGTATTATTTGTAGTAGATGTAATATAATTGAAGGACAAATTTGTCAAATGTAAAATGTAACAGTAATCTTTGCGAAATAAAATATGGCCTTGTTATTTTGTATCGATTATATATGTTGTGATCGCGAATGATTTAAAAAGCTATTATCCAAAGGTAATTGGCCGAGTCATGTGAATGTCGAGATAGTTGTTCCAAACTGTAGGGAAATATCGAGGTTAATGTGTCAAGGTAATAAGATCACATATTGGAGTGTGTTGATTGTGTGGGGCCCGTAAATGGTTTCCTAGGGGGTTTGAATTGACTCAGATGTTTAGAGTTCCAATATTAAGTAAAGTTGGATTGAACTGCTGGTAGCTGGGTAGTCTGATTTGTGTATATAAATATCCTGGTAATTTGTAAAAGTTATTTGTAGGATTGGAGATGGTGAGGATGAGAGCTTTGGTTCGGGAGGATGAGCGTTCCAGCCGGGTCAGTGCGAAGTATTGAGAGTTGCTAGATCAGTACTTTGGTAAGAACTGTGTAAACAGGAAACTGTTGGTGCCAGTAGAGCCCAAGTACGAAGAGATGAGTGAAGTGGAGGTGAAGGAGTTGGAAGAGGAGTATGCATTTCACTGCCAATTGTAATTGTTGAGTCGGCAAGATAAGGAATCAAGCCAAGGCGTTGGTGAAGAAAGAAGATGTTGTGGCCGGTCAAAGTGGTTGAAGACTGGACTGGGTATTTGTTTGGTTTGTAGAAAATGATAAAGTTGTAGTTGTTGGTCATGAAATAAATAAATTTATTTGTCTCAGATGCTGTTGTCGATGTGTATGAAGATAAATGTTTCTCGAATATGATGTGATATGTTAAATGAATGAAGTTTTATTGATATAAAATTATGAACTTGGGTTGTTAATTTATGATATCTCGATGTTCAAATAGTTTTTTTGTCAAATAATATTTAAATTTAAATTATTGTTACAACTGGCCCGTGAATATTGGAGAGGATTTAAATAAGGAAATATGTGTTAGGTTATTGGAGAAAAAATGGCTTTGTGTTCTCCTGTAGGTAATATTTTAAGGTACAAGGAATTTGATAAACAATCTCTATTTGATAGCATAAGAGTTGCTTTGGCGAGAATTGAAATATCAGAGGAGTTAAAAGGAGATGTGGAAGGGTTGGAGAAATGGTGCATGGGCTTGTTGGCATTCAGGAGGCGAAGGATCAAAGACTTCGAGAAGAGGCGATTAAGGCATTATGCTCGAATACTCGAACGGCCGTGAAGGGGTGTAATGAATAGTTATGTAGGGCCTATAAATAGCCCCGTGTTCGGCGACTGTTCATACAACACTAATTCTGAACAAAATTCTTCAAGTGCAAATTCCTTTTGCTCGTCTCTTGCACCATTATTAACCATTGGGAAGGAGGAGATAAGTGTGTCGATTGAGAGGGCTAAACTTGCAAAGCAAAGGGATACCGAAGCAGTGCGACTCCAAGGTTAACGAATGTTTTAAATTTTTCTTGTACTTGTTTATTGTTCATTCAATTCGGTAGAAACCCTTTGTAGAAGTAAACATGGTGGTGATAGTGTAGGAAGCAATTGTAGTTTAGATGTGTGTATGGGAACAAATTGAAAAAAATAGAGATTTAGGGTTTCTGTTAAAATTGCTGTGAGGAAGATTGTATGGTGGTGCGACTGATGGTGTAATGGTGTCGAAAGGGATTAAGTGTGGTCTTGGAGAGAGGTGTTGGAGGTAAAGGTTGATGATGAAGGGAGATATTAGGTTTTTTTGGCGCAGTAACTACGGCGCGACTGTGGTTGGTCTGATGTGATAATGGAAGGTATTGAGGCAGTGCGAGCGTCGGATTACTGACTAAATGATCGCATTTTACGCCGGAGAGTGCGGAAATTTTAAATTTTTTGAACTTGGTTTGGATTGGCGGGAAATCTTAGTACCGTCGAAGTGTCTTCGAGAAGTTAGGGGTCCTGTACTTCGAGTAGAAGATGTTAGGATTTGAAAGATAGTAGCTGATGTTTAGAACTTAGTAATAATAACAAATAAACCCTGTATCGATAATTGAATATAGAAATGTGTGAATCAGATATTAATAAAAAGAATGATGGGTCTGAGATTTAAACTCAACAACAATATTAATATGAGCATATGAACGTATATACTGTATCATATATGATAGTATACTAACTTTAAAAAGGGAATCTGATTTTTTAGGTTCATTAAAATAGCTAAACCTATCCAAATCGATGATAAAGAAGGAATCTTTGACAACCTCATGGATGTTAAACCATTGTTAATTGATGTAACTAAATGTGTCCAAAACTTAGGGGGAGCTATTGGGTTGGTTTGAATAGCACGGATGTGGCGAGTGTTGACCAATATAAAGTTGGCACCTAGGGTTGTGGAAGTTTTGGACGAGGAGGGTACAGAGACCTGACGTGGATTACGGGCTGTAGGTAAGTGATCAAGAGGTAGTGATGGGAGGGGGGGGGGGGGGGGGGGAGGAAGATATCGAAGGGGAAAAAGGGAAGTGTATGGTGAGGCCCCTAAAACAAGCAAAATTATGAGTTTTAAAGTGCAGTATGGTATTTCAAAGGACATTAGGTTAGAGGAATACCATTATGTGATGACAGATCAAGACATTCCTTGGGATGGGATTCTGGTCCACCGAGAATTGATATAAAAGGGGTTAAAGCTGCCTCTTCGAGCTGACCAAAAGAAGTTGTTAAATTTTTTCAATGTGGCACTTGGTCAGTTCAATCCCAATGTGTATGATCTCTTCCATGTGGTGGGATTGATAAATAGTTGATTAAAGGGGAGAGATGAAGAGCTTATCACCGTGGATGATCTATGTGTGTACTATACACTTAAGCAGAATCCTCAGAAGCTTGGGTGCAGGAACTTGATAAGGTTTTTGAAGAGTCCTTTGTTTTATGAAATAGTATCGACAGGAAGGTAGTATTGTAAAGAATGTCTCCTTGTATCGGGGAACTATGAGTTCGATAAGGAAAACCTGGGAGAGTCTCTGAAAAGAAAAACTTTCCACTTAGGTTTGTGGTTAGGTAATTTGTATGTCGATGTTTGTATGTAGTTTGTATCGGTTTGAATTGTTGGCTAACATATGTTTGTTTGTTTGTGTGCATCTTTGAAGGAGATTGATAGAACCTTGACTGTTATAGAGAAGCTGTACAATATCAGGAAAGGTCACTACATTCGGATCGACAACCTGGTTGTCGACTATGAGAAAGTTGATAATTTCTTTCAAGAAGCTGGTTTAAAGAGAATTCGGGCTAAAGGAGCAGAAATTCTGGTCATCGGCGGAAAAATGTCTGCTAAAAACAAGAGAGCTACAGACTTGAGCTTGAACCTTAAGAATCCTTCTTTGTGCAGGTATACAATGAACTCTGCTACTGTAGAGAGGGAAGCTCTTCTCACCGAGACCTTTGGGAAGAGTAAAAAGAGGAGGGTTGGCAGCCAACCTGCCCCTTCAGCTCCTATATCGAAGAGGTCATCTCGACGGTCTCCTATAAAGGCGGGAGAAAAGGTGGATGTTCTGACATCAGGGATTGCGGATGGTCGACCTCCTAAATTGGCCACTTACTTGTTACCGAAGACAAAGGTGTCTTCTGTGTCGACGAAGAAAAAGTTCATCGAGGAGTCGGACACTGAGGTCCAACAGTCTATGTAGGCGTATGATTCTGGGGTGACTTATTTGAAGGAGGAGTTTGATGATTGCTTGGTGGGGGAAGAAAGTCTATCATCTTTCCTTATCAAAAGCCACTAAAACATGAACAAGGTGAGAAGTTTCTCTGCTCTGCTTCGACTAAAGAATTTGGTTTCGTATTCAAAAACTCATATTAGGACTGTAATACAAATCAAGAAGCTATTGATCGAGGCCATGCTAGTACTTTGGCAAACCAGCTTCTTGCCTACAAGAATATCGATTAGAAACTAGTAAAGGGGAAAGATGATTTGATCCAGGAGAAAGAGAAGTTGGAGGCGAAGCTGGGGAAGTATAAGCTTGAAGCCTGGAAGGTGAAGGAGGTTGCTATTCGCGAGGTGAAAATAGCTTGGGACGTGGAAAAGAGGAAGGCCGACCTCGCGAAGGAAAGGGAGGAAGCTTTGGCGTTGTAGAAAGCTAATTTGAGAACGATGTTCGTGAACAGATCATATCAGCTCGGAGGGCGATGGAGGTGGAACACGAAAGGTCTTGGATGAAGTGGGAGCTGAAGCTAATCAAGTCAATATTGACTCGCTCTAGTGTATGAAGACCAACTTTGTTGCGCACTTCAGACAGTTGGAGGAGAGAAAAGACTTTTATAAAGGTTTGGCCGTTGCTAGGAATCAGTTTTTTCTGGATTCAGATGCGGAGGATGAAGCTCTTGAAGCACCTGAGGCTTCTATAATTACCATTCCCGAGGGTATTCTTCCCGAGGGAATATTGGATGAGCTTACTCCAGGGCTAGCAGTTAAAGTTGATACCCTAATAGCTCTACCTGTAGAGTGAAAATACTATTTTTAAAAGTTTTTATGAATATTGATGAACAAGTGGTCGATGGGACCTAAATACTATTTTGTTTATTTCTTGAATGCTTTATTTTGATGTTTGTCGAAGAATATTTTGGAAGTAATTTATTCGAAATGCACAGTGTTTTTGTAAAAATTATACTAACTATTTTATTCGATAAGATTAATAGCATTAGATACTAAAGTAGATAATATGCAAAGTGTTGCTTTGGAGAAAGTATCTGAGATGATTGAAAGAGGGCCATGTGATGGCTGTTGTGAATGTAAAATGATAAACACATGTTTTACCTTATGGGATATCTGGGTTTTTGAGATAAAGGGACAAAACATGACATGTTTGTTTGATAAGTAATAAATTGCAAACATGGTAATCCTGTAATTGGATAGGCATTTTTCAAAGAGATGAAAATTACTTGTGATGCATACATATCAAGTATGTATCGATACTAAGCGAATGTTAGTTATCAAGATGTAATTTATAGTAAAGATGTCTTTATTAAAAAATCAAAAGCGGTTACAACAGTTATTTGTAGAACATTTTTAGTTGGGCTGCATTCCATAGATATTTGAGTTCCATTTTGTCTTTAGTCATTAACCAGTATGTCCCACTGCCATTCTTGTCGCTGATAATATACGGTCCTTCCCAGTTCTTAGACAGCTTGTCAAAAGTTTTAGGTTGAGTACTGTCCTGAATGCCTCGAAGGACAAGGTCACCAATGCCAAATGTTCGTTTTCTGACCTTTTTGTTGTAAGCATTCTTGAGAGTTCCATGGTATCGCCCCAATTTTGTAATGGCTTGGTCTTGAGTTTTTTCGATCCAATTGAGGTTGCAGAGGAGTCCAAGTTTGTCTTCTTCATCTGTGATTTTTCTTCGAGTACTCGGTAGATCGAGATCTGAAGGTATGACTACTTCAGTACTGAAAGCCATCATGAATGGCGTATAACCAATGGATGTTCGAGGAGTTGTACGGTATGCCCATAAGATGCTAAGTAGTTCATCCACCCATTTAACTTTCTTCACATCAAGGCGTTTGCGTAACCCTAACTTGATGTTTTTGTTGATGGCTTCAGCTTGGTCATTACCTTGAGGGTAGTGTAGGGACTTATCCCTCGAGCTCATTCATAATCGAGCTCACACAACTCAAATTACCTCGAATTACCTCCGTCTCAGGCCCACGTAATCTCACCACCTAACACTCTAGCCAGACATTCCAAACAGCCACACGACCTACTCAAGAACGTGGGTCGAGCTAAACCCAGAAAACGCTATTTAGTCAAAGACACCTATCTCCCACGAACTCGTCAGTTATACAGTCAACCGCCACTAACCACACTATTCGGAAGACGTGCTCCAGCACGACGAAGAGCTGTGGAAATGCCTATAAAAAGGAGAAGTTCCAAAAGAGACAGGACCAGAAAAATTACTCAAACTTCTTATTTACGAGATCAAAAGCATTTCTATATTCTAGAGATCACTTGTAATAAAGATATCCACTCCAAGCAATAAAGATAATTTTACAAAAATCATCCATATGAGGTCGTGGTTTTTTTACCTATTCAAAGGTTTTCCACGCTAAAAACACCTGTTTGTATTTCTAACTTTATAGTAGAGTATTGTTACAGGTTTATTTGGTATGATAGCTAATTCCTAATCTTATCGAGCTACGGAATTTGGCCAATACATTTGGCGCCATCTGTGGGAAAGATTGCATTTCCATGATACCCTAAGGCAGTCTTTCATTACAATTTTAAATTATGGTTTCTTTTAGATGACAGGCCGTAGGAACTCAGCTCAAAATTTCTGTGGATCCAGGGCAACTCACCGAGTTATGGGTGAATCTCTACGCAGAGACTAAGAAACACGCATAACTCAAACTTCAATTAACGAATGATCGCGAGCTCCGAGAGAAAGAGCTCGATGCAGAACGACAAGCTCGTTTGACAACGCTTAAGCAACACGAAGATAAGATAACGACGATGAAGACTGCACTCAAAGCTCTACAAAATACTCAGTAGGCTCCTCCTGCCAGGGGTCACGATCAGCTCATTGAAGTCTCCCACATTTAAGCAAGGGAAAGATTGGGTCCTCGGGGAGTCACGAGTAAAGCCATTTCTAGGAATCTGCCACACGGACTGTAGCCCTCCATCCATCTAGGAGGAGAAGTCCAATTCGAAGTCAGTCGAGGTCATCAGATTCCCATCGATCAGGAGGAAGACCAAAGACCTCTGTGTCAAGTCCTAGTACGAGATCGCATGAGTGAGGGAACGGGAACTCATCATCCTCTGCCTGCACACGATTTAACCAGCAGTCATTACGTTACAAAGGAACACATGGACCAATAAATTAAGGAGTTGATCGAAGCACAAGTTCTGAGCATTACAGGTGATACGATAAAATTTCAAGGGAGTCCGATTGCTAAAGAGCTGTTCGATATGGAGGTACCAAAAGGTTTCAATACTCCCAAAATTTACAAGTACAAAGGTACAAACCCGAAAGAGCAGATCCAGCAATACCACGATTCATTAGGGTTGTACTCCAATCTCAACCACATTATCTGCCGCCTGTTCGCCACAAGTTTATAAGAAGAGCTACTCCGTTGGTTTCACTCTCTTCCTGAGGAATCGATCTATACATTTGATCAGTTGTAGAAATAGTTCATCAAAACATATGCGCACAACAGAGACAAGGAAGAGAACCTGTATTCTCTTATCGGTCTTAAGCAGTCACGGGGGGAAAAGCTCAAAGGCTTCTCAAAGAAATTTTTGGATCTTGCAAGAAAAGTGGATAACCTCGATCAAAAGACCACTGCTACCGCTTTTACCAATGTGCTGCTACTCGATTGCAAAGCTAAGGAATATCTTTTACTCAACAGGCCTGCGACTTTAGAGGAGAGTTAAGAGTTACGTCGACTTAGAAAGAATGATGTCTGAGCGGAAAAATTCTACTAAGTCTGTCCTCTCCACCAAAGTCCCATCTAAAGATCGAACTAGCGAGCCCAAGGAAGAACAGGGAGATCAGAAATGCACCAAGGGGGACACTGAGTACCCTCGGAGAAGCAGTCCACAAAATAAACTTGTCCTCCCAAAGTTGAGCGCTCGAATATTTACTATTTTTCTGCTAATATTGAAAGACACGCTCTACCGCACCTCCCGACCACTGGAACCCATCGAGAGTCGACCATTTTACCTACACCATAAGGTAAATCATCATTCTGCTGAAAATTGCTATGCTCTACAGTGGATGCTCAAACTCATTTTCAAGGAAGGATGGATGTTTGAATACATCGTTGACCTGAAGTCGTACCAGGATGACAGTCATAAGAAACAACTCGAAGTTGTTCAGGTCAGCGACAGAGCTGAGGAGAAACATCTTGCCATATGCACCTCAGCAGCATGATCGAAATCAATCAGATCGCCAATTCCAACCAATCAAAATGCCGAAGACTCGAAATACTGTGACCTTACACCTCAACACAAAGAAGCCAAACATCTTCCCGAGTCAAGCAATCATTGACTCGGGATCTCTTTCGAGGATTGCGATACTAGCCATGTCAAATATCCACATCATGATGTGTTAGTCATAATGCTCAAGATGAAACAGTTTGTCATGGACACAGTGATGATTGATACTAGAAGTGGTATTGAGATTCTTTTTCAGAGTACGATCGACCAGATGGGCTTGGCCGACCAAGTTATTCAAAGCGATACCGACATCAGTGGATTCAATGGCTCCAGGAAAGAACGAGTAGGCACATCTTATATATTACAGCAGGACCACCAATAATCGACGTCATTTTCTATGTTATCAATGCCAAGTCTCCCTACACAATAATGAAGCAATCGCTTCCACCTATCATCAAGCACTTCGATTCAAGCACGACAACTGTATTTATGAGATCAGAGGTAGCCAGAAACTCTCTTGAGCTTGCAAAAATACTGTTTCCGCCATCCTCGATACTTCAGACAGATTGGCCGAATAGTAATTACAGAAAGTTGATAACCTCAATGATCAATCACCTACGGAGGAACCCACAAAATATGTCAACATTGATGGACCCGGCAGAGGTACATTCATCGGAACCAAGCAGGTTTAGCAAGAGAAAGATGCTTTCATCCAATTCTTACAACTCAATCGAGAAGTTTTTGCCTAATCTTTTAAAGAAATGCCCAGAGCCGACTTGGCCATGGCTTGCCAAAAGTTAGTCATCAACATTAAAACCACAACGGTCAAGCAGAAATAGCGATGACTTTCACCTCGCCTTCGAGATGAAGTCAACACCGAGATCGAGAAATTTATCAAGGTAGGATTCATTCGAGAAGCGAAGTATCCAGACTAGATATCCAATATTGTAGCTGTCCCAAAGAAGAATGGAAAGGTCCGCGTTTGTGTAGATTTTACAGATCTAAACAAACATACCCCAAAAGACAATTTCCCTCCTCCCAACATTCATCAGATCCTTGATTCTAATGCAGGCCATGATCTCCTATCAATGATGGACGCTGCCTCAGGATATAATCAAATTTCATTTTTGGAAGAAGATCAAGTGAAGACAACATTCATCACCGAAAGTGGTCTTTACTGTTACAAAGTCATGCCCTTCGGGCTCAAGAATGCAGGAGCCACATATCAACAATTGATGACTGCTATGTTCAAAGCACACCTGGGAAAAATTGTTGATTCTACATCGATGATCTCTTGTGCAAAAGCATACAGTCAGATAATCATATCTTTGATCTCAACACAATATTTGACATCCTTTGATCTTACAGAATGCACCTCAGCCCTAATAAGTGCTAATTCGGGGTACATTTTGGCAGATTTTTTGGCTACCTCATCAGCAAGAAAGGAATTAAGGCCTATCCAGATCAAAATTGGGCTCTCCTCGACATGCCTTCTCCAAAGATAACAAAGGACGTTCAAAAACTCATCGACAAGATTGCCGCTATCAACCGTTTTGTCTCTAAATTTTTAGACCGCTGCCATTGGCTATTCCTATTTCTCTGAGGCTATACCAAATAAGGAAAGGTCCAGCGAACAGCAGATGTCATATGGACACCAGAATGTGGAGCAACTTTTCAGGATCTTAAAATATATTTGGGGAGGTCTCCCATAATGTGCACCCCAGTAGGTAATGTGGAACTGATAATCTACCTCGCAGTCACAAACTCTTCTCTCCGCTCGGTTTTCATTCTCCTGGAAGTGAAAATCAAAAAGCCAGTCTTCTTCAGCAGCAAAACACTTACACAAGCAGAAACAAGGTACTCTAAAATTGAGAAACTTCTTCTCACCCTTCTTTACACATTGTAGAAAATCAAGCACTACTTCAAAGCACATTCTGTCTAAGTGATAATGAACTACCTACTTTAGGAAGTTTTGTCCAAAAAAAGAAGAAGTCAAGAAGAGTGCAACAATGGTCAGTCAGTTTGGGAGAACATGATATCAAGTTCGAGCAGCGTTATTCCGAGAAAGGTCAGGCCGTTGCCGATTTTCTTGTGGATTTTCCAGTGGAAGATCCCGAGTGGGAGGAGCTCGACCCGGACCTTACTGAAAATACGCCAGAAAGTCCAACTCCCAAGCCCTTTAAAGAAGGGGCTGACTGGATCACTAAGTTAGGGTGGTGGCTTCTCACAGATGGATCAGCAGGACCCACAGGGTCAGGAATCGGGACCATTTTGATTTCCCCTTCCAATGACAGAATTGAGAAATCAATCTGCTTGGATTTTAAGGACACAAATAATGTCACCGAGTATGATGCTCTCATTTATGGACTCGACCTCGTACCCGAGCTCGATGTCCCTGAACTCTCAGTTTACGCAGATTCATTACTCATCGTCCATTATTATTCTGAGCAATACAAGAAGAACAGGAAGATGATCGAATACACAGCCCTCGTAGTAGATAGGATGAGTAAGTTTGCGAAAGAAATCATCAAATATCTTCCTCGAGATGAAAATAGATATGCCGATTCCTTGACGTATCTAGCTTGGGTCTTGGGTACAGAAGCTCGATATCTTCAGATCAAAATCATTCCAACCCCTAGAATTGACCGTATCTATTTATGCATGATCAACACTGGGGGCGATAAAAGGGGAGACGACGATTGGTGAAGGCCTTTCTTAGCCTACTTCGGTGTCGACAACAAGTGCAATGGACCACTCCCATAAGATCTGAAAGAACGCCGACAACTAATCAGTAATTCGAAGCGTTATAGTACTCAGAATGGTATTCTTTATAGTCTATCCGTTACAGGACCTTACCTCAAATGCCTTTCAAAATATAAAGCAGACAAGCTGCTCCACGAATTACATGAAGGAACTTGTGGCTCCCATGCCGCCGGTAGATCATTAGTGAGCCGAGCAATAACATAAGGAGTATTCTGGCCTGACATGCGCAAGCAAGTAAAAGAGTATTCCCAAAAATGCGACACCTGCCAGAGACATGGAAATTTGATAAGTGCCCATGCGCTCGAGCTCCATGCAAGCAAGGTTTTCTGGCCATTTAAAAGATGGGTACTAGACCCCGTCGGTGAATTCCATAACTCTCCAGGTAATCGCCGCCACCTACTCGTTGCTACCGATTACTTTACAAAATGGGTCGAAGCAATTTCATTATGTCGAACCAGAGAAGAAGAGGTCATTTCTTTTATCTGAAACCACATAATCACTCGATTCGGGTGCCCCCACCTGATTCGTATCGATAACGGCCCCCAACTCGTGGGAGATAAGGTCGTAACCTTCCTAAATCATCATAATATCATCCATTCACCATCAAATCCATACTTTTCTCAAGGGAATGGCCAAGCCAAAATCACTAACAAGACCATCGTGGATGGACTCAAAAAACGGCTTCACGCACAGAAAAAGGAAATTGGGTTTGCAAATTGCCTCACGTCCTGTGTGCATATCGAATCACTCCCCGACAGTCTACAGGGTGTACCCCATTCCTTCTTGCTTATGGCATTGAGGCAGTCATTCCTTATGAATATCATCATCCAGTTCATGATCTCGAGGTAACTGACAAGGAAAATGAGTTTGAATTGGCTTGTAACTTCAATATGATAGATAAGGCCAGGGAACACGCCATCGCCAACCTAGGTCAATATCATCATATGCTTGCCAGGTCTTACAATAACCAAGTCAGGAGCCATACTTTCCAAATCTGAGATTTTGTCTTACGACAAATTCCTCAACATCGTAAAGAGCCTCACGCTGGAAAATTAGCTGACAATTGGGAGGGTTTATTCACTATCACAGGTCTCTCAGGCCTGGGATCATTCTATCTCATGACAGAAGAGGGAGTCCCCATTTTAAATCCTTGGAAAACTAGGTAATTGAAACGATACTATCGTTAGTCGTCTTACTACTCCATTTCAATGTTTCGCTGCTTGTTTTCAATTCCAAAAGTGAGATTCTTATCTCCATCCAATGTAAATTATAAACATATCAATGAAAGTTTTTTCTGTATAATGTCATTCTCTTCACAAAATAGTCATCCACATTCTACAGATTCAAGCATAGATAATGCTAGCTTACAATCAACATTTCCCAAGTTCTATCAAGGAAATTGATTGGTTTTTGTTTATACATATCTTCAAGGGTGGCAAGGGTGAAAATTTGTTCTACTTCAAAGAGCCAAGCAAGAGATAAGACAAAGGTAATACCAGTCTTCTTTTTTTACAACTTGTTTAGTCCACTTCAGTAGCCTGGATCGAGGATAACACTTGGTTAAGCTGAATCTTTACATATTTGCGAGGGTGGCAAGTGCGATAACTTGTTCCACTTCAAAAAGCCAAACAAGAGATAAGACAAAGGTAATACCAGTCTTCATCTTTTACAACTTGTTTGGTCCACTTCAGTAGGCTGGATCGAGGATAACACTTGGTTCAACAAAATCTATACATATCTGCGAGGGTGGCAAGTGTGAAAACTTATTCCACTTCAAAGAGCCAAACAAGAGGTAAGAGAAAGGTGATACTAGTTTTCATCTTTTACAACCTATTTTGTCTACTTCAGTAGGCTGGATCGAGGATAACACTTGGCTGAGCTGAGTCTATACATATCTGCGGGGGTGGCAAGTGTAAAAACTTGTTCCACTTCAAAGAGCCAAACAAGAGATAAGACAAAGGTAATACTAGTTTTCATCCTTTACAACTTGTTTGGTCTACATCAGTAGGCTGAATCGAGGATAACACTTAGTTTAGCTAAATCAGCCAGGCATAAGATAAGGCAAAAGTCATACTAGCTTTCATCTCTTTCAATATGCCTGCGACATTCCTATAATTCAAATCAAGTTTCAACTTGGTTTAACTTAACACATTTCTGTGAGTGAAACGAATGTTAAAGTTTGTTTTATATCAAGGACACCACCAGACACAAAATAAGGCAATGGTTATACTAGCTTTTACCTATAGCAATGTGTCTGCGACAATTCTATTTGTTTTCAGGTCAAAATCATACTATAAAAGATTCTTTTCTGCGGATGGAGTGTCAGCAATGCTTTCCCCCAGATCATCAAGAGGTCTATCTTTCAGTTCACGGGCCATAACAACCTTACCTCGAGCTATTGATTCAGCAGTTTGAGGGCCCAGTTGGGTCTCCATGGCTCCCAGATAGTTACCTCGATCTATCTTAGCTCCGCAGGCGCATCCCTTATCTGACAGAGTTTTAAGCAAGGTATCTCGCTCTGACTCAAGTTTTTTAACTTCCTCTATAAAATATGCAACAATCACCCTTAACAGGCCAGATCGAGGTACACCAGGTATTATCACTGTGGCAAATCTTGCCTTTAACCTCTTGTAGCAACCTTTAACCTAACGCAATTATCCTTCCATTTAGTTATTTCTGCATCAGCCCTATCATGATAAATAACACCCACCTCCAGCTTCGCAATGTACTTCACCTACTTGCAAGGTTCATGGCTTCTAAATCTACTATTTGAGTAGGAAGCCTCCTAAGCTCAGCGTTCAACTCTTCTCTCCCAGGCGGATCTTTCAATAATTCTTCTTTCTTTTTCACCAGTAATTTCTTTGCTTTGATCTTCCCCTCGAGAACTTTCTCCCTAATAAGAGCAGTATCTAGCTTATGCTGGCATTCCCTCAAATTCGCATTTCCTTTCTGAACATTCCCCAAAATTCGAGATGCATCACTTTCTAGCTCTCGAATGCGACCTGAGAGACTAACAATGTCCCCTTGAACTAGAGGAGCCTTAACCACAGTTCTACTTCCCCTAGAATACTCTCTAGCCTTAGCTTTCTTGGCACGAGCAATGGCTTGATCCCTTTCGGGTTTAAGTGTAACTCTCTCGTTTAAGTCATCGCACCTGCGTTGAATTTCTCGGAATTCAATATCCTTGGCGGGATGGGTTGTTTGCAAATGTTTAGCTGCAGCCTCCGAGGCCGATAGATTTTCTTGAGCTACCCTCAGCTTGTCATCCTTTCCAATGAATTTCTGTCACATTTGCTCCAGATCGATCCTACATCTATGGAGATCAGATCGACATAGTTCCTCAGTTCGTTCCAGTGCCTAAATACGGTATTGAGCTATGTCGGCCTGCTTACCCTCACAACCAATGCATCAACCTGACATTGAAGATTCTCAGCACGCTCTGTTGCTTCAGATAAATCTTTTAATCCCTTCTTAATCCCAGAATCTTTCTCTTCGACCTGATGAGTCAGGTCAGAGATGGCCTGATTCAACTTCTCCAGTCTGAAGTACGCTTTTATGTATTGATCCTTTCTGTTCTTGTTTGCCTCCTTCATCCTATTAAACTGCTACGCAAATTCCCGATTGCACATGAGTGTGTGGTCCTCACATGCGCGAGATGCATCCAATTTGACCTGGGACATATAACAAGATTTAGTACAATTTGATTCAGAAAGTATAATTCCTGCATATACGTAATACATTTCAAAGAGACTGTGTGATTTCTAAACATCTACTTCTAAGTACTTTTTAGCTAGAAGTTTGGAGCCCTTTCTCGGATGAACCCTAGATGAATCTTCTTTCAGCGTACAAGCTACACATTTTCAATGTCTTATTCTGTATTAATAGCGGTGGATTTTTGCTATACATTTCTATCCTAATTACTTAAGCTAACGTTGGTACAACATGAAAGTCGACCAATCTATTTCAGTCTAACCTGCAAGTCCGTTCGCGCAGACAACAGGGCTTTTGAGGTCTTTTTTTCCTTGGCTAGTCCTAATTCTATGTCATTAATCCTGAGACTCATCTCTCTAACTACCTACAAAATATTTATAAATAGAGTCAACATACAGAAGTTTCTTCCCCACGCGGAAGTCATACAACTTACAAATACTTGTACAAATCAAATGTCTACCCTACCTTCTCACTACCACCTTCTGGGAGCTCGACATCATTCCTTTGGTTATCAAGTACCATTTGGGGGGAGACACCATCCAGCCCATCCACGACCCCCATCACTTCTGCTTCCTCTTCTTCTTCCTCAACGTAGGTGTCAGCCTTAATGGCATCCACCTCCTCCTGAGAGTAGCCCTTCAGCATCAAGTGACAACCTAGTCTGTCACGCTCCTTAGCCATCTCGTTAAAATTGGTCTTTGCCTTGACCTGTAATTGGACAATCGCCACAGCGTGAGCGACATTCAGCTGCCTAACTTATTTTAGGGCTTCTGTCTTGGCTCGAGCCAGGTTTTTCACCAGCTCGCTCTTCGCCTTCTTCAACTCAGACTCCTGCTCTTCTATACCGAGCCAAATCCCCTTTACAAGACGAGCAACCTGCAAAAATTATCTCGACCTCAGTTATTAGCGTAAAATATATTAAACATTTCTATCTGATAATATAAACTTACCATCTGGCTCATATCTTCCTTTTCTTTTAGAATCGCTAACCTAGCCCTTTCCTCAACCTCTTTGAGGTCATCCATTAAAGCAGGTCGCCCCTCAGCAACTTTCTCTCCTAAGTCCCCCAAAGACTCAGCCATCCTCCTCTTCCCTTGCGCGACCCTACCACTTATGGTGGTACCAGAGGCCGGCAAAGCCTTTTTTATCTGTCTCTTCAGAAATTTTTAGGCCATTTTGCTCATCGTAAGGTTCCGTTGAGCTGAACTGCCTAACCCAGGAGTCTTAGCTCGAACCTCCTCTCCACTTGTTTACCTTTTTCCTTCATCGACACCCGTCATCGGCCAAGTAGACTGAGCCTTTACAACCTTTTTCGACCTACTTTCAACTTTCTTCTTTCTACTTAAGCTGAGTTCCCCCAAGACAAGTTCGATTTCAGTCTCCTCCTCCGCAACTTCATCCAACAAAGACTCTTTCCTTTCCACTGTAGACTTCACACCTGTAATAACACATTTTACTATCAACTACACCTGTCAAAGAAACATAACAATAATTCTATTATGCATGTCTATACTTACTTTACTTTACAGATCTAAATCGAAGGTCCAAAAGTTCTTCGTCATCTCTTTGAAGGCAATTACCCTTCACTTATATGATGTTGTCATTCTAAGTTTGACCTGCTGAATTCAGATCGAAAAAATGACGCCGAGTAACGCTCGCACAGAAATACGACCCCCCACTGGCCTTAAAATTCTTTACCCCATAAAACTGCAGAACGTCCTCAGGGGTTCTCCTCCTCACTTTTTCCTCCCTTTCCCACCTATCATTCAGATGGTCACATACAGTTTTGACCTCCCACATGTTCCCATTCATTTGGGCAGGATATGCCCCAATTGCATTCATTACCCCCCTTCGCTACATTGGTAAGGGGGGGGGGCTCAATACATACTCTAATTGAGATAGGTAACACAGAAAACCCTCTGAGAGGTCACTCCGAACATCCCCATTGAAATACTCTAACGAGATCGATTCATCTATACCCCTATCTCATTTTTCTATTTCTAAATCTGCCAAAAGGTAAAAATACTCTTCCCCCTCTGCTACCGTACAACCCCTAAACTGCCTGCCAGCAAACTCTACACATTTACCCCACTTCCCTCCTATAGCCCCCTTGGCTTTACAAATTCTCTGAAGGCATCAGAACCCAGAGGATAAGATACCTACTAACCAGAGAAACCCAAAAATTGCTCTAATCCTCCTTCCCCTTCGCTATTAGACTCATTCGTTCCAACAGAGGTCAAAACCTCATTAATAGATGATCTACCCATCTTAAAAATAGATTCTACATGACTATTTTGACCTACATAGATGCCTCTCACGCTCGACCTACATACAGGTTAAGGTATTTATCATTCTTCCATCTATGTATTCGTATATATATATATATATATATATATATATACAACATATATCTCTGATCAGTCATTCACGTATAATCCATATCTTTAAACTATAGAAAATCAAAGTATATTGCATATATCTCAGCTAACCTTCAGTATTCGGATGATAATTGACAGTAGAGTCAAGTTTTCCCCTCACAACGCTTCTGTATTCCCACCTATGAGATCCCGAACCTTTTGCCCTCTTTAACCATTTATTGCCTTTAGATAACTCTTGATTGATTCCCCTAATTTTTTACCTTTCTCTTTGAGTGCTCTCCAAGTTTTTTGTGATAAAACGATTGTTTGGTGGCGAAGAAGAACTATTTATCCTTTCTTTCTCATGCGGCTGGCATTTATAGCTCATCGCATGAGCCGTCATCGATTCTAGAATCGAGGCGTCCTTTCCACTCTCCATGTCAGACGCCTTGTACCTTTTCGATAAAACCACCTTTCCATCATTACAACTCCCCTCATTTTTTAACATATTTTTCCCCTCTTTCCATGTCTTTTCTTGACCTCCCCTCGCTCATGATAACTTGCACTGTGAGATGTTAGAGCTTTATTTCCTTTTTTCTATAAAACAAAACTAGAAGCTTCTGCATTCGCGTATTTTTGTTTTACAGTCCTTGTTTATCATACTTATAGTGATTGAGGATCTGATTGACTTATATTATTTCTGTTACATTTCGGAATTTATTTTATTCAGAAGAACGTACTCTGCGCAATATCCATCATAGCCTTGGTAAGCTTAAGCAACCAACATCTAATCACATCATTCGCCGATCCTCATATCTTCATAATCGATCTCCATTTCAGCGATACAAACCCACCAACCTTTCTTGTTTTACTGAATCCCTCATGAATACACGAAAGAAAGACTCATAAAAGTAACGGGCATACTCAAGTTCTCTACTCCTGGAATCTCACCCTTCGAGCTGACATGCCCTCATTGGTAACTCAGCATCGTAACCAAGTGAGTCAAAAATTCTCTCCCATACTTCAGTAGTTTTTATAGCCAATCGACTTTCTACAGCATGACGAATCCTCTGAGATCAAGGCCCTACCATTCTAACCTTCCCCCAAATTTTTATAGGTCATGCTATCAGTATTTATAAGATTTCTCAAACACTTCCTCTTATCACTTAGTTTTTACCTAGTATCATGTAACAGAAACCCAAAATCATGGACCCACTTATTATAACTTATCCCCTCACTAATACACGCAACGGTTTATCGACCTGAGACAACTCGAATTTACATCTTTCCTATAATTTCTATCCCAAATCATTTATATCAGCACAAAGTTCCTAGCTCATATTTAGATCAGTTCGAATTGTATTACAACATTGTTTCATCATTTATCAGAAATTCTTCTACTAACATACGACACAAGTCAGTTCTATATAATAAAGTTTTTCTATGCACAGTTTAATAAATATTAACTTTTATTCATGTCAAAAGATGTTACATACGATTTACAGATAACAAGTTTTCACACCAGAATACAATAAAATTTTATCCGTCTAGCACCAGATTCCAGGTACTTTACAGATAACAAGTTTTCCCTGTTTGTAAAAAGCTACAGGTCATTTAGGCACGACGAGGTGTTATATTTTCCAGTTCTTTATTTTCCAGTGATTTTTCACCTTGATGCAAAGAAGACATTGGAACCAACAAAGATCTTCCCTCACATGGCTCGGCTGAAGCCCAGTCGGACTCCAAGAAAAAATTATGTAAGCAGTAGACTCAGGGTTGGCACCCACAAAACAAGATGAAAGGTCTTCTGAGCGCAAAACCACGATGGAAATGCTTCAGCAAGATCCCCCTTCCCATTCTCCTCCTCCACTGCCACCACCGCTTCTTCTATAATTACCACCACCAAAGAGTTGGTAGAGATGAAGAGGGCCTGACATTAAAATAGACGACAACACGAGAAATCAGCATCGGCCCCACATATACACCTTTCCCTACATATGAACCCCTAACCCTATCTTCCGCAAGGGTACGAAGACAAGCCCAACATTCCTCGCCCGTCAAAATGAAGACATGAAAACTCCACTTATAGTAGAAATCTTCCTCAGCTTCAACCGCTTTCACTCCCAGCAAGCCTTGGTATATCAGAGGAACATGGGATGGGAACGCCATCTCCTAGGAGCGATCACCAAAGTACTTCAAGTTCAACCTCTGTACTTCAGACACAATTTTCTCTTCAAGAGCCATACTTTGAGTTTTCACCATCTCAGAGAAAGTTACACATGCAAGAATTATTTCAAAGAGTTGATCAAGATACTCTTTATATAACCCTAACTTTATTTGTATAGGTACGTTTTCCCAAGCGTCATCATTTATTACGGATGTGACTATTCAACATAAACTGTCACATACATCCGCATCATCATTTAATACCAATCACTTCCCAATATCACGTAACTTCCACCCTGTTAAACGCCATCATTACTTTGTTTTGAATTTACAACTTTTACGTATCCTTTCTCAACCAAAGCCACTCATGACTTTTGTTGTGAGGGGGTGATTGTAGGAACTTATCTCTTGAGCTCCTTCATAATCGATCTCACACAGCTCGAATTACCTCAAATTTCCTCCGTCTCAGGCTCACACAATCTCGACACCTAACACTCCAGTCAAACATTCCAAACAGCCCCATGACCTACTCAAGAACGTGGGTCGAGCTAAACCCGGAAAACGTTATTTAGTCAAAGACACCTGTCTCCCACGAACTCGTAAGTTATACAGTCAACCGCCACTAACCATATTATTCAAAAATATGCTCCAACACGACGAAGAGCTGTGGGAAATGCCTATAAAACGGAAAAGTTCCAGAAGAGACACGGACCAGAAAAATTACTCAAACTTCTTATTTAAAAAATCAAAAACATTTCTATAATCTAGAGATCACTTGTAATAAAGATATCCACTCCAAGCAATAAAAATACTTTTACAAAAATCCTCCATACGAGGTCGTGGTTTTTTTACCTATTCAAAGGTTTTCTCGCTAAAAACACCTGTTTGCATTTCTAAATTTCTTGTAGAGTATTGTTACAGGTTCATTTGGTGTGATAGCTAATTCATAATCTTATCGAGCTACGGAATTTTGCCATTATAGGTAGTATGGTGTGGAAGTGGACAATTTAAATTTATATTTATGGAGGAAATTGAGCATTTTGCTGTTAATGAATTGCTTGCCATTATCAGATCGTAACATTTGCAGACAACCAAATCTGGTTATAATGTGCTTCCCAAAAAAATTGATTAATTCGTTTTTGTCAGTGTGACATAAAGGTACTGCTTTAATCCACTTGGTGAAGTAGTCTGTTGCTACTAGAACAAACTTTTGGTTACCCGATGATGGGTGGAAAGGTCCAATGGTATCGATCACCCATCTCTTGAATGGCCAGAGGGCATTACTAACGTGCAAGTCAAGGGTTGGGCTTTTAATCTTTTGAGCATGGATTTGACATTTATAGCACTTTTGAATAAAGACTTCGCAGTCTTGTCTCATCTTTGGCCAGCATAACCCTTGAGTGAATGCCCGTTATGCCAAGGATCTTCCCAAGATGTGTGAGCTACACAGATTCCTTCATGAAGTTATCTGATTTTGATGTGTACTTATTTTTGTGAGATGCATTCAATAAGTGGTCCTCCTCCTGTAATGCGATATAAGATTTTATTATGAATTTTGAATCAAGGATACTTTACCAAGAGTGACCGGGCTTCTTTCTTGTTACTTGGGAGGATGTTGGAATTGAGGTATGTATAGAACAGTCTTCTCCAATCTTCAAGATCTTCATCTTCATTAACATTGATCTGCATTATGTTGCTTATGTCGAGACTGGAGTGTTCGATGACTTCGATGTCTAAAGTTCTCATCTCACTATTTTTAAACATTGCAATATTGTACGCTTATACGTCAGCGTGGCAGTTTTTGGCTGGAGGGAGATAAAAGATCGTGGCTGCTTTTAATTTCTTCATTTTCTCTTCGATCAGAGCTGCATACTCGACCATCTTGCCTGATGTTTTGAATGTTTTGTTATAATGGTTGGCGACGAGTAAGGAATCGATGTAAACAACTATTTCTTCTGCTTCAATCGCTATAGCGAGATCTAGTCCTTGTAAGATAGCTTCATACTCAGTTTCATTGTTGGTCGCATAAAATTGGAGTTTGATTGTTTTATCAATTTGATGGTTGGATGGTGTAACGAGAACGTTGCCGATTCCCGATCCCCGTGGTCCTGTAGATCCGTCAGTAAAGAGTACCCATCCTGTGTTTCGTGACCATGTGCCTGGTTCTGCTATTGATTCATCATCCAATACTTCTTTAAGTTCTTCCCATTCACAGTTTTTTATTGGAAAATCTGCTAGAAAGTCAGCTACTGCTTGTCCTTTGATCAATATCTGAGGCTTGAAGGAGATGTCATATTCGCTGAGAAATACAGGCCATTGCTGAACTCTTTGAGATTTCTCCTTCTTAGAGAGTACAAGTTTAAGAGGAAACTTGGTGATGATTTTAGTGGCATGAGCTTGGAAATAGGGTAAAAGTTTATGAGAGTTGTACACTATGGTGAGTAGCTATTTTTTAGTTGCTGTAAATTTTTTCTCATCAGGCATGAGAGTTTTGCTGATGAAGTAGATTGGCTTTTCAACACCATCGTTTTCTTGAATAAGGACAAAGCTAATGGAATCATCTGTGGTCTGTAAGTACATTGTTAGTGTTTTTTCGTCAATAGGAGTACTTATTATGGGAGGACTCCCCAAGTATCTTTTGAGATATTGGAAGGCTAATTCATGGTCTAGTATCCAAATGATTTCTTTGGGATGGTTTTTGGACATTGGAGCTGGATTGCCACGAAGAAAGAGGTAAAGAAGTCTGCATCTATCAGATGACTTGGAAATGAACCTATGAAGAGCTACAATCTTTCCATCAGGCTTTTATATATCTTTTTTGGCTTGAGGAGATAGTATTGCCATGAGGGCTTTGATTTATGCCAGATTAATTTCTATTCCCTTTTTACTAACCAAATGACCGAAAAATTTACCCGATACAACACCAAATTAACATTTTTCTAGGTTCAGTTTCATTTGGAAAGTACGGAGAATGTTAAAGATGGTATGTAGGTTATTTTAATGATCTTCTTGCTTTAAGCTTTTGTAGATCATATCACCAATGTACACCTCCATGATTTTGCCTAAATGATTGCTGAACATTTTAGTGATAAGTCGTTGATAAGTAGCTCCTGTATTTTTTAATCTGAGAGGCATTACTGTATAATAGTAGAGGCCTTTTTCTATGATAAATGTTGTTTTTTCTTGGTCTTCTTATGCGAGAGGAACCTGATTGTAACCGGAGGCTGCATCCATCATTGAAAGAAGTTTGTGCCCTGCTATAGAGTCGAGGAGTTGTGGGATCAGCAAAAGAGGAAAGTTATCTTTTGGTGTGAACTTGTTGGGCACTGTAAAGTCGATACAGACTCTGATTTTCCCATTCTTCTATGGGACAACCACTATGTTAGAAGCCGATTTAGGGTATTTTTCTTCTCGAATAAATCTTACACTAAGGAGTTTATCAATTTTTTCATTAACGACTTCGCGAAGGCGGGGGGGGGGTAATTGCGATGCTTCTGCACAACTGCTTTGATGTCTGGAAGGAGGTTAAGCTTGCGGCATGATATCGAGGGATCAATACCGGACATTTCTTAAAAAAATCATGAAAATATATCGACGCTTTTCTTTAAAAATTGGATCATGGTTTCCTTTACATCGGATGTCAGTTTTAATCCAATAAAGGTATTTTGCCCAGGCCCATTGAGTTAAATGGAGTCCACTGCCTCAATATCATGTTGCTCGAACGTGGGAGGCATTTCCTACAGTAATTGCTATGCTTTTAGAAGTTTTGCCGTGTGAGAGTTGGTGGTGGTATTTTCACACATACGTTCAACTGCTTGACTTCCTTTGATTTCATAGACTCCGTGATCTGTTGAAAATCGTAAGGCCAGATGATATGTCAGAATTACTGCCTTGATTGAATGTAGCCAACTTCGACCTAAGATTCCCAAATATTTTAACTCAGCATCTATGACAGCAAATTTGATGAAAGTAGTCTATGATCCCGCTTGAACTAGTAAGGTGATCTCTCCTATGGAAGATTTATTGGAACCGTTGAAACCAGTAATGGTGGTTGTCGAAGCTTTTACTGAATCTTTGAGGCCTAGAATGTCAATTGCTCTCATGAGCAGAACATCTTCTGCCCTTCCTGTATCAACTAGAAAAGTGTGCAGGTAGTCCTAACCAACTTTGAGCATAATGACCAGAGGGTCATCATCTGGTACTTGACATGGTTGGTGTCACAGTCTTTGAAGGAAATTTGGTACAGATGTTTAGCCTTACTAGAGCTGGGGAGAAGTTTCGTTGATTTGTCCAACGATGTCATCTTGCAGCATGATGTGA
The DNA here is from genome assembly GCA_014058105.1 of Kingdonia uniflora. Taxonomy (NCBI): domain Eukaryota; kingdom Viridiplantae; phylum Streptophyta; class Magnoliopsida; order Ranunculales; family Circaeasteraceae; genus Kingdonia; species Kingdonia uniflora. The sequence continues at coordinate 916,272 of JACGCM010000659.1, forward strand.
TTCTATCATATTATTTTCTTTTCTTTCCTTTCTTAATTTTGATCATGTAAAGTTGGCGAGCTTGGCCTTGTTCTTGTTCAATTTTTATTCTTTTAGTCTCTTCCTCGCTGAACTTTTGAACGTCGTCTATATAGTTGTGAAGTCTTCCAGCTAGTAGGATGCAATGAAAAATCCAAATTAGAGAATAATAGTTGTCAGTCTCGTGGCTATGCACATTGTGATATTGGCACAAGGGTATATAAAGAATAGTTTGTGCTTCTCGATACAATTCATCTCCCTTTATCATTGGTAAGTTTGCGGAGAGTATGTTTGTCATAGGAGGTAAGACTGGGACGGGTCTATCTGGCTTTTCGTCTCGCTTCTTGGCTAACTTTGAAGTTCTGTTGTTGGCTAACTTTGGAGGAGGCGACGAAAATACTTTATTGGAGTAGATGAATAAAGAGTTTTTCATCTTATCCTTTTTGGATCGTTCCAATTCGATGTAGTTATTAACAACATCGATCATTTCTGTCACTGTCTTGGGCTTGTGTAAGGTAAGCTTTTCTCATATTTTTGAATCAATATGGATTATTGAGGTGAACGCTAGAACAACAATTTTGGGATATGAATTCCCAATCTTCATTGTTTTTGGCAAAAAATGCTTGTAAAAACTAGCCAAGGTTTCTTTTGTACCTTGTTCGAAAAAGAACAATGAATCCACTATTATTTCACATTTCTTAGCGTGAGCATAGTTTGGCTGAATGTAGTGATAGAGCCTTCGGGAATAGTATGAAACCATCTAAGAAGTTCTTCTTTAAGGCTCATGTTGAATAACCTGTAGAGCATGTGATCTAATTTAGAGTATAATTTAACTGCAGCTTTAAAGTATTAGACATGGGTGAGAGGATCTATGAGGCCTGCATACTGATGAAACTTTGGCATGTTGATTTTTTTTGGTATGGGGATGACTTCCAGATGAGGAGAAATAAGGTTCATCTTAATCCTATCAAGAACAAACCTTCGGCCTGGAATGTCTGTGTTTATGACTTGGATCCTATTGTTTAAGTCATCCAAGGTAATAAATTGCTGTATTGGGCGGCGACAACTTAAGGACCAAAGTCACCTTGTCCTTCAGGTCTTAACCTGTATCTCAATGGTCGTCTTACCGGTGGTAGGGGTGTTTGGTGGCATTTGCGTCAACATCCTAAAGTCGTTGGTGCTGAGGATGTGAGTCCAAAATGTCGAGACGCCTTATCTGGATTCCTTGATCTATATCAAGAAGTTCGTACTCGTTTCTCTCTCGGCTGGTTTTTTCTCTGGGTTGCCCTAGAGTGATGTTCACTCCTGGCTTGGGGAGGTGATGTTTGACGGCCAATGATCTGGTCTTGAGGTCTTCATAAATGTTACATTTCCTTTTGATGTGCTTGACTCTATTGGTCCATGGCTTTTCGCCTTTTGTCTCTTTTAACTTGAAGAGCTTGGGCATAGATTCACTGATCTTCAAGCCTCTGGACTCAGTCAGACTCCATCAATTTCAAAAGTTCGATCACGACACTATATAGATCGACTATTTATGGTATTGAGTTGCTCTCGCGGTTCCTTAGTGTACTGGAGGCATTTCGGAGGCTCATGTTTGTCATCAGTTTATCTAGGATCGCATGTGGTAAAGAAAAAGTATGGTATTCCCACAGACGATGCCAATTGTAGTGGCATGTTTTTCAGGAGGATAATTTTTGCCAATATTTTTAGTAAGGATTATGCAATAATAAGCTTAAATATACAAGATTTTACATGGAAGCCCAGTAAAGTCTTAGGAAAACCATGACCTCGTGGAGGGTTTTGATGAAAAATCTAATAAGTTGCTTGTTATTATAATTGTTGCTTGATAAGAAAGTAGGAACCTATGAATAATAGAGTTACGGATTGGAATAACACATTCTCTGCCTGCATTTATAGTAGACAAAGGCAATTTACAAAAAGAAAAATAGTTTCTCATTTTGGTGGGTAGTGGGTGAACTTCGCGAATCTCCCAACGATTCTATTTGACCAAGCATAACGGCTACTTTAAGTAGGTCAAGAACTATTATCGCAGATGTGACATCTTCTCGAATGATGAACTGTCTTCGACTAAATTCTATTAGTTTCTCTTTGTCGAATATGGGAAATATGCTTCTACAATGCTCCTTTCAAGCATTGATATAAAACACCTTTCCCTCCTTCACATTCTTCGAATTTACGTTCTTCTTTGAGTTAGGTTTTATATGAATCTTTAGCAAACTCGCGATAATCTCCTTCGTTTGCTTAAGTTGGTCAGGTGTAAAGACCATAAGCCAACACCCCCAAGAATTGTAATCTAAAATCTGATACTACTTAATTCGCAATTGAATTATAGATTAACCTATAACGAAAAATAAACGAAAACGAACGATTTGGCGAGATAATTTTACAATAAAAGCTTCAATTGCTCAAATTAATTCAAATTGGATTCCTCTTTTAAACCCAAAGTTATAGTTTACAAACTTTGATCCTTTCATATTGCCTAGCCTTTCCCTTTTATGGAGGTTACAAGTTTTCTAATTACAATATAGGACAAATATGCCTTTAAATGCACTAAAATTAAAAGTATTCGCGATAGTCGTTTGAATAACTGGCTCAATTAAGCTTAAAACTGAGACATATTGAATTGGTCTTCTGGGAACCAGAGTTGTTCGAACAAATCCTAATGTCGTTCGAACGACATGCCAAATTAAGCTTAGAAAACGAGACAGACAGAATCCTTTCTTTTGTTTTTGACTCGTTCGAACAACTCCAAAGCTTGTTCGAACAACCTAGGAATATAATCTCAGCTTTATTTTTACTTCTATCTCATTCGAATGTCCCAAGGCACGTTTGATCGACTTGGTTTCTTTTTAAGAGGCTTAATGTCTAGATCCTCCTGGATCACATATCCATTTTTACTCTCTAAAAAAATCTTCTTAACTACCATTTAGATTCTGTGATGCTGGGGATTATAATAGACTCTCTAATCCATCTAATGAAAGTAGTGGGGAAGTTCAGGGCCTCCAAAGTGGTAGTGATAGCTTTTTATTGAATTATATCATACGCTTTCTCAAGATCAACTTTTAAAGTACATAAAGGAGTATCTCTCTAATTTAGTTCCTAAGCAACTCATGTGCAATAAAATAAAAATGCTTTATTTTATTGGTTTTCCTCGTACTCAACAAGGAAATGACTTTGTCTTTGCAATTGTTGATCATTATTCTTAACTCGCAGCATCCTATGTAAGAAAATGATTGACAGCGTGAATATTATAAATCTTTTATTTCGAGAAGCTGTTTGATTGCATGGAATTCCTAAGACCTTCTTACAGAGATACAAAGTTCTTAAGTGGGATTTTGAAAACTTTTGTGGGAGAAGTTGGATACTTACTCAAAGTTTAATAGTACACTTTAGCTACAAATAACAGCCAAGGTGACTTGATTTGGTGACTTTTGAGGGAAATACCTAGACAATGAGACTTAACACTTGTACAAGCAAAATTTACGAATAACTCTTTAATAAATTTCTCAACAAGTTTTGTACCATTTTAGATTATTCATACCGCTAAATATAAACATTTCAAGTTTTATGCAGAAGGTGAATGATAATTCGTTAAGTTTGAACATGGTGCAATATGTGTGTAGTATGGCTAGAAATGTGTAATATGTGTACTGTATTCCCATAGATGGGTAATGACATATTTTCCAAGATGATAATCTTTGCTAGTACTTCTAGTAAGGATTATGCAATAATAACCTTAAACACACAACATTTTACGTGGAAACTCAGTAAAGTCTTAAGGAAAACTATGACCTCGAGGAGGGTTTTGATGAAAAATCTAATAAGTTGCTAGTTATTACAATTGCTGTTTGATAAGAAGGTAGGAATGTATGTATCATAGAGTTGTGGATTGGAATAACACATTCTCTGCCTGCATTTATATTAAATGCATACAGTTTACAGAAAGAAAAACAGTTAACTATTTTGGTGGGTAGTGGGCAAACTTCGTGGATCTCCCAACGGCTCTATTTAACCAAGCATAACGGCTACTTTTAGTAGGTCGAGAACTGTGGTCGGAGACGTGAAATCTTCTCGAATGATGGACTGTCTTCGACTAAGTTCCGTTAGCTTCTCTTTGTCGAATCTGGGAAAAATGCTACTATACGTTCTTTGAATTTACGTTCTTCTTTGACTTAGGTTTTATGTGAATCTTCAGCCGACTCACGATAATCTCATTCATTTGCTTAAGTTGGTCACGAATAGAGACATAAACCAACACCCCCGAGAATTGTAATCCAAAATCTGATACTACTTAATTTGCAATCAAATTAGGGATTAACCTATTTCAAAAAATAAGCGAAAACGAACGATTTGGCGGGATAACTTTCCAATAGGAGCTTCAATTTCTCAATTGATTGATTTAAATTGGATTCTTCTTTTAAACTCTAAGTTATAGTTTACAAACTTGGATCCTTTCAAATTGCCTAGCCTTGCCCTTTTATGGAGGTTACAACTTTCCTAGTTATAATATAGGGCAAATATGCCCATTTTTTTTTTGCAAAAAGTTTAGTCTAATAAATTAATGGAAAGTTACAGGAGAAATATGAGCCTATTTGTTAACCCCTAGCACATGTCACTAGTGAGTAGTAAGTGGCCCCTGTTAACAATCAAGTTATATACAATAACTGTAAAATGAGTAAACTAAGAACATTCATCCAGTTCAGCGTGATTTCCTGACTCTGAAGTAGTCCATGATATGGTCTTCAATATTTTATAAGTATTCCAATTTTCCATTTGTCAATTTTTCTACTGGTTGGTTTGAGTCTGACCCTCTCCTTGCAATTTGATCTGCCGAGAAGTTGCATTCTCTCCATACATGGCTGAATCAGATTTGCAGAAGGTGGGGGATGATGAGGTCCCAAGCAGTTTTAAGCATCCAGGGTATTTTATCCTTGATGCACGCTTTAATTGTAGCAGCTGAGTCGGATACTACCCGCACTCTTCTCCACCCTTGTGTTACAGCTTTCTGAACTCCTAAAATGATTGAAGTAGTCTCAGCAATGAAGTTCGTAGCTTGCCTAATAGATTTACTGTATGTGCCCAATACTTCCCCTTTGTTATTCATGTAAATAATGCCTGCACCTATTACACTGGGATTACCTAAAGACGATCCATCACAACAGATTTTGACCTCGTCTTGAGTAGGATGCCCCCATTTACAGCTCTCTATGTTGTTACCTATTCTTGGTTTGTACTGAACTTTAAGCTCCATGATGATCCTGAGGTCCTGAATGGTGTTGTTCATTGTATTTTTGGAGAGGAGAGATGCATATGCTACGTCAATCAGGATGTGTAGCGTAGTTTGCTAGATAGGGATTTTGACTCCATCAAACCGCCATTTGTTTCTAGCTCTCCAAATGATGTGGCAGATTGCAAAAACCATGGCTTTCCAGAGATCAACAATGTATGGAATAAATGTTTTACCTCTCTCAAGTATGGTTCTCCAGTTGTCTGATGGGGTGATAGGTGTATACAAGAAGCATGTCGTAGCCTTCTGCCAGAGAGAGACTGCAAAAGGGCACAACAGCAAAGTGTGAGACTCTATTTCTGATAGGCTATGACACTGGTGGCATACCAAAACAATAGAGATGCCTCTCTTCATTATGGTATCATCCATAGGGAGTATATGGTTCAGCAAGCTCCAAACAAGGCCTCCCAGTCTAGGGTGGATTGCTTGTCTCCAGACATACTTCCATCACCATGCCGAATCTTCTATACTGCGCAGTGTTTCATATGCATTCTTGGTGGAGAATACTCCTTAGATATCTGATTTCCAGATCATAGTAATATGGGAACTGGGGTTGCATTGGATGTTTTGTATTTTGATTCCTAGTGCCAGCAGTAGGAGCAATATGTCTCTTGGGAAATGCCTGCCTTTTGGGTTAATAAAATCGCTGAGCATTACTTTGCAATTTTTCCATAAGGGTCGAGGCAGATCAATATGTTCCATGAATGGGATATCTGTTGCCCAGGTGTCTCTCCAGAAATCAATTTTCCGTCTGTCTTCAAATCCATCCTATATATGGTTTTGAAATGGTCACTCTGGTCTGTATTCCTGTCCATAAAGTAGACGGCTTATAATATCGAATAGTGTCACCACTCTTGCTGCTTAATTTGAATTTGAGAAATTTTGCCCATTCCTCTGTTCATTGTTTAAAAACCTAGTAAAGTTTACAGAGCATAGCTTTATTGACTTCTCCCAAACTACGTATACCAAACCCCCCTTCCTTAGTCGGTTTACATACCTTATCCCATTTCACCGTCACCCCCTTCCCTTTGGTTGGGTCTCCAGTCTAGATGTAGTTTCCAAGGATATTGTTTCCCTCTTTGATAAGCGATCGAGGCCATTTGTACACCGCCATATTATGAATTGGTATACTGTTCAGGACAGACTTTGTAAGAGTGACCCTTCCCTAAAACGAGATCATGCTTCCCGTTCAGCTATTAGCCCTTTTTCTGATATTTTCTAATAGCGGTAAAATCGCTTGCTTTGTTACCCACCCTTGTATGAGTGTAATACCCAAATAGGTCTCTGGAAATATTCCTTCTTTGAAGCCAAAAATCTCAGTGACCACTCTTCTGCAGGTGAGAGGTATAGAACATAGATTTTTTTGGCTTTTGATCACACTAATCTCTTGTCCAGAGACCTTCTGATATTTGGCAAGAATGAGCAAAAGCAGTCTCAGGCATCTGTTGTTCCCGTTCATAAAGATGAATATATCATATACAAAAAAGTAGGTGAGTGGGGCCATGCGTACCCCTTGTTGATGTCATGGTCTGTATTCTGCCTTGTTCTCTGTCATTGTGGAGATTGATGCTTAGACAAATATGCCCTTAAATGCACTAAAATTAAAAGTAGTCGCGATAGTTGTTCGAACGACTGGCTTAATTAAGCCTAAAAACTGAGACTGATTGAATTGGTCTTCTAGGAACCAGGATTGTTCGAGCAACTCCTAATGTTATTCGGACGACATACACAATTAAGCCTAGAAAATGAGAAAAACAGAATCCTTCCTTTGGTATTTGACTCGTTCGAACAACTCTAAAGCTCGTTCGAACAATTTAGGAAAATAAACCTAAAATCTGCAATAAAATCTATGCTTTATTTTTCCGTCTATCTCATTCAAATGGCCCAAGGATCGTTTGAACAACTTGGTATATTTTTGAAAGGTTTAATGTCTAGATCCTCCTGGATCACATATCCATTTTTGCTCTCTAAAGAAATTTCTTAACTACCATTTAGACTCTGTAAAGCTGGGGCTTATAATAGACTCTCTAATCCATCTAATGAAAGTAATGGGGAAGTTCAGGGCATCCAAAGTGGTAGTGATAGCTTCTTATTGAATTATGTCATACGCTTTCTCAAGATCAACTTTTAGAGTACATAAAGGAGTACCTAACTCTAATATAGTTCCTGAGCAGCTCATGTGCAATAAAATAAAAAGGTTATATTTAATTGGCTTGCCTTGTACTTAATAAGGTAATGACTATGTCTTTGCAATTGTAGATTGTTTTTCTTAACTCACAGCATCCCATGTAAGAAAATGATTGACAGTGTGAATATTGCAAATCTTTTATTTCGAGAAGCTGTTTGATTGCATGGAATTCCTAAGACCTTCTTACAGAGATACTAAGTTCTTAAGTTGGCTTTGGAAAACTTGTGTGGGAGAGGTTGGATACTTCCACAAAGATTAATAGCTCACTTTAGCCACAAATAATAGCCAAGGTGATTTGATTTGGTGACTTTTGAGGGAAATGCCTAGACAATTTGACTTAACACTTGTACAAGCTGAATTTGCCTATAATTCTTTAATAAATTGCTCAACAAGTTTTGTACCATTTTGGATTATTCATACCGCTAAATATAAACATTTTAAGTTTTATGCAAAAGGTGAATGATAATTCGTTAAGTTCGAACACGGTACAATGTGTGTAGCATGGCTAGAAATATGATTTTGAGCCAACTATCAGGTTTGGGCCTTTTGGAACCTTTCGGTGATATTGAGATCACGAAGGATGCTTTAGTTATAGCTTGGTATAAAGAATAGGATATCATCTTAGAGATGTGTAACGCTAATTGTGAGATTGTTGGTGTTGTTACTTCGATGGTGGACTCTAGAGCATAGCACGAGAAACTTGGTCATGTGTGCAAAGATTGGATGGAACCATTATATTCAAGGAGAAGATATGACAAGTTAAAATTGATATATTTGTTCTTTTCTGAAGACATTGTCTTGGTGAGGCTTATAAATATTAGGTTTCCTAGAAAGAGAAGAAAATGGAATATGAGATCGAACCACTTATACAATGATATATAGGAATTAGCTAGAGTTTGCTATAATGGAGTATTTCATGATTTTATTACTTTCATTAGTGATTCCACGTAAGAGCTTGGTATAAATTTCTTGAAGAATGAAGCAGATTGGTTTGATATCTTCGTAAGATGGAGAGTTTGGGTTGAGATTGTGATGGGTTTAATGGTAAAGCGTTTTGAGTCTAATGGCGGTGGCAATCAATTTTGCGGTGATGGATTTGTTATAGGCAATGTATCTATTAGAATTGAATGGTTTGAGAGTATCCCAATGATACCACGAGAGTTTTGTATAGTTTAGAATATGGATCGCATGGAAACTAAAATGGCGAAGAGTATAAGATGTATTTTCGAGTCGCCGAAAAGGTTTTGGGTAGACGTGGTGCTTTCAATGTTTGATGTAGAGCCCTATTGCGCATTGCATCTTAAACTATTGAATGAGATCACTTGGACTAAAGCGAGGCTAATAGATTATGCTTCTCTTATCTATTTCATTGCTAGATCATTACTAGATTTTGTATCTAGTTTATGAATATTCATTGGATATGCTAATGATAATTTTGGTGACCGATTTGGTGATGCATAAAACCAAAATATTATTCAAATTATTGATGTGATATCCAATGATGATGTTATTTGCGAATACATGGATAAAGTGCGTTAAAAAAGTGGATTTATTGGGGCCATGTGAGTATGTAAAAATCTATACATAGATAGTATTGGAACCATTGGTTCAAAAGGCCTAGCAAGAAATGTATACTCCTTCGATTGTTATGGAAAAAAGGACAAAGGTTTTAAAACTTATGGCCCGTTATCGTTACTCCCGACATTGTATGTGGTTAGCCGGTATTGGTGATGACTACAAGGTGGCTTTGCAAGGTGAGGTCATGGGGAAGTGGGAGCTTGTAATAGAAGATGATGAGATAGGATCTATATCATCTAATCGGGTATAGGAGATGCTCCTATTACTGATGGTAGGAAGCATTACTATACAAGTTGGTTTACAAGTTAAACGAGATCAAGTTTGTTCAAGGTGAAACTTGTGGTAAAGTACTTTTAAGAAAATACGGGTATTTACGTCATGATGTTTGGTTCACCAGTTGTGAAGCTAGTTATTTTATGGTGGTTTTATTTTTTTGGATTGAGTGATTCTTGATACGGAATGAAAAATTCTTCATGATTGATCTTGTCGAAGATGGGTATGTAAGTTGGCTACATGGATACATGATAGTTATCGGGTGGAGTTGCATTATGGAGGCTCATACATGAGAGCTCATATGCATTTCGAGACATACACCAAAATGATGGGGCTTGATGTTAAATATCTTTATATCATTGGTGGGTTTAGGAAATACCACGAAGACCATTGTAGATGTTATAAGTTTTGAGAACTTATGGATCGTCTGTTCTCAGAGTATGGATAATATGCTAGTTTCATATGCAAGTTCTAGTATGGGTGAGATTGAAGAGCCGTTAGAGCGGTTATCTCAATAAAGGGTTTGCATATGATATTGCATAAACAGGAAGAACGTTAAACTGAAGTTGTTTGACATAATACTTTGAGACTGGCTGGAGTATAATTTATTATTTACTTTGGGCCTAAACACATATTTGTTTGGCTATAAATGTGATATGTACACTTGTGATGGCTCATAGCTATGGAGTGATTCTTGTTCGGCTTGTAGGGTTGCGCACACTTGTGATGGCGAAGTACGTTAATGACTTGGAAAGGACTACAATTTTATGGTGTTATACCAAAGTTACTTGGGTATCGAGATGGCAATGGTTAATTGCATCATTGTACGGTGTGGCTTTGAAAGCTTGCAAGGGGATGTTTTTAATTTTTTTTGTTGAAAAATATTCAAAAAAATTATCACATGGTTTTGTGTGGTACGGTAACTTTTGGCGTGAAAAGTTTAGTTTGACAAGGTTACAAATATGGTTACTTTGAAGATTGGTAGCTACAGGAACCACACATTATAAATTTTGAGTGGAAGATTTATTAAAGATTGCAAAATTTTGTAAGTGAGTCTTTGTGAATAATGAAGATCTGAGTAATGCGAGCAATTCATTATTGAGATCAGGAGATGGGTTACGGTAAATTTAATTTCAAGTGGGAGATTGTTAAGTAATGAATTCAAATTGGTTTCATGGAAGTTCATGCGTTAATGGGACAAACGAGGGTCAAAAACAAAGATAGAAGATCATTATAGTGATTTCTGGTATTTATGTTTGAACATGACTTTAGTCTATTCGAATAAGAGAGGCAGAGAGATCTTTATTCAAATAGAGTTTGAACATAACATTTCTTTATATGAACAAACCAGTATTTAAGTTTTTTCATGTTATTTTGTGGTCATTTGCTTACCTTGTGATTTATACTTTGAGCCTTATCTTTTGTAAAGTCTTCCCAAGTATAGAAATGATACTTGGAGTATTTTTAAGGTATGATAGAGTACGTTTAATCATAGAGTGAGAACTAGGGCTTGAGAGTTTATATTAAAGCTTTGAAGAAGTTCGAGAGATTGTAACCTATTTGATTCGTAGTGGATTGTTCGTCGAAAAGTAGTTTTCTACCCATTAGGGTTTTCCACTTCCTTCCTTTGGGTAAATCGTTGTGTGTGTGTTTAATTTTGCTATCATTTAATTTCTCAATCAGCATTTTCGTGTATCGTTCTTGGGCAATTAATTGGGATTAGCTACCTAATTCCTAACAAGTTAAACTAAGATAAATGAGAGATGTTAAACATTAAAGATATTGACAGAGAGATAAATGATAAAGGGAAGTGATGTATGCCTTTTCTTCTAAGTTTTGAATTATACATGTAACATACTAGAATATTTGCCATAAATTAATTCTTCAATTTAAGAATCTCATTGATATGCTCAAGATTAGGGGTAGAGCTTGGATTTGAGTATAGTGATGTCAAAATAAGACGTTCGGGGGCTAAACCAAGAGACATTTTTTTTAGTGCACTTTTATGGTGTTTTCATATTTTTTTTCTATGGTCTCATAATGTTGTTATCAATACTTTTGATGTATATAATTATGCAATGAAATGTGTATTAGAGATGATGATTATTTTAATGGTTTTTGCAAATTATAAACTTAAAAACATTAGAAGAAAAAAATATAAGGAAAAAAGGATGTGAATATCATTAGAAAAATAATGATAAATGAGACAACAAGGTAAATCGAACAATTGACCTAGCAATAAAACAAACAAACCTGACCATTGAGCTAATGCTTCAATGCTATCTAATGTTCAGTGGGGTCAATTATGTTCTATAACCCAATTTTCTTCTTCTTATGCACAGTAAAAAACTTTGATTTTTTTAAGTGAGTGGAGTGGGGTTATTTGACCCCACTGGTCCCCCTAGCTCTGTCTCTGCTCAAGATGATGAGCCAATAGATAGGCATGTGAAAGTAATTTGAAAATTTCATCAACAAATTAATTATTGTTAGGAACCATTCGGTTGGTGGCTTTGGGGTAACCCACCGACTCATAACCCTAGAAAGTTTTTAGAAGCTTAATTTATATAGCTCTGATATGGTTATTATGTAATTCAACTCTTTACAGATACATTAATGAAAGCTTCCCTTCTCTTTCTATATATCTATGTATTTATCTATGTGCATGATTAGATAGCTAGAAGATCGCTTTTGTTCTCAACACGTTTATCAGCGCGACTCACACAGAACTTTTGGATTAATTATTGGATTTTTTTTCTCTCTCATTAAGGATTAATTTGCATTACAGAGAGGTATAATAAATTTTTTTATTGATTCTATTGTTCCATACATGATTATATGATTAGATCTATGCGTATGTGACTGTTTATATATGATTGGGGAAAAATCAAGAATTTTAGGCATTTTATTTTACAGTTTTACCAATTTTTTTACCCTTTCCATGATCTATTTTCAAAGGTATTTTACTACTATTTATGTCATAATAATACTGTGAGTGTAACTTTTTTGCGTAGCTTGCATTCTAGCGATCACATACATATATTATGTTGCTCCTGGAAGTAGATAGATAGTCGGGAAATTGATCGCAAAAATGGCAAGAAAAACCACGACAAAACTGTCAATTTTTTTTAACTGTGACTAACCTAGGGATGACATTCTCCTAGAGTTTAAGGCCTACTGATGCCATCACCAAGGGTTTATGGTAGGACCCACAGTACTGATGTGTCACTCCAAGATACGTCATCACCAAGGGTTGATGGTAGGACCCACAGTACTGATGTGTCACTCCAGGATAGGTTTAGATGGTGGTCCCCACATACTGGTGTGGTAGGACCCTACTAGCTGAGGTTGCATAGGAGTATCCCACTATATTAACATGTCAGTACATGACATTAATGATGTATCATCTGGGGTCCACGTGCTGATGTATCGAAGGTTTGACGTGTTGATGTGCCACTGCCACGTGTTATCGATAACGTGACACCATGGGTCCTAAGTAATGACATGACACTTCTACGTGTCATCCATGGCATCGCACCATGAACCCCATACTATTGACGTGGTACTTATGTGGCACCTGCCATGTGTCATGCTAACGTGGCGCCGAGGGGTCCCACTTTGATATTCATGCATGCATGGGAATGTTTATCGCTGAACTGCTGCTGAATTAAAATTTACATATTGCATTTCAGATGGTTGCAAAACTCAAGAGTCTTAATTACCCTCAATTGATGCTCGATGACACCAACTTTCTTGGTGTATGGATGTCAAGCTCTAGTTGAGTTCAATGGGTATCTCCGAAACCATTGTTCCCAATAGAACTACTTCTGAAGCCTTCAAGGCTATGGTTATGCTAGTCATTCACCATCCTCTTAACTAAAAGTTGAAGATGGAATATGTCAACATTGTTGATCCTTTGTAATTATTAAAGAGTTTCCAACAACGCTTTTGTCTATTGTAGATCATTAGGTTGGCGAAATTGTAGAAATAATGGAACAACCTTCAGTTCTGTAATTTCAGGGCTGTGGCAGCGTACAACGCGCCAGTCCAGAAAGTTACCTCACTACTCTTACTCTTATTGAGTGTTGACAAAATCTTCCAAATAAAGATTATTCGGAAAACGCTATCTACATTTCATGTTTCCAACACTACTATTGAGAAAGAGTTTGAGAAAATAAATTTCAAGAAGCATTCAAATCTGATCCAGGCATTGCTTATCGATGAGCAAGACAGACTACTAGCTACAAAGAATATCGAATTGTACCCACCAAGGAGGATACCGGTGCCAAGGGTACAGAGGATCAGGTCTGCGGATTGTGGAAAGGGCAGGAACCAGAAGACTCTAGGTCCTTAAAAGAATAAGGGATTCAAGGTGTTGGCTGCAAGGGGAGACATAAGAAGATCAGAGAAGCCAGATGTTTTAATAGTGGTAAAGTCAAACACTGGGTGCGACGTTATCAAGCACCTTGGAAGATCAAGCATGCTACCACTAGGAATTACCACCTAGATGACAAGATCAGCTCTATGGCAGTTTAATTGGAATCAACAGATTTCTATGAGGATACTGATGCAGTGATGGACTAAACTCATGAGTAGCCAGTAGCACCATCTCATAGGATGATTAATGTCACGTACTGAGAGCACATAGTAGTTTCTTTGCTTGGTTGTTAGTAGTAGATTTGCTTTATTAGTACTTTTTCGATATTATGTTTGGAACATAGTGGTTGGTTTAGTTAAATAAGTATTGTAACATACATTCAGTATCATCATCTATGAGATCTTTATTTTTCTGTTACAATTACTATATATTAAATTTTTTTTTTGGCATAGTAGTTAATTATATTATATAATAGTAAATCGACTATATACAACTGCCCATATGGATCTTTCTGCTCATCAAGTATTTTTCGATAATCGGATAAGTAATGATAACTATCTGGTAGATAGTGGTACCACGCACTCGATCTTACAAGTTGCCCATATGGATCCATCATCTCTGACCCCGTACATTTGTGATGTCACGACTTCACTAGATCAGCCAACATGATGGAAGGCACTGGTTGTGCCACATTATTACTACCCAACGGTACGATACTGACTATCCAGTCTACTTTATACGTGATTAATTCCACCAATAATCTACTTAACTTTTGAGATATCCATGGTAATGGATATGAAGTTGAAACTATGGGAGAAGGACAAAACAAGGCTTTGTGTACCACTTTAACCACAGCATTGGAACGGTATCCAATACACCCCTTAGAATTATATTTTACAGATATTTGATATGTCGAGACCTATGCTATAACAAATTTTTCTCCTTTACAAGAGAAAAAATTGAAACTATGGTGCAATCGTCTGAGACATCCAGGCTCTCAGATGATAAGGAAGATTATCGATAGTAGCTCCGGACATTTTTCGAAAGGAGAAATTATTTGCGTACTGCGAGAGTGCCCTTACAATGCCTGCTCTCAGGGTAAGTTGATTATCCGATCTAGCATGGCCAATATGGAGTCGGAGTCTCCAGCCTTTCTCCAACGCATCCATGGAGATATATGTAGACCTATCTATCCAGATAGTAGTCTATTTAGGTATTTTATGGTCCTTATTGATGCATCTCTGTGGCGGTCACACATTTGCCAATTGTGAACTAGAAACATGGCGTTTGTAAGATTTCTTGAGAAAAATATTTGGTTATGGGCCCATTTCCCAGAACACCCGATCAAGTTGATTGAGACTTGACGATGCAGGTAGGGCTGAGCATGGGTCAATTTTAGACCAAAACCAAAACTGAAACTAAAATATTCAATTTCTGGATTTCAAAACTGAAACCGAACCATGCTTATGGTAAAACTGAACCGAAATCGAACCGATAAAATTAAGAGAAAACCGAAACTGAATATAAAAATCATGAAATTTCATATCCCTTTTTCTCCTTCAATGATTCTGAGAAACAATCATTAATCCTTGACCATTTCAAGCCAAACCCATGGAAACAATACATGTGAAGAACAAAAATCAGAAAAATGGGTACATAAAAGTTAAATTAAGCACATTGATTCAAAGAAGAGAAAGTTAAAAATTGAATCATCACCCATTGTTGAATCCTCTTCTGTGACCACAAACTCATTTACAGATCATCAGTGACATTGTTTTGGAAAAAATCATTGGAGAATTACATGGTCATTGGGACATCCGTTAGGCGCATAAGCACCAACTCATTTCTTCCATCTCTCCAAACATTGTAACCTTTGGTTATTATGGTTTGAAAAGATCCCCTGTTGAGCCATCAACACAATTTTGCTGCAGTTGAGAATTTCCAGCCATGGCACCTGAGTATAGCCTGGAAGAAGGCGGATAGTTTATATACATCATCATGTTGGTTGGTATTTCAGGATATCGAACGGGCGTAGGATCTCTTTGATATAAATTTGTACTAATCTCTTGTTGGTCATTGAAATTGGAATGATAAGAAGCTATTTTCACTCGTCCTTAACCTTGAATCGTCTAAATGAGGAGTCAAAATTGGTAAATAAAGAATTAGCAGAGTTCGACCTATGAGAGAGATAGAGAGAGAGAAAAATATAGAGGAGATATGTTGAGTTGTTGGGGAAGTAGGGTTTTATTTATTTTAAAGAGGTCTCACGGTTTGGTTCGATTTCTAGGGTTTGTCAAATAGAAGAACCAAAACTGAACTGAATTCTTTCGGTTCCTAAGTTTTAAAAACCGAAACCGAAACCGAAACTGGGCTCCTAAAAACCGAACCGTTTTTCTTGAAATGGTTCGGTTTCTTTAGTTTCTTGCTCAACCCTAGATGCAGGTGAGTATACCTCCCATTGTTATTACAATCTCAACTTCCAACGACTGCTTGGGGCCATACAATCTTGCATGCCAGAGCATTGATTAGAGTTTATGTGGGAATCATCAACTTTTACCAAAGTAACTTGTCACTGGGTTAGAAACCAATTTTGCCCATTTGTATGATTCTGGATATACCATGCAGGTGCCGATTGTACCTCCACAACATATTAAAATGGGTCTTCTGCATCGCCTTGGTATATATGTTTGTTATGATTAACTGTCTATCATTTTATACTTGGAATTTACTATAGGCGGTGTCTTTACTATGAGATTCATAGACTGTCACTTTGACTAAATGATTTTCCAGCATCAGGGGGAGATATGACAAATAATACCGTGGAAGTTCTGAAGATTACTTTGGAAACACCATTGTTATCTCATTTGGATCCCGTTACTAAATAAAGTGATAGTGAAATCTAACGGATACTTCACTTACAATAGGTCGCCAATAAACTACCAGATATATTCAACGACACTGTTAAAGTGACTAAGTGGGATGTACTTGCAAGTAATGTTCTTGCACTGCTGAAGGTTCCAAAAGGAACTACCATGCCTACATGTCTATAATAGTATAACTTGGGATCGGTCAAAAGTAGTTTTCGACAGCGTATTCACCTTCGCTGCTAGGCTCGCCATTGAGGCTGATGATCCAGAACCCATTATAGTTGACAAATGTTGTAACCGTAAAGATTGGCCAAAATGGGTATTTGTATGGAATTGTAATGAACATGGAGATGTAGTAAGGTACAAGGCAAGACTAGTTGCACAAAGCTTTACACAAAGATCTGATATCGATTATGATAAAGCTTACTCTTTGGTTATGGACGCTCTAACGTTCCATTACTTGATCAGTTTATCAATCATCGAGAACAATCTGGACATGTGTCTTATAGACGTAGTTACCGCGTATCTATATGGGAAACTAGATAAAGATATCTACATGAAGTTACCTGAAGGGTATAAGCTTTCGGAAGTAATAAATCTTGACACACGGAGTGTGTACGTAATAAAGCTGGATAAATCACTGTACAGTTTGAAGCAATGATGGCTCATGTGGCATAATAGGTTGACTGAATATTTGGAGGTCAGTGCTTCACAAATAATCCTATATGCCTGTATGCATTTATTAAGAAGACAAAAACTAGGTTTGCTATCATTACAGTGTACGTTGATGATCTAAATATCAGCAAAACTCTGGGAGAGATTACGATTGCTGCCAAATACGTTAAAAAGGAATTCAAAATTAAAGACCTTGGGAAAATCAAGTACTACCTCAGTTTGTAGATCAGACAGCTTGGTAGTGACATACTCGTCCACCAGGCGACATATACCGAACAAACTCTCAAATGAATAGGTATGGATGCAGCACATTATGTTAAGACGCATATGGTAGTCCGCCACTTGGACATGGACAAGGACATCATCTGCCCTCCGGATGAGGGGGAGGAACTCTAAGGATCTGAGGTGTCGTATCTAGGTGTAATTTATATTTTTTGATACTTAGGAGGGTGTACTAGACCCGATATCTCATTCGCAGTAAACTGTTTGGCTCGCCATAATCTTGCTCCTACCCAAACGCACTAGAATAGGATCAGGCACATTCTGCAATAACTGAAATGCACAATAGATCACTTAGGTCTATTCTACCCGAAAAGTGGTAAGCATAAATTGGTAGGGTATGCAGATACAATATATTTGTCTAACCCGCATAAAGGCCGATCTCAGTCGGAATATGTATTCTTGTGTGGTAATACAGTAATATCATGGAGATCAGTAAAACAAATGATGGTGGCTACCTCTTCAAATCACGCAGAGATTCTTGCACTTAATGAAGTTGGTAGAGAATTTTTTTGTTTATGCTCTATGGTGAATCACATCAACGAAACTTGTAGATTATATTTTATCCAGAAGGACCCTACTACTCTATATGAAGACAATGCTGTTTGTATCACTCAAGGTAGAGAAAGTTTTATCAAGGGAGACATGACCAAACATTTTTCACCAAAGTTCTTCCATACATACGAATTACAGAAGGAGAATAAAATTGAAATTGTTTAAGTACGTTGAGAAGACAACATACTAGACTTATTCACGAAGGCTCTTGCATATCCTACATTTATGAAATTGGAACACGGAATAGGCATGCAAAGTTTATATTCATTGATGTATCTAGGAGGCACATCTTTAGAAGATAGACGTCAGGGGGGAGTAGTCTCCACTTGACATGGGCATATGCATGTTGTACTATTTATAATAAAAGAACAGTTTTTATCCCTGGGGTTTTTACTAGCTGGTGGTTTTGATGAGGCAATATTATACGTGCCCACCACCCATATGTAACATAAGATTGTACTCTTTCCTTGTATAGCCTATTATCCACAGGGTTTGGCTAGGCAGAGGCTTAACGAGGCAAGTCGTGTAGATGTGAGACACCCCAAAAGGGGGAGTAATATTAGGAATCATTCGGTTGGGTCTCACCCAAACTGGGTTTGGGGTAACCCACCGACTCCTAACCTTAGAAAGTTTTATAACTTTAATATATATAGCCCTAATAGGATTATTGTGCAACACACCTCTTTACAGATACATTAATGAAAGCTTCTCATATATATATATATATATTTGTGTGTGTGTTTATGTGTGTGCATGGTTAGATAGCTAGAAGATCGCTTTTGTTCTCAATAATTATACATTTTAAGAATCTCGTAGTTGCGCTCAAGATGACAAGTAAGTAGATAAGCATGCAAAATCAATATTACGCTTTCACCAAAAAATTAATTATATGTATCGAATCTCATTGTTGAGTTTAAAATGACGAGTTAGTGGTGTGTTTACCAGAAAATTATTATGTTTTAGGAATCTCGTTGACACGCTGATCATAGTTGATCAAAGTCCTAATTCTGATATTGTCCCGCTTGAGATTCCCAGTGGACCGTTGTTGTGCCTTGAAGTTCAAAGATGTGATCAACAAGATTAAGATTTATTTTATATACACTAACACATATATGAACTGAAACTCTAAATTAGAATGAAGAGTGGGTTTGGAATTTGGATTACTGCAGGCCAGCAAAAATTAAAAACCTATAAGTAGTAATAGGGGAATTTTTTTTATTTCTCTCAAGATAAACTTTCAAAACCTAGTTAACTCCACAAGTAAAATGCCATCATTATCTTTTTTTTTCTTCTCTTTATTTGTTATTACTAATTTGTAAATAATAACTTTCATTAAAAAAAATATATTCTATCTTCCTCTCTTTAGCCCTATTATAACATGGTAATAAGGAAAAAAATTTAGCCCTTTATACATATTACTAGAAGGTCTATAAGCTGTTAGCTAGTGAGCTTGACCAATTCACTTGAAATACCAATCAAATCTTGTGGAACTTCTGGATAATCAATGGCTTGATGCAGTTGATAAACTATAAATATATTCTCTTAAGCTAAGATGAGATGTTTTGACGTGGCTGATTTATAAGAATGTTGAATATTAACTCTTTTCTCTGAAATGCTTTAAGTTAGGAGCTCTAGCTCCAGTACATATAGAAGACACCTACTTTGTTTTATAATACTGCTTCGAATCCAATGATTTTTAGCCCCTTCAAAGAAGTGGAAGCGAAGAACATCTTATACATTCGGCCTAGATAGCACGGTTGACCGGTCATTATAGTGGTATACTAGCTCGAGATTGAAGGGAAGCAATCATACGAATGAAAGTTATGCAAGGAGAGGGAACGAAGATACTAGTAGGTGGAGGGCCTTTTTGAGTGAGATGGCGTAACTACTTAAGCAACGAGGTGGCATAACTACTCAAACATGCTAAAGCATAGAATGGTTCATTCTGATGTTAAATGATGGATATTTAATAGGGGAGAGAAAACATTTTAATTAATTTAAAATAAAATAATAAAATAATAAAATTTTAAACGGTGGTGTTAAAGTTGAAGTTAACTTGGTTTTGAAAGTTTCTCTCTCCAGCCACATGACATGATTTGATTAGACGAGATAAAAAAATAATCTCTTTAAAGAGATCAATTTTTTTTGCTGTAATAGGGTTACTTCCTACGAAATTAATCCACAATCAAATTGAGATTATCCTAATTGAAGAATTAATGTGAAGAATGCAAAATTGGTGGGTAAAACTTCCCAAAGAGAGCTTCAATTACTCAAAATTGATTACAACAAATTCTTCTCTCGATCTTTCTTTGGATTTTTGAATCCCTTTTTCATTGCCTAGCCTTGCCCTCTTAAAGGTTATAAGTTTCCTAATTACAACATAGGACCAAAATGCCTTTTAAATGACTTAAAACAATGATAAGTTGCTCCCCAGTTCGAACATAATACTCAGAACTGTGTGTATTCGAATAGACTCAAAAGTCTATTAGAATAAACTACTCATAATAGTATTTATTTGAATAGACTCATAAGTCTATTCGAATAGGTTACTCAGAATAGCCTCTGTTCGAATATAACATTTCTCTATTCCAACAGAAGACTCATAACTTGTTCTATTTGAATAAAACAAATGTTTATTCGAACAAACTTCAATTTTTATCTTTTTCAAAGGGGTTTAATGTCTAGATCCTCCTAGATCATGGCTTCTCTCTTTAGGAGCCTTGATCTCCTGCTCTGGCAACTTGATCTCCTACTCAGGTAAGAACTAGAGATAAAAGAAAGTGGCCATACCCATTTCTCTGTTGTACTACTTCAATTTATTGGGTAGTTGACCTTTCTTCCCCACTTTGAACGACTCAATACTTTCCCTTCTTGTAATATAAACCTTCCTATCTAGAATACTATCCTCCTATAACACATCTTCTATTTCTATCCATAAGTCATCAATTTACGGTAGACAAGTATCGATTATAGGGTCTTCACCTAAAGGAGACGGCTCAAACAACTTCAATTGCTCGACATTAATCACCGAATACATCTTCATAAGAGGTGGCGAATCTAATTGGAATGCATTGTCACAATTTTTTTTGAGTATTGTATATGGACCATAACGGATATGCTTGAGCTTCTTACCTCCTGAAATATATACTCAACCTGATACTTATTGTGTCGAGCCTTATACTTCGCTTGAGTCTTCTTAAATTGTACTTCAACTGCCTCATGAACCTTGCTTATCTTCTAAATGAGTCACAAACCTTTAATTTGTTCCTCTTCCTCCTTCCTTGACAACGTCTTGTAACTAAGAGTAAAAGACATATCAAAAGGGTTTTGAGGTAAGTATCTAAGACAAACTATAAATGAAGACTTCAAAGTAGAACCATGAATGGCCCGGTTAAAAGAAAACTGAAGATACGGTTAACTCTCATTCCAGGTCTTAGAGCATCTCCAACAGAGTGGTATGATGTTAAGGTTTACCTATACTCTTACAAAAATCCAATCCAACAGGGGTATGGTGTTCAACGTACTCACCCCCATACCCCTCCAAAGTATGCGAAACTTGAACTTGGCGAAGAGTATCTGCATATCGCCTTAGCGCTGAATCGTTCAACGCCCAACAACTTTTTAATACAGCTGTCTAGGCTCTGAACCGTTTAGCGCGCATAAGATTTTTTTCCCAAACTCTTGCCGCTGGACCGTTGAGCACCTAGACTCTGTACAAATGGCTAGTTTTTTAAATTTCACCCAAATCCTTTCAAATAAGGGTAGTTTCTTAAATTCTTTACCATCTCAAGCTCTATCAACTCTCTACCATCTTAAGCTCTATTACCTTTAAATGGATAACAAATTTTTTCCAAAATTCATACTCTTAATACATTCTGCCAACGCAACTTTCAGAATCACCAAACTACTCTATGCCCCCGCATTCCTTTTTCGCGCTACCCAACATGCTTGTCATCGAAAAGAAGTAATAATAGTTGTTGGACCAACCTTGAGGATCAAACGCTTGCCAAATATTAGGTAGCACACTCGCAAGATTCTTAAAATGGAAACCAATAAGTTAAATCCAAGTTTTGGGGGAAAATAGTAAACGACTATGAAGCAACACGTGGTGTGAAAACCCGTACAAGAGCCACCTTGAAACAACGTTCAGGGAAAATCCAATGGCAATTTTTTTTTGTCTTGCATTTTCAAAGTTTGCGAGGCATGCTATAGAGGGATTGGAAATGAACACCACTAGGTACGTTTCAATTTATATGACCTATTTGTTTAAATTTGGTATATTAATTTATTTCTTTAAGTGCTTAATTTTTTTTTGTACGTAGTATGACCATGAGGATACTATGTTTGAGAAAACACTTAAAAAACCAAGAACAATCGAAAACTATACAAGTTTGGTTTTTAACATATTTAGCATATTATGAATAAGCATCCAAGATGGAATCTGGAGATCGTCCATAGAAGCGTCCATGAAATTCAAGTTGGTGGCGGCTCTAAGTCTGGCTCTAAGGTACAAAAAACATCTTCAAATGCAAGTCCGAGGGTTTCAATGGGTTCAAACTCCGATAGCTTGGTTGACGAGGATGAAGAAGCGACAGACCCAGTTTATTCATCTCTAGGGTTAATAAATAGGTCAACGGGGGGGAAGGGAAAAAGGTAAAATAATCTTTTGACAAAGTTTGAAAAGGTGATCAAGGCCCATGAGGGTATAACAGAGATGGCTGGAAATAATGTCAAGCTAAAGCAAGAAGAAAGGGAAACAAAGAAGTCCATGGCGGCAAAACATTTCGAGCTATACCGGAAAAAGTAAAAAAGGGAACAACAGATTTGAGACATTAAGATTATGAAAAAGGATTTGAGTGGAATGGATAGAGATACCGCCCTGTGTTGGAAAATGTTAAAGAACAAAGTGATTACAAAGATGATGGCAAAGCATAACGCCACGGTTTC
This sequence comes from Kingdonia uniflora, assembly GCA_014058105.1. Taxonomy (NCBI): domain Eukaryota; kingdom Viridiplantae; phylum Streptophyta; class Magnoliopsida; order Ranunculales; family Circaeasteraceae; genus Kingdonia; species Kingdonia uniflora. The sequence continues at coordinate 939,335 of JACGCM010000659.1, forward strand.
GTCGAGTACTAGCGGTGGTAGTGATAATATGCATTATCAAAAGGATGCAGTTTAAATTCTAATTGTGTTTTTCAATAAATATGCCGATTATTTTGAAATGGATTGCAATATTTTTAGTTTGGAATGAATTGCAACCTATAAAGATTGAAACATTAGTTAAATTAAAATAGCATAAGTAAACATGAAAAAAAACTATAAGTATAAATTATTGAAATTGAAATAACAACTCAAACATTACATCAGGCAAATTTCCAACAATGCTCCACGAGATCGGCTTGGAGTTCGAAATGTTTATTTTCATTTCGGTACTTCAAATGTTCCCCAAGATATTTATCGAAGTCGTCGTCCGTAGAAATACCTTAAAAAATCTTTGGTGGATACTTGAATGGGTCCTTTACTTTATCATACTTGTAATCACGTGTCGCATAATCGCGCTCATCGTCGGTAATCATATTATGCAAAATAATGCACATGTACATAATCAAATTTAATGCTTCAAGTTTACTAAAACTGTGTGGGATTCAGAACAAATGCAAAATGAGCTTGTAAGGCACCGAAAGCATGCTCCACATCCTTCATAACCCCTTCTTGCATAGCTGCAATTTTTATCTATTACTATGATTGGCATTGGAATTGTCTTTAGAAATGTTCTCCACTTTGGGTAAATAGCGTCCGCAAGATAATAACCAATATCGTAGTCGTGACCTTCAACTTTTCAATTTACGGGAGGGGTATTTCCCATTGCTAGGTTGTTGAACAATTTACTACGTTCAATAACATTGATGTCGTTGTTCGACCCCAGCATGCCGAAGAATGCATGCCAAATCCACAAATCATACGAAGCCACCGCTTCAAGTATGATTGTCGGCTTTTTACTCTTCCCATTAAAAACCCCTTATTATGCCTTAGGGCAATTCTTACAACCCCAATGCATATAATCGATACTCTCCAACATTCCTGGGAAACCCCTCACCTCATTTTCTTTGAGTAATAATTCTATGTCGATTGGAGTAGGAGATCACAAATACTCATCTCGATATAAATGAATCATTACTTTTCAAAATTTATCGAACGCTTCCAAGGCCGTACTCTCTGTCATCCGACAATACTCGTACGTCGAATCACCGGGAATGCCATATGCAAGCATACGAAGTATGGACGTCATTTTTTAATGAGCCATTAATCCTTGTGTGTTTGACACATTGGGCTTGAATACAAAATAAGAGCCATACTCAGAAATATCTTGAAGAATGCATAAAAATAGATCACGCTACATTCGAAATCTTCGCCAATTTTTTTTTGCATCGTAAGTCAGTTTTACATTGGCGAAGTAATCATCCAATAAATGTTGATTGAAGATTTTGTGCTTGCGATTGGCGTATTTCCGGCCCATCATCGATCCCCCGACCTTTTCGAGTAACCAGATTTGAAAGCTTCATATGATAGCAACAAATTTAAATGAGAGCTTTGATACAATGAGTACTCTTCCAATAACTCATCATCTTCGTCGGAGGAACTAGCCAAATAATTTGCGAGGGGACTATTAGTTGGGAACATGTTGCTTGAAAACTTGTAAATAGAGATAGAGATAGTTGTTTGAATGTACAAAAATGTATGTGTTTGATAAGATATATATAAGAGAAATAAAGGTGGGAGATTTGAGCGGGAAATAAAAGCGGGAGATTTGAGCGGTAAAAAAATGCTGGAGATTTTAACGGGAAATACCAAGGCGGAACACTTAAGGGAAATAAATGTAGAATACATAGTATTCCAAATTAACAACATGACGGCATAATCCAAAATAAAAGCATAGCGACATAATTTAAATATAAAACTAAGAAGTCAAATATTAAAACATAACGATATAAGCCAAAATAAAAACATAACGACAAAGTTCAAATGTATAAAACACAAAGTTCAAAATTAAAACATAACGACATAGTTCAAAAGAAGTAGTCTAAAAACATAATGACAAATTTTTAGAACTGGTATCGATCAAGCTGCTCCTGCAACTCTGCAATGGATTGTTCAGGCTCCTGATTTTGATTATAAAGCTCCTGTATGTAGGCATTTCTCTCTCTAATCGTCTCGTTTCTGTCAGTAATCATACTAGTATAATGCTCATACATCGAAGCCATCCAATCATACCAATCTGCTGCCACCAACATATATACGTCTAGAATCATCTAGATACTACGTGTACTGCAATAATAGAAGGTGTCATGAGCAAAACATATATATCTAAATAAAAGGATATCAAAATGTTATAATATCAAATTAATCATTTACTTCTTTATCATGATATAAACCAACAGATGGTACCCCGGGGACGTCGCTAAGGCGAGGTACGTTAAACAACCTATTAATGCCATCAATATCAATAACTCTGAACTGCCATACAGGATTAACATTGGCATCCATGTCTTTCTGTGTGAATTGTGTCTCCTTTGGCATAGAATGTACAAACCTCAGAGGAATAATCTGCCCTCTAGCATCTCTTGGACCGATCACATCAGCGTTGATCACCCATGAGTAGTCTAGTAAAATATATGGTATGGAAACCCTAACCTAGTATAAATCGTAGCTGATGTGATCTATGAGAAACTGCTCACCATTTACCCATCCCTGGCCTTTAAGCTAGTTTAAATAGCGATCCCTAAATAACCAAAGATCCTCAAACATATCCTGAGCGAGTAAAGGGTCCGTACCCCAAATACCTGAAGAGAACACCGCTCCCCCAAATACAAGGGTTGCAAAAAACTTAGAACATGGAGATGTACCATTTTTTATGAAAACCATCGTGCAACTGCTAGGGGCGTGTCCTCGTATCCCTCTAAACCTTGTTGCATCTCTAAATATGAGTCCCATGGACACATGAGATTATCTAACCTCTGCAGCTCAATCTAAACCCTAACAATGCTCACGTTGTTGTGCATCCCCTTATTAACTTTCTTCATGAAATTTACCCTCCTCCATCGAGTTAATCTTGGGAAATAAAGGTGGGTGTCATTGGCTGCCTTATCTTGAAGTATTGGGTGGAGATTTGATGAATATTCATAGTACCAATATTCAAGCAAACTCTATCAACTGTACAATCCTTTCACGCCCAAAGAGTAAGTGCCAAGGGTCATGTATAAAGCCCCTAAAATGGCAGAGCCCCAATCATAATCATCCAGCCTATCTAGGTCGGCAATCGCAGCCAAATAACCCAACCTAATCGTACTTTTACTATAAGGGAAGAAGAGTTCAGCTATTACAAAAAATATGAAAGCCCGGGTTGATAAAAGTTGCATCATGGGATCATTTTTATTTGCCTCAATAAACCACTTTATCTAACTTATCTTTACAGTACTTGAATGGACATCATTTTCCCCTAGAGTGGGAAAAAATTGGCTGAACATTCTCGGCTTTTCATACTCAAAATTAAACGGTAATGGCCATTTTTTGGGATCCCTGATAACTATACTGTTATCATGTAAAATCCTAACGGGGTAAAACCAATCTCCGTGTCCACTAAGTGGAGCGTATGGGTGGTCGACCACCACCTCTCTGAGAGACCTTGAACTAAAGTTTTATCGCTTTTTCCGTTACCGCATTGCAATTTTGGCATCGGGCAGTGTGGTAAAAATCTTCCATTGATTTTCACATCAGTGTGATTATAATCTTGCAAGACCTTCTGTTACCGTCTTGCTTGATTATGGGTTGTATGAAATGATAGGGGAAGTATGAATGAAAGATTGGGGAAAGGGAAGTGAAGTATGAATGAAAGAAAGGGGAAAGGGAAGTGAAGTATGAATAAAACTTAAACCAGACGCTAGGCACTGAATCGTTCAACGCCCAAGAAAAAAATACATATCATTTGGCTTTTTTGGCGTTAGGCACTGAACCATTAAGCGCCAAAGAAGAAAATGTAATTTGCTATTGGGCTAAAATAACATGCTATTCTGGAATACCGGTATGGTAAACCAAATTCTAACTTCATGGTATTCCATGTATCTTTCATGGTATTCTGGAATACAGTCCTTGCTTGATTTTTAAAGCCGTCTTCCATGTATCTTCTTCCCAAATTCTAACTTCATGGTATTCCAACTTAAGATCTAGCTTGGAAAAAAACAAGCCTTCTGTAACTCATCTGAAAGCTTGTCAATTCGTGGAAGCGGATAACAATTCTTCACAATAATCTACACAAAATCTCCAAGACCCATCCTTCTTCGATACCAATAATATAGGTGAACGACAAGGTGAGTAACTAGGATTAATAACCCATTGCTTGAAGAGCTCTTATACTTGCTTCTTGATCTTATCAAACTTGGTTACAGAAGTCCGATATAACCCAATGTTGAGTTGTAGATCACTATTTACCAATATGATATCATGCTCCATATCCCTCTTATGTGACATCCCTTCTATGCTCAGAAACAAGTCTTTATACTCGTCCTACAACTTCCTCATTTTGGTTTGTTACTTAGGAGATATTGCCATAGTAGAAAATACTTTAGCCGATAGATCCTCCTGAATCGATCGCATCAACAATAACCCAAACTTGCCGCTCACATTAACCAACTTATTTACCTGAGTTGCCGTTACTAAATTATTTGTGGTAACATGTTCTTTTCAAGCATTGATATAAAACTTCTTTCCCTCATTCATAAGATGATACTTGTAAGCTCTATAGTAATGAATTACATCTCAGACCCAAAGATAAGGGCTACCAAAAATGACTTGAAACACAACTAAAGGAACCACCTTACACGTGATATCGTTAATAAACAACTCAATGATCGCAAACTTGAATGTACACTGCTTCGTGATCTTCAACTCTACGTCTTTCTAAATCCAACCTAAACCATATGGCTTAGGATGAGCCATAGTAACAAAACCCATCTTCTTCACCACCGCCTCAGAGATCAAATTCTTCTAACTACCCAAATCAATGATGGCCTCTACTAAGCTCTACTTCACCTGAATACTAATATGAAAAAGTTTTTCCCAACTCACTTTCTTGGTAACCATAGTTTGCTTAAACACAAAAGTAAGCTTAGGATTTGGTTTATCTAAATTCCAAAAATCAACAATCACTGTTGTTAGTGCATATTTCTTTCTCTTGATCCACTCTTCCTTTGGCTTAAGCTCTGGGTGAAGTTTCCAATATTTATCTAAAATATGGCTATTTTCCTTACAATGACTGCAATAATTCCCCTTGGATGAAGACCCTTCTTCTTTGGACTCCCTCTCGTACTCATTCTTCCAACTAGACTTGTACCCCGACTTGCTCTTATTGTCTTCATGGCACTCTTTAAGAACTTGCCTTAAATGACAATTACTTTTATGGTAACATCTTAAATATTCTTTACAGTAAAATGCTTCAACTCCCTTCGGTTAGGAATACGGCTCAAAATAGGGGAAAGTCGCTCGAACGAGTAGGGAAGTCATTCGAAGGAATTGAGCTCTTAGGCCAAAATTCCAGAGGATTGCCAAATGGTTGTTCAAACGGCGTAATGACTCGTTCGAACAAAAATGGCTCTGTTTGTTTGCTTCTAAGTTTGTTTCAAAGGGGATTTAATCTAAAGCGATGAATTATCTTGTGAAACGTACTTCAAAGATGACCTAATGGAAAACTAATAAAATTGAGTATATGTTAAAGGCCTCTGTACTGGGAGAAAAGGCTAGAGAAAGAAAATGGAGAAATCTAGGGTTTTGCTCTAGAAAGATTTCTTGGGTTTTCTTTCTAGGGTTTCTTGCTGGGGATTATCTGTAGGGGTAGAGGTGAGGTTTGAGTGATCTCTGGAACTTCTTGTAACCCTAGTGTGATAATATATTCTTCGTGTTTGTCGAGGGTGGTTTTGATCCTACTTAGGGTTTCCACCTAATTTAAACCTTGTGTATGGTTTTTATTACCTTTGTTTGAATTCTCTTTGGTTAGAGTTGCTTCTTCAAGTTCTTGCTAAATCGTATTATGCTTCCGTGTTGCGATTTATCCCACCGATTTCCCAATAATTGGTATTAGAGCGAGGTTTGGGGCAAGTATAGTAGCAAGAAGAAAAGATCTAAATATTTTAATGTGATCAAGTTTGATGTGGAGAAGTTCTTTGGGAAGATCAATTTTGGATTATGGAAAATACAAGTCCAAGATATCTTGACTCAAGGTAAGTTACACAAAATACTGAAAGGGAAGCATATACCTAAAACTCCGTTGAAGGTATAGCGGCCCAGAAAACAAACAACGATAAAGAAGAGGACTGGGAAGATCTGGATTCAAGGGCTATGAGTGGGATATGCCTTTGTCTCGCTAAGGATGTTTTGACAAACGTAGCTGGAGAGAAGACCGCAAAGGGTCGTTGGTAAAAACTTGAAAGTTTGTACCAAACGAAGAGTCTTTCGAATCGCTTATACCTCAAGGAGCGGCTTCATACGCTTAGGATGGATAAGGGTACGAGCATTGGTGATCACCTAAGTTCTTTGAACGAGATCGTTTCGGAATTGGAATCGATTGGAGTTAAAGTTGAGGATGAAGATAAGGTGCTTCAATTCATATGGTCTCATCTATCTACCTTCAAGCATCTTCAACCTACGTTGATGTATGGGAAGGAAACCTTGAGTCTTGAGGAGGTTACAAGTACGCTTCTTTCCGAGGGGAGAAGGCTTAAGGGTAGCGAATCCTTGGGGGAAAATTCTATAATGGTGGTTAGGGGGAAGAGAAGATTTAATAGGTTCATAAAAGGAACTTGATGAAGCTGTGGTCAATCGGGTCATTATAGATCAGATTGCAAAGCGAGGAAAGGTATAAGAGCAAGTTCGGCAAGAGAACTAACAAACTGGCAACAGTTACTAGTAATGATGGTGACGAGGCATCCCTCGTAATGGCCACTGATTGTTCTCGCTACGATAAAGGATGGGTGTTTGATAGTGGGTCTACAATGCATATATGCACACACAAGGCATGGTTTGGTAAATATACAAGGTGTGAGGGTAACAAGTTTGTATTGACGAGCAATGGCTCTCGAAAACCAATTTCGGGAGTGGGTGATATTCACGTGAGGATGTTCGATGAACGCATCGTAGTTCATCATGATGTTCAACATGTACCGAGCATGACTCATAATCTAATTTAACTTTCCAAGTTAGATAATGAGGGTTATAATTATTCCGGGCGAGGTGGAGTAATAAAAGTTTATCAAAAATATTCTTTGATCATGAAATGAGATCTAAGCGGGAACTTATATACATTGGTTGCTAAATCAGTGAGCGGAGATGTGAAGGTTGCGTTTACCAAGAGAGCTATGAAGATTTTTCGAAAGGGGAATTTAGTTTAAGGTAGAGCAATGACACGGTCTACAAAGATGATCAGAAAGTAGGTTCCGATTGGTGGGTCTAGGAAAAGCCTAGACTCGGGTAACTTTCTTAATTGAGAAACAACAATGATACACGAGGAATGCAGTAGAAGAAATGGTTTTATCGCCGAGGTGGAGATTGTTAGGATTACGGCTCAAAACAGGGGAAAGTTGTTTGAACAAGTGGGGAAGTTGCTCGAATAAATTGATCTCTTGGGCCAAAATTATAGAGGATTGTCAAATAGTTATTTGAACGACCTAATGAATCGTTCAAACAAAAATGGCTTTGTTTGTTTATTTCTAAGTTCGTTTCGAAGATGATTTAATCCAAAGCGATAGATTATCTCATGATGCGTACTTCGGAGATGGCCTAATGGAAAGCCTATAAATATTGAGTGTATGCTAAAGGCCTCTGTAATGTGAGAAAGAGTTAGAGAGAGAAAAGGGAAAAATATTGGGTTTTGCTCTGGAGAGATTTCTTGGGTTTTCTTTGTAAAGTTTCTTGCTGGGGATTAGCTATAAGGGTAGAGGTGAGGTTTGAGTGATGTCTAGAACTTCTTATAACCTAAGTGTGATAATATATTCGTCGTGCTTGTCGGGGGTGGTTTTGATCCTGTTTAGGGTTTCTACCAAATTTAAACCTTGTGTACGTGTTTTATTGCCTTTGTTTGATTTTTCTTTGGTTAGAGTTGGTTCTTCAAGTTCTTGCTAAATCGTATTGTGCTTCCGCGTTGCGATTTGCCCCCTCAGTTTCCTAATACTTACTAATAGACTCCGATAAACCCTCCGTATACTTACTAAAGCTTGGTTATAAAACTCCTTCGTAAACTCTTGTATGAATTGCCTACACTTTTTGCGCAAATGATGCCATTTAAACCATCTCTCCTACTCATTCCTAATCGGATAAAATTACTTCCTCACCAACACCTTGAACCCTTTCTAACTCAAGCTTTCTACTACGTGTTGTTTCTTATAGGACTTCCGCCACGTGAATTCATGACTTGCAAATTTCAATGTTGAAAAACATAATTTTTGAGTATTTTAATATTCGTATACTGAAAAGTAGATCTCTAACCTATCTAACCAGTTATCTAAGTTTTTTAGCATCGATTGACCCGTCGGATACTGGATTTTTAATTTTAAAATCGATACGATGATTACGCATAGGATTCATGGACTTACCAATAACTGATCTCTCCTCAACGGATTTAGCATCGCTAAAATCTTTACCTTCCTCCTTGTTAGCCTCCCCGCTATCCTCCTCCGCAACTCCTTTCTTCTTTGTGCACTCTTGTCGTTTTGTCGAAGCGGATGCTTTGGCGAGGTTCAGGAGATGCAATTACTCTACCAACTTCCCTAGAGTAGTAATTAGGTCAAAAAAATTTGTTTCAAGCTTTGGGAGTCGATCTTTGGAATTGCTAATCCCTGAATTTTCCTTCTTTTTTGATCTAGGTTTTCGGTGAATATTTAATACTCACCAGAATTTTATTCATTTTCTTGAGTCGGTCACGTGTAGATACTATAAACCACAACTGCCCAAGAATCGCAACTTGAAAATTTGATACCACTTAATCCATAATCGAATTGAGATTATCCTAATCGATGAATTAATGCGAAGAACATAAAATTGGTAGGTAAAACTTCACAAAGAGAGCTTTAATTGCTCAAAATTGATTATAATGAAATCCTCTCTCGATCTCTCTTGATTTCTCTTTAGATCATTGGTTCTATATTTCATTACTTAGCCTTGTACTCTTAAAGGTTAAAACTTTCCAAGTTACAACAAAGATCCAAAATGCCCTTTAAACAATCTAAAACTATGATAAGTCGCACCTTCATTTGAACAAAACCATTTTCTATTTGAACAGAACACTCAGAATTGAGTATATTCGAATAGACTCAAAAGTCTATTCGAAAAGGTTACTCAGAACAATGTTTATTCGAATAGACTCACAAGTCTATTTGAATAGGTTACTCAGAACAACCTTTATTTGAATATAATATTTCTCTATCCGAACAGAAGACTCAGAACTTGTTCTGTTTGAATAAAATAATTGTCTATTCAAGCATACTTAACCTTTTGCTTATTTATAAGGGGTTTAATGTCTAGATCCTCCTGGATCTCAAGTCTTCACACAATCACCAATCCTAATTTTTTACTGGAGATTTGATCAATCTTTTTTGCCCTAATCAAAACTTGAGGATCTACTTCTCGTTCTTTATGTTCTTACATGAGAAATTTCATAAACGATTTCCTCAGCCACAACAAGCTTTGATACTTATAATGATAAGAAGGAATGATCTTTATGCTTTTTCTCTAGATTACCCGTCAAGTCTATTCTTCATTTTAAATGTGTTTACAAAACCTGGCGTATAACAATAAATGATCCCCAATTAGTTAGGCTATAGTTTTCCAATGCCCCCTGGATTAATTTATACATGATATTCCCTCGATGACATGCGTAAGAGAAAGAAGGTGTTGATATATGCCCACCCTTTTAAGGTAATCGAAACAACGAGAAATTTGAAATTGAATCTGAAAGATTTTTCCCTCTACCAAATGAGGCTGAAAGTATTGTTGTCCAAACAAACATTTTTGACCACTGGACTAAGATCCATTACGTGATTAAAACTGAGTGGGGTCAAATATATACAATATATATATATATATATATATCCAGTGGGGTCAAATGACTCCACTAGTCCCCCAGCTTCGCCCATGGCCATCCCATTATAAAAGAATTCATAGTGGTAATACTTTTCAATTTTTTGAAGAGCATCGAGATATATACACTTGGTAAATAGTCATTGCCAGAAACAATCATGCAAGCTCTTATGTTAAGGATCTGTAGGTCTCAGCAGCATTTGCAACTTACAATGGTCTTTGGAATAAGCGTAACAGCCTCAGATACGATGAACGGAGAACAACCACCCAACAGCTGCAATAAGACATCCTGCGAGACATCATGGATACATCCCAACTATCCAAAAATTGTATGTACAACAATAGAATCGAGCTACAAATTATCAAAGCCATGAACGTCTAGTACCGACAAAGACACACAGCAACGATAAAGAGTTGCTGGTGGGAACTACCGATACCAAGGGAGATCAAGGCCTATAGTTATGGATCAGCTTTGGGGAACCCCAGACCAGCAGGCATTGAGATAATATATAAGAATACAGAAGGGGGGAGGGGGGTACTGGGTACTTTCTACAAAGTAATAGGCACTACCAACAACTATGTCGCAGAGATTCTGGACATCATCTAAGGCGCTAAGCAAGCAGTAGATAAAAGATGGAAAAAATTGTGGATGGTCTTAGATTCTCAAACCATGGTTCAAGCGTTCATGACAGACACACTTCCATGGACTATGGTCACTGAATGGAAATGAATCAAATGGAAACTCGACTCGTTTAGAATTACTTAAATATGGAGAGAAGCAAATCTTTCAGCGGATACAACAACCAAACGAGGGTTTGCAAATGCAGAACCCTTTTAAGAATATTGTCTAGGGAGGCCATCTTTTTTCACACGCATTGAGAACCTAGAAACAGAATGCTTCAGATTTCCCAAATAGTACTTAAAGGAAAAATTGCATCAAGTCGTTTGAACAATATTTGAGGTCGTTCGAATGAACAGTCGCTCCAGAAGACCAATTTAGGCTGAAGTGTTTTGCAGGCTATTTTCAAGAGGTCATTCAAACGACTTTGAACTTCATTCGAACGAATTTTAGGCAATTTTCACAAGTCGTTCGAATGACTTTGGATGTTGTTCGAACATACTAGCGATATAGAAGGACATTTCGAGCTGAGGCATTTTGAAGGCTATTTCCACCATGTGGTTCGAATGACATATTAGGTCATTTGAATGAACTAGCGCTATAGGAGTCCAATTCCAGCTGAGGCATTTCGTAACTATTTTCCACTAGTCGTTCGAACGACATGGCACAGGGCATGTCCCTTACCTATTTTAGGGGTTTCGGCCTTTTTTAAGCAATTTTATTTACTTTTCGTAGAGAGCCCTATCTGTATATGCACTAGTAACTTGTACTAGTGTGTGGCATGGTTGGCTCTTCCTCCCCTTGTACTCCTTCTTTTGGTTATATTTTACTAAATTTTTTGCAAAAGAAATATACATTAGGCACTAATTCATGGAGAACTTTGAAAGAAAGTAAAATTAACTTGAATTTGTTTAAGTCGAGGGACATAGTTTTGAACTTATTAGTAAATGGAGCTTTACACTTTTTAAGTCACGGTACTATTTCAAATATTTTTGTTTAACCTTGGTGATAAAGAATTTAAAGTCGTCCAACATCCCAAGTTTATCATTATTCTCGAAGAAGAAGAAGCAGACGGGGAATTGATCTTAGGGATTTCGGAGGGTACCTTTCTATATTAAATACTCATTATAGTACTTGCCATACTAAGATATGGGTGATGAAGGAATACATTGTAAAAGCTCTTGGACCAGAGATTACAACATTTTCTTGGCTTATTACTAAAGTTCCTGGCCACGTATGCCCTTGGGAGGACAACGTAATATTTGCCTATATCTGTGACAGAATTATTGCTTATGACCTAAAGAGAAACTGAGGTAGGAATGCTGGATATCTTTATGAATTAGATAGGTTTATAAGCTTTGTTGATGAACATTACAAAGTATTCAATCATGTGAAGAGCCTATTTTTCCTAAATATGCTTCAAGTTCATAATGCAGAGAACCTCCTGTTACGGAGTCAACACTTATTGTTATGTTGATACTTTCATTGTGATGCTAGTTTTTTTATAGAGTTCCATCATTTTTTTGCATATTAGTCTTTTATTCTTATCAGATGCTACAATTCATATGTTTCTATAATCGTATTTTAAATTATAGACAATGTTCAACGACTATAGTTATGATTACAGCTTGCAAACCCTTAATTTCTTTAGGGAAGACGTTGATATGTTTCTATAATCGTATTTTGAATTATAGACAATGTTCAACGTCTATAGTTATGATTACAGCTTGCAAGCCCATAATTTCTTTAGGGAAGATGTTGATAAGTGGTGCATCCAAGGCCAAGGAGATTTCATATCAGAGACTTAACCTAGGAGTTTGATTTGTAAACCCGCACACCAAATTGATCTCCATGGCCTTAATAGATGTTAATTGTTTACAGTCATATTATAATTTATATAATAAAACCTCGATAGATGAATGTTCGATAAATTAATAATCTCGCTTAAATAATAAAATCTTTTGGTTCCAACTCGGGCCAGTATACTAAATTAATAATCTCGCTAAATGCATAAGATAATAAATTTTTTAGAAATCCTTAAAGGCCCAACAAAATATAAATTAATAATTGATGATGTACATGAAAATAATAGCATATAAAAATTCATAATATTAAGAAGCTTTTTACTTAACAATTTCTATTTTCTTAATTCAACCCTTTGGTAAAATATACATCTAAAGTTGTTTGCCTTTCTACTCGTCTTTTGGACTTTTAAAATTTGGAGTCTAAGAGTCAAAACTAAATACTATTTATAAAGTTTATCTCTTCTAGGGTATTCTTTTTTTTTTGGAGTCTCTTGGGCTTCTACAAATATGATGTTCTCTCTAAACTAATATATATTATTTTATGGATAAACTAATAAATTATTCATTTATCAATAAATAAATTACTTCGCTAAAATAATTATTTCTCTTTGTCCCAAAAGTATTATTTTATAGGTGTGACGCCCTGGCGAACGCCAAACAAATCTATCCGGATGTCGCTCTAGCATCCATGAGAATATTCTAATGGCATCGTCGCGCCCAGTGAAGAAGGCTTATGCATGTCGGCTACACGTACATGTACGTCGTACGGCCTCATATTTCAATGTGCTCCGAGCACTGGAAGGCTGACCCCGAGTCGGGCCATGACAGTTGGTATCAGAGCAAGGCCAGGTGGGCTTATGGTTATCAGTGCTAGGTTTCCCAAGTTGCTAATATGGGATACATACTTAACAGTTGTTATCTTTAAAGCCTATGCTGCTCAGGACAGATGATCCAACCATCGTTGTGAATGCTTGTAGAGTGAGTTGCCGACATATCAGTTGATATTGGGAGCACGATGAATGTTCCATATCTGAGAACAAAATTGCTCGAGTTGAATGTGCTTTGGACAATGACGTCAAGAGGAAGGATTGACACTTGAGTTGGACACGATGACCTATATCGTTTGTTATCTCAAGAAGGCTGGTTAGTATGGAAGATGATTTATGAAGAGTAGTAATAGGGTGATCTAGCGGTTATAAGATAGTATTGAATCTACCTGTGCACTGCGAAGAAAAGTAACAGTCATGATAAAGGATGATGCCCCAAATTTCTTAGTGTCTACCGAAGATTGAAGAATCTTGGTTTGATACTCATTTTGATTATCTTGAGTTGGACACAAACACGTTCTGAAGTTGAATGCTTTGATCAGATAATAAAGCGGCAAGAAAAAGATGAAGACATGATTTAAGTCCCGAGTTTGTATATAATGATTTCCGTCAGTATTGACATTGAGGGTAAAGTTTCTCTAGGTTATGCGACATGAACTGCGACCCCTCCAAGTTGGGTTGTCGTCTATCTTGCTATTTGTCCTACAATAGCATAGAATGCTTGGACAATGCTTGTTCTTTAGCTCCGTAGTTGAGTTTCAGGTGTGTCGTAGTTACGTGGTTGCCACAGAATATGGTGGTTGGTGATCGGGTAAGAGTTCCCATGCGTCTAGGTTAAGCTACAGTCAGTTGTGTGGGTTACCTCAGACAAGATCTCAGATGGATCAATGCTCTAGGATAAAAGATCTTAAGTAGAATTGGATGGTTTTCCTAATTCCTTATCATATGGTGGTTGGTGATCGGGTAAGAGTTCCCATGCCTCTTTGTATTGATGGAGTATCTTTAGAAGATCGCATCCGAATGACTGAGAAGAGTTGATCGTATTTGTAGAAGGTAGTCTAGAGATTTAGAATGGCAACACTTCATTTTAAAGATGATTGCGACAGTATGAAGGTTGACCTCTGTGAGTTTGATAACAGTTGGATGTGGTGAGCTAAGGGGCTTAAGGCGACAGGTGCAGTGGCAGTATTTTGTTCTCAAATTCCCCAAGTTACTCAGGTTTGAGTAGGGATGAAGAAATGGAGAAACATTTCAGCTGTCAATCAGATATATGTCACAAGCTTTGTTCTCGATGAGGATGTTGAGCTTATTGTGTGTGGGAGAGTTGTTAGTTGTGACGCAGTTGTACACAGATTCCAGCAGGGCCATTACCACCGATGTTTGCCAAGGTACATAAGGTACCAGTGTTAAGTCCTCATCAAGATAGAGCCAATGGGAATTTATGAAGTTGAGAGACCTTGTTAATGCCAGAGTATCGATCACCTTTCCTGTAGCCAAGTTAGATGTAGATGCCTGGAAACTTACAAATGTCATCTGTTGTTCAATAGTTAGATAATGGGGTACCACCAAGTATGGCAGAGTACAATGTTGCCATACAAATTGATGTCTCATGGGTTTTCCTAAGTTCACACATAATGTCTTTATGGCGAACCTCGATGGTTTTACTGGTGGTAGGGTCAATCGGTGTCCCGCGCCCACCTCGATGATTTTTTTGGCGGTAGGACAAAGTGTTCGTATCTTTATTGAGAGTAGGCTACCTCCTATGGAGAGCTACCTCCCTCGCCCAAGTGACCAATGAGTACTAGTTCAGTTTTATACTGGTAAGGCAAGAGTGTAATATCTTGATCTTGTGTCTCAGATGTTCTGTAAGAAAGGCGGACATGGTTTGAAGACCTTTGCAAATTTAGTTGAAAGAGCAGTCATGAAGTTTAAGAGCACGATAAATGTTTCGCAGCAGATGCAAAGAGTTTAACCTGGGCTTTAGCAGACTTACACCTCACCATTCGTAGAAGAAGAGTATAGTTTGAAGCCGAGATTCATAGAAGACTGAATTCTTGAGCAGCAAAGGCATTGTGCGACTCGAAGGAAGAGTGCGCAGGCATGACTCAGAAGGAAGTGCACCTCATAAGGCGGGATTGATGATATCCTTGTCGGGCTATCCGAAGGAGGCACCAGGTTTGTCGAGTAGACCGACATTCTAAATTTTTCAGGGGAGATGGAATTTTGTAGCAGGATGCAGTGCATTTCAGAGGGTGCGATGCTAGAAGCACCACCCATACATATATTAGAAGGCTAAGACTCCAGGACAGTATCCAGAGGAAGAGGCATACTCCAGAGTTTGAAGGAAGCTCCAGTCACCGATGCACTCCAAGTTGAAAAGTCGAAGATCAAGGTTCAGTTGTAAAGACCACAGTTATCATCATCGAGATTAGCAGTTTGGTTTAGTATTTTCCAGTGCGAAAGAATGTACAGTACTCTGAATTAAGTGCTGGAGAGTGTTAGTTTCTTGAAGATGCAAAAGATTGAATCCTTGTAAAGTCGTATTGAAGAAAAAGTCTCGACGAGGACGTCGAGATTATTTTATGTACGGGAGGGTGTGACGCCCTAGGGATCGCCAAACAAATCTACTCGAGCATTTTGAGTTCTGACCTTGGATATATGTTTTTTATATCTTAATATAGCTACACGAAAAGTTTCGTTGAAAATGGAATTGGTTAAGGGGGCGAGAAGTGCCAGTACGCTTCGACTCCACTTTTGATATTTCATTTTAGAAACTAGCTATTTACTTAGTAGCTATATTAAGGAGGAAGTTGGTCTAAATGACCCCAAAACAAAGTAAGCTTTATAGCTTAGCCATTTTGGACTCCGGCTAATGGGCAATCCACAAGGGATGTTCATGAGTTTTCCTTGGCATAGGAAGTGCTAGGAGACATTACCATGTAATGCGGACCACTTTTCCAGATAGGACTAAATAGGGCGCCGCTATGCCCCACGGGCCAATCGAGACACACCGCCCCTTATGAATGGACTATGCAACTAGTCCAGGCTTGTTGCCCCTTTATATATATATATATATATATATATCATATATCTGGAATTTGGCATATTGAGTACCTTGATCCGCTGCCAGGATAGGTGTGCTATCCCTACCTCGTGCCCAGTCACGAGAGATTACTTTGTAAGGATTATTAAGGGAGCCTTCAGCATTGCCACCTATTCCGAATACATATTTGACGACCCCTCACGAGTATCCAGGATTATCCGGATGTCGCTATAGCATCTGTAAGAATATTCCACTAGCATCGTTGCACCCAGTGAAAAGGTTTGTGCATGCCGGCCGTACGTGCACGTACGCTGCACGGCCTCATATTCTGCTGTGCTTCGGGCACTGTAGTTTAGCTTGTTTTGTGCCAGCACTGTTGCAACATGCAAGTAATACAGTGCTATTCATTTTATAAACAAACTTACACTACAATTAGGAAAAGATACATATAATAACAGAAAAAGATATATAGTGATGACTTACTCTCACCTTTCTACTTAGTCTAGACATGCTTTGCTTGAAGTAAAACCTTTATTCGTGCTTTTAATAAGTTTTGTAAACCCTCTAACATCTTATTTAGAGTTAAAATGTATTGTCTCCCTGGTTTTCTTCATTAAACTTTGGATCCAAGTTGGTCGAGAAGAGTGGGTTGAAGTGAAAAGTCTAGGCGATGACACGCTTTTTAGTCCCAATTTGCTTCGGACGATACTGGACTGAAACGAGATTGCACTCCTCCTGAAAGTTTTGGCATATACGTACAACCTAGAGACCTAGAACTACTCTCTGTCTGACTGTCTCTAGTATATCTCATGGAAATGAAGAGTCGACAATTTACAGCATGTCTTCAATACATGCACGATGTATCAGATCTACTCATTTGATTTGGTTTATCCCTCCATTCAACTTTTTCATGTTTTAGCATAAGCCTTCAACACAAGTCTAAAGTCCAAAGTTTAAACCCTAAGTAAAAGAGCTTTTGGTGACAACGAGACCTATTAGAAACTTAAATTCTTATAGACTGCCATGCATGATGGCCTGATCTCTCAAAGAGAAAGAGAGAGGAACATCATAGAAAACAAGGCAATTGTTTGAACAAAATTTGAGCAACTATGTATCTCCTTGTCAAAGAAATAATTAACTGTACATGTTATAGGCATGAGACCCAAGTTCCAATTCCAAACCTGCAAACTAGCTGCAAAAACTATTCTCCTACCATCCAAAGAAAGTACCAAGGAACTTCTTATATTTTTGATATAAACACATCACTTACTATAATTCGGATTCTAAACTCTGAAAGAAATCACAATGAAAACAAGTGGAACATGGTTAGGCTTTGGATCCGCATTGGGAAGCATTCTGTTTTTATTCTCGATTTTTCGGCAATATATCCCCCAAAGCCTCCAAAACCTCATTGAAAAAAATATTCACAGTGATAAACTTCTTCAATCCCTTCATTCAAATCACCATTCCTGAATTTACCGGTGATCGTCTTAACTCGAACGAAGCTTATACTGCGATCGAGGCTTACCTTAGCAACAAATCTTCAAATCAAGCGAAACGTTTGAAAGCAAGTACTGGAGTAAACAAGAAGGACCTTGTTCGTAGCATGGACCATTACGAAGAGGTGAGGGATGACTTTATGGGAGCTACGTTGTGGTGGAAGCCGATAAAATGGACTCCTAAAATGCAGCAGCTCTCATTCTACGCAACCAGCACTGAGAAACGTAGCTACAAACTCTTGTTTCATAAGCGATATAGGGAACATGTGATTGATATTTACTTGAATCATGTGTTGGAACAAGGCAGGGCAATCCGTTCTTTAAAAAGGCAGAAAGCTATATGCTAACTACTCAAGGCTAGATGGATCTAAATGTTCGTGGAGACATATCGTATTTGATCATCCAGCGTGTTTTCAAACACTAGCAATGAATCCTGAAAATAAGAAAGAAATCGTGGATGATCTCGTTACGTTTAGTCAAAGAAAGGACTATTACGCAAAGAGCGGTAAGGCCTGGAAGCACGGGTATCTCTTGTACGGTCCTCCAGGCACCGGTAAGTCTACAATGTGTTGGAAAATACAATATGATTTGTTTTTCCTTTAAAGTTTGAATGGTGGAACTAAGTGGTTTTAGTCCTACATTGGATATGAGGGAAACACAACTCTCCTATATAAGTAAATCAAACACTTAAATTGTTGTAATGTGTGTGAGAGTTGGTGGGTCCCACACGCATGTGCGGCCCATGTGTGTAAGCTAGCTTGGGTGCATGGGCTACCTATGGCCTTGCTCGACCTAGGAAACCCGCTTATTATTATAAGTCTATGATTGGGCCGCACATGGATTGAAGCAGGCACCTTTACAATGGTATGGCAAAATTGATGGAGTCTTAAGGATGGCTTCAAAATTAATGAATGTGATAGATATGTCTATATTAAAAGCATTAATGGTGAGCATGTCATTGTGTGTCTTTTCGTAGACGATATGCTCATCATGGGGACTAACATCAATGTCATTATGTCAACAAAGAATATGTTGTCCAAAATTTTTGATATGAAGGACTTAGGTGTTGCAGACGCTATTCTTGGCATAAAAATTAACAGAACACCACAGGGATTTGTGTTGTCTCAATCACATTATATAGAGAATGTACTTAAGAAGTTTAATAAATTTGACTGCCGTGGTGTTCAGACACCATATGATAATATGCGTCAATTGATTAAACACAAAGGTGAGCCTATTTCATAAATAGAATATGCACGCATCATAGGCAGTCTAATGTATATTATAAACTGCACAAGACCAGATATTGCTTATGCAGTTAACAAACTTAGTCGGTATACTATAAACCCTGAACCGAGCCACTGGGAAGCGTTAATCAGGGTTTTACATTATTTAAAGCATACAATAGACTATGGGTTGCACTACACAAGATATCGAGCTATCCTTAAGGGATACAGTGATGCAAACAAGATATCAGATTCTAACGAGTCATACTCTACAAGTGGATACGTGTTTATACATGGTGGTGGAGCTGTCTCATAGAAATCCTCAAAACAAACATGCATAGCTCGATCAACTATAGAATCAGAGTTTGTTGCTTTAGATTTAGCGGGAGATGAAGCTGAATGGCTTTGATAGTTTTTAGAGGATATTCCTATGTGGCCAAAGCCAGCACCTGCCTTATGTATCCATTGCGATAATCAAGCAGCGATTGCAAGGGCAAAGAATAATGTCTATAACGGTAAGTCACGGCATATACGTCACAAGAATAAAACTGTAAAGAAATTACTTGCAAGTGGAGTTATATCCATTGACTTTGTGAAGTCCAGTGACAACCTTGCGGATCCATTTACAAAAGGGTTGGCAAAAATGTAAGTTTTTTCCACATCGAGGGGAATGGGCTTAAAGCCTTTAAATACGAGTTGACCTCAGCGGAAACCTAACCTAGTTGATTGGAGATCCCATGATCTAGGTACAATAGGACAACAAGTTGTGAGTTACTCAACATGAGCACTGAGGAGATTTTAAATCCTGCCCATTCCATGATGTGAACAGTGCAACCTGTCGCGATTTTCAGGGTAAGTTCTCTAAACTTTTAATGATTTCTGTGACCTGTATTTACAAGTGGGGTACGACAGGGTA
Source organism: Kingdonia uniflora (assembly GCA_014058105.1). Classification (NCBI taxonomy): domain Eukaryota; kingdom Viridiplantae; phylum Streptophyta; class Magnoliopsida; order Ranunculales; family Circaeasteraceae; genus Kingdonia; species Kingdonia uniflora. Next base: position 959,266 of record JACGCM010000659.1, read on the forward strand.
CTCTTAATAGGCAATCACCTATCTGAGCGCGAGGTGGGGCCGCTTCCATGAGAATTTTATAGGGCAAAATTCTCTAATAATACTCATGAATCTGGGATTTGTTCAATGCCGAATTGAACACAACTGTGAGAGCCGATTGCGTTTGGAATAACACTGTGTGAAGACTATTGTCTTGGTTTACACCAAAGCTGACAGTTCAAGATATATGATCACTAATCAGCGTAAATTCGATAGTTTTTTACTAGAGAAGGTTCAAGTACACAAGACACCTCTCTCGATGCAGGATTATTCCCTGATTTTCTCTATTTTGTCTGAGTTTGTCTGTTACCATTCAAATGTGGGGGATTGTTGGAAAATACAATATGATTTATTTTTCCTTTAAAGTTTGAATGGTGGAACTAAGTGGTTTTAGCCCCACATTGGATATGAGGGAAACACAACTCTCCTATATAAGTAAATCAAACACTTACCTTGTTGTAATGTGTGTGAGTTGGTGGGTCACACGCGTATGTGTGGCCCATGGGTGCAAGCTAGCTTGGGTGCATGGGCTGCCCATGGGCTTGCTCGACATAGGAAACTCGTTTATTATTATAAGTCTATGATTGGGCCTTGGGGCATTGGGCCATGGGCTCATAGGGATTTCTTCAAACACGTAGTCGTTTTTTGCGTTTGGGGTGTGAGTTGGGGTGTCTCCAACAGACGTACCTTAAGGTGTGATTCTTGGTGAAGAGGCACTAACTTGAGGTGTGACTCTTGGCGAAGAGTCACCTATGCTCTATATAACCCAATTTTGTTTTCATTTATGATTATCAATTTTTTAGAGTTTTCTTGAGTGTTTTTACAAAGAGAAAACAGACGCAATCAAAGTTTGTTTGGCAGAAAGATAGAGGTGCTTTCTTCTTTCTACGACTGATCGTTGTATCTTGGGAGACATGGGCCTATATTCCTGTAAAGCACTGTGGCAGGGGCAAATCTATCTTAAGGAGATAGTGTGTATACACTAGACTCGATCATCTTCTTAAGAGGTGTTTGTTTTTCATGCAGATTGGAGTACAATCTTAAGAAAGATTAATTTTTTTTCCTGTGTGATCAAAAACTGCAGTAATGGTAAATCTAACTAAGAAGGAGGGTGAAAAGGGCAACCTGCACGTTTTGAAGGTGAAGCCTGTGAAGTTCAATGGCACTGATTTGAAGTGTTGGCAGCAGAAGATGCTATTCTTTCTCACAACTCTAAACTTTGCAAAATTCCTCAAGGAGGACAAACCAGAGTTAAAGGAGGAAGAAACTGACCTAACAACTGTAGCAGCAGTAGAGGTGTGGATTCATTCTGACCTTCTGTGTCGGAATTATATTCTGAATGGGCTGGACAACACATTGCATAATGTGTACAGTCCAACGGAGTCTGCAAAATAACTGTGGGAATCCTTAGACCATAAGTATAAGACGAAAGATGCCGGACTAAAAAAATTTGTAGTTGGCAGATTCCTAGATTATAAAATGGTGGATTCCAAGACTGTAATAAGTCAAGTACATGAACTATAGATTATCCTGCATGATATTCATGCAGAAGGTATGAGGCTAAGTGAATCTTTTCAGGTTGCTGCGATAATTGAGAAGTTGCCTTCATCCTGGAAGGACTTCAAAAGTTATCTGAAGTATAAGAGGAAAGAAATGAAGTTGGAGGAACTGATCGTAAGGCAAAGGATCGAAGAAGATAACAAATCCCACGAAAAGAAGGATGTTGTTCATTCTTACAATGCTAAGGCTAACATGGTCGAGGGAAACCCTAAACCCCATAAGAAAAATGGGAAGAGTTTCCTGGGCCCTAAGGGCAAAGACTTTAAGAAGTTCTCAGGGAGTTGTTATGTTTGTGGCAAACCAGGGCACAAGTCAATGGAATGCCGCAAGCGTAAAAGCAGACCAGAAAGTGGCGAAGGCACTCAAGCAAACATTGCTGAGATGGAGAACCTGTGTGCAGTGATCTCCGAAATCAACCTGGAAAGCGATTCCAGAGGATGGTTTGTGGACACAGGGCCCACACTTCATATATGCTATGACAAAAGTTTATTTACTACCTACAATAAGACTGAACATAAAGAGAAAGTGCTCATGGGCAACGTTTCGACATCAAGGGTCGAAGGAAAAGGGAAAGTAGTTCTGAAATTCACATCTGAAAAAAAAGTTACTTTGAATGAAGTGTTGTATGTGCCTGATATCCGTAAGAACCTTATTTCCAGAGCATTGCTGATCAAGAATAGATTCAAGTTAGTGCTTGAGTCAAACAGATGTATCATGACTAAGAATGGTGTATTCATAGGAAAAGGTTATGAGTGTGATGCACTATTCAAACTAGCAGTCTTGTGTAAACCAATTTCAATTATCAATAAGAATGAGAATTCTATTTACTTGCTTAAGTAATTTAATGTTTGGCATCAACGATTAGGACATGTAAATTATGGTTCGCTGCGTAAATTAGTCCATTTAGGATTGCTGCCTAAATTCAATCTTGATTGCAAACAAAAATGTGAAGTGTGTGTTGAAGCAAAATTTGCTAAACAACCATTCCATTCTATTGAACAACGCAAAACTGAACCGCTAGATTTGATTCACAGTGATCTCTGCGATTTGAAGTTTATTCAAACACGAGGTGGAAAGAAGTACTTTATTACTTTCATAGATGACTGTACAAGATATAGTCATGTCTACTTGCTCAGAAGCAAAGATGAAACACTGGAAGTGTTTATTATGTTCAAAAATAAGGTTGAGACTCAACTCAACAAAAAGATAAAAGTTCTTCAAACTGATAGAGGTGGGGAATACGACTCTATTACATTTGGAGAACTTTGTGCTAAGTTTGGTATTATACACCAAACTACTGCACCTTACACTCCTCAGCAAAATGGAGTAGCTGAGAGAAAAAATATAACTTTAAAGAATATGCTTAATGTTATGCTTATTAGTTTTGGTTTGCCGCAGAACCTGTGGGGGGAGGCGTTACTTTCTGCGAATTATATTCTCAATAAGTTACCTCACAAGAAGATTGAAAAGACTCCTTATGAACTCTGGAAAGACAGAGAGCCTTCCTATAGGTTCTTAAAAGTGTGGGGGTGTCTTGCAAAGGTCCAAATACCATTGCCAAAAAGGTCTAAGTTAGGACCTAAAACTATTGACTGTATTTTTATTGGCAATGCCAATAACAGTAGTGCATATAAATTTTTCGTATACAAATCTGAAATAAATGATGTGCACGAGAATACCATCATTGAATCACGAGATGTTATATTTTTTTAAAATATATTTCCATATAAAAAGAGTAATACTGTGAATCCTCTTAAAAGAATAGCTGATGTTGCTTCTAGTAGTGATCAGCGTATCACTCCTACAAGTTCTGATTTTAATGCATAACCAAGATGTGGGAAGCGACTTAAAGTTGCTAAGTCTTTTGGCAAAGATTTTGTAGCATTTTTGTTGGAAAATGAGCCTCGAACCTTCAAAGAAGCCATGGCTGCACCTGAAGCTCCTAGTTGGCAAGAGGCTGTACTGAGTGAGATAGACTCTATAGTGTACAACCATACTTGGGAATTGGTAGATCTTCAACCTGGAAACAAACCTATAGGTTGCAAGTGGATTTTCAAACAAAAATTGAGACTTGATGGTTCAATTGAAAAGTACAAAGCCAGACATGTTGCCAAAGGATATAGGCAAAAAGAAGGTTTGGACTATTTTGATACATATTCTCTAGTGACAAGAATAACTTCTATTCGCATGTTGATAGCTATTGTAGCAGTGCATAAGCCTGAAATACATCAAATGGATGTTAAAACAACATTTTTGAATGATGAATTAAATGAAGAAATATATATGAACCAACCTGAGGGGTTCATTGTCCGAGGCCAAGAAAATAAAGTGTGTCGGTTGGTTAAATCTCTTTATGGATTGAAGCAGGCACCTTTACAATGGTATGACAAAATTGATGGAGTCATGATTAAGGATGGCTTCAAAATTAATGAATGCGATAGATGTGTCTATATTAAAAGCATTAATGGTGAGCATGTCATTGTGAGTCTTTACGTAGACGATATGCTCATCATGGGGACTAACATCAATGTCATTATGTCAACAAAGAATATGTTGTCCAAATTTTTTGATATGAAGGACTTAGGTGTTGCAGACGCTATTCTTGGCATAAGGATTAACAGAACACCACAGGGACTTGTGCTGTCTCAATCACATTATATATAGAATGTACTTAAGAAGTTTAATAAATTTGAATGCCATGGTGTTCAGACACCATATGATAATATGCGTCAATTGATTAAACACAAAGGTAAGCCTATTTCATAAATAGAGTATGCACGCATTATAGGCAGTCAAATGTATATTATGAACTGCACTAGACCAGATATTGCTTATGCAGTTAGCAAACTGAGTCAGAAACCTAACCTAATTGATTGGAGATCCCATGATCTAGGTACAATACGACAACAAGTTGTGAGTTACTCAACATGAGCACTGAAGAGATTTTAAATCTTGCCCATTCCATGATGTGAACAGTGCAACCTGTCGCAATTTTTAGGGTAAGTTCTCTAAACTTTTAATGATTTCTATGACTTGTATTTACAAGTGGGGTACGACAGGGTACTCTTAATAGGCAATCACCTATGTGAACGCGAGGTGGGGCCGCTTCCATGAGAATTTTATAGGGAAAAATTCTCTAATAGTACTCATGAATCCGGGTTATGTTCAGTGCCAAATTGAACACAACTGTGAGAGCCGATTGCGTTTAGAATAGCATTGTGTGAAGACTATTGTCTTGGATTGCACAAAAGCTAACAGTTCAAGACATATGTTCACTAATTAGAGTAAATCCGATAGTTTTTTACTAGAGATGGTTCAAGTCTACAAGACACCTCTCTCGATGCAGGATCATTCCCTAATTTTTTCTATTTTGTCTGAGTTTGTCTGTTACCATTCAAATGTGGGGGATTGTTGGAAAATACAATATGATTTGTTTTTCCTTCAAAGTTTGAATGATGGAACTAAGTACTTTTAGTCCCACATTGGAAATGAGGGAAACACAACTCTCCTATATAAGTAAATCAAACACTTATCTTGTTGTAATGTGTGTGAGAGTTGGTGGGTCACACACGCATGTGCGGCCCATGTGTGCAAGCTAGCTTGGGTGTATGGGTTACCCATGGGCTTGCTCGACCTTGGAAACCCGCTTATTATTATAAGTCTATGATTGGGCCTTGGGGAATCCTTTAAACACTTAGTCATTTTTTAGGCTTGAGGTCTGAGTTGAGGTGTCTCCAACAGACACACCTTATGGTGTGACTCTTGGTAAAGAGGCACTAACTTGAGGTGTGACTCTTGGCGAAGAGTCACCTATGCTCTATATAACCCAATTTCGTTTTCATTTATGATTATCAATTTTTTAGAGTTTTCTTGAGTGTTTTTACAAAGAGAAAATAGACGCAATCAAAGTTTGTTTGACAGAAAGATAGAGGTGCTTTCTTCTTTCTGCGACTGATCGTTGTATCCTGGGAGACAAGGGCCTATATTCCTGCAAAGCACTGTGGCAGGGGCGAATCGGTCTTAAGGAGATAGTCTGTATACACTAGACTCGATCATCTCCTTAAGAGGTATTGGTTTTTCATGCAGATTGGAACACACAATGATCGCATCAATGGCTAATCTCTTGAACTATGATGTTTATGATCTTGAGTTGACACCTGTGAAGGATAATATCCAGTTGAGGAAGCTATTAATTTAGACAACTAGTAAAACCATTATTGTAATCGAAGATATCGATTGTTCGCTAGGTTTTACGGGTCAACGGGCAAGCAAAAAAGAGATAAAAGAAGAGGTGAAAGAAGAGGCGAAAGAAGTTAAGGAATACAAAGTTTCTCTCTCAGGGATCCTCAATTACATCGACGGACTGGGGTCCTCTTGTGGTGGAGAGTGACTTGTTGTTTTTACGACAAACTATGTTAACAAACTTGATCTTGCTCTCTGTCGAAGAGGAAGGATGGATAAGCACATTGAGATGTCTTACTATATGTTAGAAGGGTTTAAGATTTTAGCTAAGAATTATCTCAATATTGATTCACATAATTTGTTCGAAACGGTTTAGGTATTGTTGAATGAGATCCAAATTTCTCCAGCAGATGTTGCGGAGAATTTGATGCCCAAGACTTTCAATATTGATGCTGAAGCTAGCCTGAAGAACCTGATCCAAGCTCTTAAGATTGTAAAAGAAGAAGCAAGATTGAAGACCAGGATAGAAAGTAAAACAAGTAACAAGATTGAAGTTGCCGAGAAAGTGAAAGAGTAAGAAGTGCAAGATCATTCCATCGGCGAGGATGAAGTGAAGCAAGATTCGTTTCCGTAGTATGTGATTTGGACTAAATTTGGTAGGATCTAATATGGTTATGTTTTAGTCTCATGCAAGTAAAGTAGTTTTGTAGCAGAGTTGATTTACTCTTTTAGCAGTTGTTTTTTAGCTCGGGTGATGTTTAATGACTAAGGTTATTTGTGGGAACTTTTGGGATTCCGACTGCCGTTTGTTTAATTCTACCCATGTTTTCCTGGTTTAAGGTTAATTATTATAAGGCTAAGTTATGTAAATATGGATTTGCCCATGTCTTCAAGCAGTCAGTTAGTCCCCCTGAGCGATATGGCAGACCAATCATTGGAAATCGATCACAACCAGCCCCGGAAGCCGCACAGAGTGAAGGCTCAGTGACAAGGTTTGAGTTGAGGACCACCCTTAAGGGTGAGGTATATAAAAGCATAACTATAATGGCCTAATTTTGTAGTAGCTCGAAATAGCTCAAAATTAGCTCTTACACCAAATGTACCTGTGACAAGAATTAGTATAACTTAATATAGAAATGACACAGGTGATAAGCGTGGAAACCTTTGAATAGGTAAAAACCACGACCTCGGCTTGAGGATTTAGTAACTGTAACTTTTATTACTTGAGGCTGATGTGTTGATTACAAGTTTTGTGATCTCTTGAGCTAGAAAAACTTGGTCTTCAAGTATTAAATTCTTGGGGAGAGGTATATAAAAGCATAACTGTAATGGCTTAATTTCGTAGTAGCTCGAAATAGCTCGAAATTAGCTCTTACACCAAATGTACCTGTGACAAGAATTAGTATAACTTAATATAGAAATGACACAGGTGATTAGCGTGGAAACCTTTGAATAGGTAAAAACCACGACCTCGGCCTGATGATTTAGTAACTATAACTTTTATTACTTGAGGCTGATGTGTTGATTACAATTTTTGTAATCTCTTGAGCTAGAAAAACTTGGTCTTCAAGTGTAAAATTCTTGGTTCTTTCTCCTCTAGAACTCATCCTTTTTATAGACCTCACTCTCAGTTCTCTAGCGTGTAGAGGCACGTTCTCCTGAAAATGGGGCAAGTGGTAGTTGAATGTGTAACTGCTAGTTCGTGGAAAACAGGTATCTTTGACTTATTATATTTTATTTGTAGTGCTCGATCCACGTTCTTTATCAGTTTTTGGTTCAGGTGTCATTGCTAATTGTGTATGTCACGTGTATAATGCATGAGTCTGGTATTGAGGTAGTTCAAGTTTGGCATAGGTTGAGGGATAGATCTCTGCGATCGCCCCCTCACAATTGAAGGCATAGGTGGCTTTAGTTGAGAAACGTCCTTTAAATGTATTTGTGTTAGAATTGAGAAAGGTTTGGTGCAGAAGGGGAATGGGTTGGGAATTGTAATGTTCGTATTGAAGACTAGATTTAGTATTTATTGCCCGTGAGAGGATTGATGTATTTGGCTGTTTGGTTTCCCAAGAAGTATTGTATGGAATGATGACTACCATAAAACTCTTTCCTTGCATTGAATGTTGTTCTTCCATAAATATTTTTGATATGGTATCATGGGTTATCCCTGTGAAAGTACTCTATCTTTGGAAACATTTTTTAAGGTCTTCCTATATTGACAATGGTGACTACTAGATGCCAAGTATATCTCAACCTTTGGATTGGCCCACTCCCATACATGTTCCTCCGATGTATCATGGGATGACGGATGAGGAAGTAGCGGAGGCTGAGAATGACTATTATCAGATGTGGTGGTTCTACCATTTGATTCTGTTAGGTAAGCAGCGCCGAGCATGTCTTCATCTTCTTGAAGAGGATATCATTAATGAGGCGGATGAGGAAGCCGGTATAAATCCCAGGAGGTATTGCCGCTATCCTTCGAGTGATTGATCTTTGTAGGAGTTGATTCATTCTTCTTTCTCAACCTTTCTGAGGTGGTGGAGGTTACGGAGGAAGAGACAATGGTGGTAGTTTCAGATTGGAAATATACTTATAGTCTTTGGGTTGGAAATATACCTCTGTTATAACCATCTTTCTTTTCTTGTAGAAGTGTTTCATGCTAGAGAAGTGTATGTGCTCGAATACGAAGTATTGATGAAAACTGATATGTATTGTAACTCGTAGATCGAACTGTAGGAAGTTTATGAAATATTGTGCTTTCTGTAAATTATTCTGTAAGAAATTTTTGAGCTAATGAAAACAAATATTTGGGTAGTAATTCTCTGTTGATGTATCAAGCTTAAAATTAGTATGGTAATTTAAAATTACGATATAACGTCTGTGTGATGGATAATATGAGATAAATATGTTGAATGTACAAAGCAGTTAATTGTATCAAACTGAAAGAAATTTATTTGATTGAGCTACAATATATTACCTTGTAGTATAAGGTCGCTCTGAGAAGATGGAATCAAATAAATTGTCAGCTTAATTTGAGGGTTTGGAATTTAGGGATAAGGGGGATTTGATACTTATTATCCTATATGCTAAATGGGGGGATTGTATGTGATCATAATCTTGGGTTATAAATAAGGTTGGAAATAGCAGTTTTAAAAGAGAAAAAATGGTGAGGCCTTATTGTCAGAGAGCTCGGCACGCTTCTGAGGGGCGTTTAGCGATAAATGTTGTTGAAGTTCATGAGAAGATATTTGGGAGGTTAGATTATGATGCCAATTTGCTTAAATCTGAAATACAGTTTGATAGTTTAACTTCGAGGGCGAGGGAGAACGAGGCTAGGCATCCTTTTTGGTGTGAGGTATTTCATGAATTGATCGTTGAGCTTGAAGCTCAAAAAACTATGGTGAAGGAAATTTCCCTGGAGGAAATAGCTGAGGCAGGTAAGAGGATTACTGGGAATGTATTGATTAGGTGTGGCGCTCCAGGGCATCTTGATTGTTTTATGTGTGACTATGTTTGTGAGGGCAAACTTTTCTTAGGTCGAATAGAATAAGTAAAATAGAGTGAGAATACTTAAGTTATGTTATTGTTCCTTGTTTGCTGTATATGCTGTTGAAAATAAATATTTGAATTATAAATGGCCTAGTATTGGAAATGACGTCAGAAGTTGTATATGTAACATGAGTAGAAGAATAGGAATTAGATTAGCAGTATTTTATTGGAGAGAAAGTTTGATTGCTTGTGAGTGAAGTATATCATCATGAGTGTGGGAAGGTGTGAGAGGGATTTAGGTAGGAGAAAGATAAATACATTTAAATATTGGACTTAGGGTAATGATGGAAAGGTGTGAGAGGGATTTAGGTAGGAGAAAGATAAATACATTTAAATATTGGACTTAGGGTAATGATGGAAAGGCATTTTTACTCAAAAGGTACGAATAGTCTGTCATGAATAGTGAAAGGGGTGCCTTGGTTCCAAAACCAAGTTGGCTTGCGTGAGCCCTAATAACTGCCAGCAGTTGAAGAGAGAAAGTAAAAATATCCTTTAACTCATGCAAGATACGACAAAAGGACTCCTTTTCAGCTCGATCTAAAGTAAAAGGAGCCTTTGGCAAAAACAACTTTGTCCCATCTCTTGAGGCCATAATTTTTTTATTATTTTTAACTCTTTCAGGTCCAAGCGAGCTTTAAGATTATCTTTAGTCTTTTTCTTTATGCCCATTATCGCCTCAATGATATTACTAGCGAAATTACTTTCAACGTCCATGACGTCTAGGTTGCGAGGATCCAACATAAACTATTATATTTAAAACATACAAATATTAGATGTAATTAATTATAAGTGAATAAAATAAAGTTCAATTGATACAAATAATAATTACCTCCCAATATGGTAAACGGAATATGATTGATCTCTTTGACCAAGGAGTTGGGCCATCATCATTATTTGCATATCCTTTTCTCTTCTTTCCTCATGTTTTTCCCCATTCAGTCTGTAAATTTTTTACCCTACTCAATACTTCAGAGCCACTTAAGCATTTTGGCACACTATCATGTTCCTCAAAACCATTAAATTATGATTTTTGCTTCCTAAAAGGATGATTTTTTGGTAAAAATCTTTTGGTTCCCATCTACACATGGTTTATTCCATGTTGTAATCTCATTGAGCATATGCCTTCACCGTAAATACGGTAAGCATATGTTCCTCCATTTGTGCAACCCGATACATGACCGTAGGCAGGGAAATCATGGATAGTCCATAATAAGATTACTTTCAATGTAAACATGGTCCTACTAAATGAGTCATATGTTAATACACCGTTATACCATAAATCTTTTAGCTCAGAGATCAATGGCTGCAAGTATACGTTAATATCTTTTCCCGGACCGCTTTTTCCTGGAATAAGTAGTGTAAGCATGGTGAACTCCTTTCCCATGTGTTAAGATGGCGAAAGATTGTAGGGGATGACCATTACAGGCCAACAACTATATGAATTATTCTTATTCCCAAATGGATTGAACCCATCTGTAGCAAGCCCAAAACCAATATGTCGCGATTCATTTGCAAAATTGGGGTACCTAATATCTACTCCTTTCCAATGCGAAGCATCTGCAGGATGACGCATTATGCCATCTTTAGAGGCTCCCTTATGATGCCATGTAATGCTTTTTGCAATCTACGGAATGCTATAAAGCCTTTTCAATCTTGGCGCTAAAGGAAAGTACCCGAGTACCTTTCTGGGTATCTTTCTTGACCTTTTCCTTGCAAAGTAATCATATTGCCATCTACTTTCGTTGCATTTAAGACATTTATCACGAGTCTCATGTTCTTTCCAATATAATATGCAATTATTAGGGCATGCATGAATGCTCTCGTAATCCATACCCAGCAATGTGATGATCTTTGCCATATACACACTCTCCGGCAAAGTATTACCTTTAGGAAGAATCCTTTTAAGCAAATCAAGCAGCAATGTGAAACTACTATCAGACCATTGACCATCTGTCTTCAAATTCATCAGCTCAATTGTTATAGATAACTTTGTATCTTGTGGTGAACACATGGGATATATTAATCTTGAAGCATCCTCCCTCAAGTTCTTGTACGCCGTGTCTTCTTCAGGATCTTTACTATTGGATCTAACATTATCGGTGTAATCATTCAACCCTTCGAGTGGTGCACGATCTAATGCATCATTTACTAAATCAAACATTCTTGTCTGCCGAACATTATTGAGTAAATACTTGAAGAAATGCCAAGATCCTCAATGTCAGTATTGTCGATCTCATCGTTGACCTCTCCTTAGAAGCACCAAGTCGTGAATGACTGGTCTATGCCATTAAGAAATAAATGGTATCGTAAGTCTTTAAGAGATTTAAGCCCATTCACATTACGACATTTTTTACAAGGACAAAATGAGGGGTCCCCATAATTGTTCTTTGCAAATTAAATAAATAAATTAGCACCATCGCTATACCCCTTCGATTTCCTATTTTTATCCATCCATTCTTTACCCGGATGAGTCAAAGACATTATTATCATAAACCCTCAGCCAATCTGCAGCCTACGATGATTTCAAAGGTTATAAAAAATACATAAACAAACATATGATAGGGATTAACCCCTACTTTACCCATCACTAGTGGTTCTAAAAGGTTTTACCTCATTGGATTAATATTATAATGACTGTGCCTAAGGCCTTACATATCCATGGTCCAATAGATAAAACAATTAAGAATAACTTTATAGTAATCTAATTAGAACCCATTTAAGCTACTTATACCCGTTGCTGCCATCAAAGCAATTCCATTGCTTTATTATTTGGTCAAATCTAGTTCATCTCATTTTAAAAAAAGGGGGCAAAGTCGTTTACAGAGTTTGCCAGGGGCTTTGACAGTAACTATTAAGCTTGTTACCAATTTAAAGAAGTCCGTTGGAAATCCTAGTGCCTATTTGAAGATTACACTCCACCTAGGCAGACCAAAGTTGTATCAACTAGACCTAATCCTAAGTTTGATGAGAGCTTTGCATGGGCATTTAATAGTCCTCCAATTGGCCATAAGCTTCACATCTCCTTCAAAAACAAAAGAAAATTCGGGAAGAGCTCATTCGGAAAATTAAGTATCTTGTTTGACAAGGTCATACTGGAGGGACTAATTTTTGGGAGTACTCTCTGACACCTAAAAGAAAAAGTGGGCCCATCCGTAATGTGGAGATCGAATTAGGATAGTAGAATAAATACTTATATATATAGGCCTTTTATGTAATATTTAGATTACCCTTTCATGAAATATTTATCTCCCATTTAATCTTCTACGCTATCATCATTGCTTGTATGATGTAACTCACGAGGAACAATAGACGGCACAGGGACATACCCAGAACAAGTTATAGTCAAAATGTATCAATTTAGACTCTTATCGCCTCGTAATTGTAGTTTGTATAGTAACCCAAAAGGAAAAAATAGTAATCATAATACTTCCCCCCCCCCCCCCCCCCCCCGCGGCCACTACCGCCTGAAAATCCCATTTTTCAACCCCCTAAGAAAATCCTAGCTCCGGCTTGCACTCCCTTATATTTTTTATTTATAGCATGGCCGTCTAAGGTGGCTTGATGACGTGATCCATCTACAAGTAACTGATTTGGGCTTTCCCGAATTTGAATTCAATCAAGTTCCATGCTCTAACTGTTTCAATGTTATTGAGTTAAGGTTTTATTTGTTAGTTTATGCTTTGATGCTTATATCTAACCTCGGTCTTGATTCTTTCCCTTATCAATTTTTTTGGGGATTGAACATTATTTGATTATGTTTTAGATTACATTATTTTTTCAGTGACACAACTCATAATTGCCAAACTTATGAAACAAGGTTTTATTACTTCATTTAATCCCTATTTGATCTATGTAAGCAAGACTGAAAGGTGTAGACGAAAGAGTGGAGCCAAAGGAATAGATCAGAGTGATCCCATAGTCTGAGAAGGAGAGACGAGGATCCTAGTCACCTTAAGGTAGATCCTAATTTATCCAATCCACCCCTTTAAAAGGAGCGGTCTCATAGTAGTAGAGTCAAGATCATTAACCTATATAACAGACAAGCAAAAGGAAAACTTAGCTCCACTTTGTAACGCTTCGAACCAAAACTGGGTAAGGGAAGGGATTCGTATAGAACTCTGATTAGTTCCTTTATAGTATAGAACGCAACGCTTTTTCTATTAAGGAAAAACACTACTCAACTAGTCCCTATCACTCAAGGAATAACTAGATAAAAAAGTAAGAGAAAACCTGTAGTTTAGGTAGCTGGTAAACAATTAAAGAAAGGAAAAAGTAGCATTAGATAAAAGAGCTATTTTTTAAGAAAAAGAGTTAAATAAGAGAGGGAAAAGGCAAGAAAGAAAGAACCTAAGTGTAGTTTGGAAGCCTTTTTTTAGGGGATAAGGTTCCATGAACCATGATATAAATGTTTTGCAAAATAAGGTAGAAGCTATACCAGTTGCTTATTAAAGTTCTTAGCAGTCTTGCAATTTGAAAGAGGAAGCTATAGCAGTCCATAAAGCCCTTAGCAGTCATTAAAGCCTTGAGGATATTAGTGTTTTTGTGTTCTGACAGTATGCTAATTATTGCTTGTCTTTGGAGCAATACATTGTGTCTTACATCTTAAATCTATCTACATCTTTTTATGTATTTAACTTTGATATAAGCGTCAGTTGTGCCGTTAGAGGTCAATGGTACCTTTAGTCAGCCTTCGCTCGGGTACTGCAGGATAGAGAAGAAGCAAGGGAGCTAGGACCTGGAAGAAGCAAACAAAATAAAAATACTTGCGTACGTTGAGTCCACCCAGACTTGTGTACGGAGAAAAACCACTCCCCTCTTTTTAGCAAAAGTGTGTTAAAAGAAAGTAGCAAGTAGTGTTTATAGTGCTTTAAGTAGCTAGAGGTAGTGATTACATTACTAGCAGCAAAAGTGTGCCATAAACTACTCTTTGGCTTAATGATCGCTCTGTCTTTCTGCCTTATGGCTAAAAAAAAACTAGACACGGGTCTCCATACGCAAGTAAGCTATTCTCTACTGGCAGGCTTGTGTGCTTGCTTCACAACTCCTCTGTGCCTCGCCTAAAGGTTCAGAATTGTTTAAAAGCGGTGGTTGTTTAGGATCCTTGTAAGTCTACTGTTAATAGTGATTTAAAAGAATTTGTCTAAAGAAAAGAGTAACCTCTTTCCGTTACTCGAGTCCTCTGGCCCATTAAAAATGTAAGCAAGAGCCCGGTAAGAATAAAACTCACTCGCCTCTAAGCTATTACTATAACTATGCTACTATTTCCGCGTAATGTATATTTTGTAGTTTAGAGCAAGGTTCCAGCATAGAAGGCTATAAGTTCTGGTCCTGTTTTTAAGGTTTTGGTGGTGGCTTCTGGATTGACCAGCAACACACTGGCACTTATGTGCGGTTAGGTTCTCTCTATCTATCATGGGTATAGTTGAAAAAACTTGAAGCATCTCCTTTTTAAAGACTCACTTCTAGCATCCTTGACTTATAGGCTCTATAGGCATGTAGGCTCTGTAGTTTTTTCTCACCTGGCGTGGGGAGAATCCTTGGATATACATTCTAGCTATAGTCAGTGGTAATGTCTTATCGCTTAGCAATGGTAGGCCTTATAGTCAACCGCGGAGAATATGAGAGAATCTGACTGGTCCCAACTCACACTTCTTCTTCTTTTTTAGCGGCCTACTACAAACACAAACCGGACTTCCACTTTTAACCTACTCTTCTTATTCCGCTCTAGCTCCTCCTCGATAACCTTAACCTAAGGGCCCTATGTCCAAAGAGTTAGCTCATAGATTCCAATAGCACCTAAGGATCTTCCCTTCCCGCCCTACCTTCCCTGGTAAAAAACAGCTACTGTCTTTTCTTACTTTATTATGTCTATAAACTGGAGATAATTAAAAATTACTTTAAGCAACAAATTTATCTTAAATGGTTTAAATTTGTATTTTATCCAATGCCCACAGACCTGAGTTCTGAAATCATGTCAGACTCAAACTAATGATCTATCAAAATGTAAACTTTAAACTGGTTCTAGATAACATAACTTTAAGGCCATTCGCAGCAAGGGAGTATGCCTTGGCAACCGGATGGACCAATTTATTTAGGAGGGTAATCTGACACTACTTGTTGGACAAGAAAGTTCGTGTTCCTATTCCTATAACCATAACTCTTCGAGCATACTTTGCAGGTCAGACAGAAGGTTAGTGTTGACATCTTGCTGTTTAAGGAAAAGATATTCTAATGAGGAGATATTCTAATGAGGAGTACAATGGGCAGTAGGACTTCTTCCAAGAGGAAATCTTGGTCTGTTTTCGATGAAGAAATTCTAGGGTACTTTACTAAGATGGACTTCTTACGTCAGTATATTGACCTTGTTTTGTAAACTCATCTAGAAGAATATTATATGTCACATGAGTCTCTTCGATACATGACTGTAAGCATAGAGTTACTATCAATACTACCAACAAGGATAATCACTATTTTGTGATATCAATTATTTTTCAGCAATTCTATTAAGTATTTATAAATTTTGGTTTGGAGATTTTAATTATGGCAGCGACAATTATATATAAAAAAGAGAGAAAAAAATTAAGTAAATCAAAGGATGCAAAGAGTAATTATCATACAGTAATTACTTTAAATCAAGCATACCAACAACAAATGTCAAAATAATTAAGTAATTGCAAGTATAAATAAATCAAGCATACCAATATTAGACCTGAGATCTTTTGCTACCAACTTCTGAAAGAAAAATATATGAATCAAAAATTAAGATTAAATCAAAAAGTAAAATCCAAAACAAAGTTTAAGACTTTTACTACAATTTCACAAGCCTACGAATCGAAAATAGAAAATCAAAAACCTATGAATCAAAATTTAAAAATCATTTGCTACAATTTCATATTATAGAATAGGATTAATTGGTTAAGAGTCTTACTCAAATTTCTTACCGAAATGGCAACTCCTCAAGTTCAAAAAACTAACGACTGAGAAGGGTGACGAATAATGGAGTGGGTTTTGTTCATTTTGGAAGTTGATAGGCAGAAAATCAGGGAAAATCATAATCTTCAAAAATTATAAGATTTTAGAGGGAAATTAGGTGATATTAAATGGTGAAATGGGCAGGATAAAGATAAACCCTAAATCTTAGTTTTAGAGGGAGGGAATATGGCTGGTGAAAAGAAAGAGACCGAGCTCTCTCGGTCTATGTATGAAAAATGACCTTATTTTGACTTTTTTTGGCCGTCCCAAATATGTGACTTAAAAAGTTAGTCATAATTTATGTAAAAAATCTCTTAAATTCGCATAGTATTTCCTCTTCTTCACATAAATATTTTCAAAAAATAGGAGACAAAAAACTAGAGAGAGAGATAGAGAGGGAGGAAAAATTGAGTTGCAGAGATTTTTAAGAGAGAGTAAACGAAAGTAGCCATCGAAACCAGAGTGAAAAGGGGCGTACCATTGTGGAGTTTGAGAAAAAAAACTTGTTGCGATGTTCTATTATGAAAAAGGAGGCATTTGAGATCCTGGATTTATTTTCTGACGTTGAAGGTTAGTGGGTTATGATTGATTGTACTGATTTTTCCTTGTTTTGTCATTTATAAGAATCATATGTGTAGGTGTTTGAAGATTACTATTTTTGTGTATATTTGAAATTTGAAAAGTTTGATATATTATGAAACTTGTGAAAAGTGGTTTTGTTTTTCTAGAATCTGGAGTTTTGTATGAAATGGCATATATGTTACTGTTGATATGGAGATGGCATTTATGTTACTGTTGAAATGGCATATATGAAATGGCATATATATATATATATATATATATATATATATATATATATATTATATCTATATTTATATCTATATATTATAATGAAATTATAAAAAAAATTGATTCTTGGACCTGTATGTAGGTAGAGACGTGAGAAAGCTCTTTTAGAAATAAGCCCCAATTTCAAGCATACTCTTGATATGGAGACTTTGACCTTTGGTCATTTGATGGATGATGCACCTATAGGAATTAATAATATAGAATCTGTGGAGGGCGAGATAATAAAGGAGAACTCGAATGTAGTAGAGTTAGAGGTAGAGGAGAAGGATAAATTAACGTTTCCAAATTTCTCTCGTAATTTTGTACCATATCCTGTTGATTTAGATGTGCTCAAGAAGTTTTGCAAAATTAAAGGCAATTTGGGTGGTGTATGGGGTGAGGTGATAGAACCTGCCGGGATGTCGTTTAGGAGGTATATGGTTGAAAATGGTGATGGATACTTTTTCTTATTGCCTGATTTAAAGAATGAGAGAAGTGGACGAGTCTATCTCACCTGAGTACTTTAATAGAGGTGTGAAAGGTGATCTAGGCGAGGGATTCCTATGTTACCTTGCCCAGTTAGATTTTGGGTTAATGGTGCCTTTAAGCAATCTCACTAAAGGTATTTTGAATGCAATTGAGGCATGCCCAATCCAACTGAATGGAAACATGTGGGAAGTGATAAACGTTTGTGATAATCAGAACAAAAGGTGGGCTATTAAGGGGGTGGAGTGGAGAATAACCCATGTAGATGTTTTGCAGTATTATACAGTGAAATACTATATGGCGACTGGGGGGTGTACTTCTCTTCCAGTTCGTCTCGACCTCAATTCTTTGACCTAAATTAGGCAAGAAGAGTATGGAATTATAATATGATATACGTGAAAGGCGACTTCCTCCAAGGAGTGGACGAGGAACCCATGGACCTTATATATAAAACTTTAAAGAAAAGTAAGTAATTATTTACGATATTGATCTGTTATTTTTGTGTTAGCGTCCTTTGTGTATATAACAATGTTTTGTGTATGCAGATCCACGTTCTTAATTTTTGAGAAAAGAATCGTTGATTGACGTAATAGCTCGAGGGGGAACAAGGCTTAAGATTGTATTGGACGAGCTCAAAATAAGCAGGTTCAAGAGTACTAACAGTAGGTCAGAAAAAGTTTTGAAGTCCCAAGCTAAGAGAAAAATAACTGGAACTAGCATGACCTCAGGAGATAGAGGAAAAGCCTCATCGGACGTCGGAGGATGTCCAACACTAGTAAAGGCTGTACTAATATCTTTGAAGTCAGTGGGGGTTACATCGAGCAAATTAATATGAAGGCATCAAAAGAGGAAAAATGTGAAAGCTGATGGTTTAAACTCGGCGACCACGGAAAGTGTAGAGGTTGCAACGAGTTCCAAAAATGGAAAAGTGAACGCTCCTGCTTTAGTGAGCGAGGTGAAGGAGATGGGAGTAGTCCGGTTGTGGAGGATAAATTATTGGCTGTGGAGAACAAGTTGAGGGTGACAGCTCAAGAAGGTGCTAATGGCTTAGACATGTCTATGAAACTGGAGTTATCCAGGGTAAGTGTAACAGTTCGATTTGTTCTATTCTTGTAAAATCTTGAACTGAAATGTTCTCTTTATTGTAGGTTTCCCGTGTGTTGAAAGGAATTTGCCTCGGGTTCAAGGATGGGAGGAATGAACTAGAGAAGAGAATATCCCAGCTCGAGGCAGATTTAGCATAGGAGAGGAAGCGTTTGAACTCTGTGATAACAGACTTGAAGGATTCGTTCCAGGTAACGATGTTTGACCTCGCAGTAGAGGCAAAGAAGAATGTAGAAGAAGTTTTAGTTGCTTAGGATATCCTTGGTCAAAAGCTATTTGAGGTTGGATATTCTTTGGCCGATATTGAGGCTATAATGGAGGGTCGTTTTATGGAAGTGGAGGTGGCCGAGGTGGAAGAAGGGCCTGATGTTGAAGGTAGATCTTCTTAGGAGACTATGAAGGGGTTGGATGCGGTCTCGGCGAGGACTGATTTAGAGAACCGAGGAGGAGAGGATGAAAAGGCAGAGTAAACATTGAAGTTTGTTTTAATGAATTGAAGACTATTATTATAGGAATACATTAAGAGGATAATTATGGAATAGTCTAAGATATGTTGTAAATATTGATTTGTAGGAACTTAATGGTTTGCGTATCAAAATTGAGGATTTAGAGAAAGAGTTCGCTAAGGAGCAAAAATCTTTAGCAACTCTATTGACTTCGCACACGGAGCTTCAGGTTAGAAAATGCACAAAATTTTAGAATTGATCTATATGGAACTTCTTTAAGGTTGGTAGCAGAGAAATATAAAAAAGAAATGTAAGAGGACAGAGAAAAATCATTGTAGGTTGAAAACTATTGGAGGTGTTGTATCATAAAAAGATAAGCCAAAAAGTGCATTATCACATCTTTTTGAAAATATAAGAAAAAGAATGGGAGTGTTAAAAATGTGTACCTTGAAATTTGAGAGAATTAGTGGCTTCATTTGATTCTGAGATGCATATGGTATTGCCACCAGGTTGAGAAAACTATGTAGCTTGAGGGCTAAGTAGCATTTTGTTTTTGTTGGCTAGTGAAATATATAAAACTCTATGAGATATGTGAGTAATGTTGCAAATTGTAGTATATTGCTCGAATCTATAAAGTATTGCTGAATTGAACTGTTTGTGCATGCCGAGCTAGAAGTTGTTCAAGTGAGTAAATAATATATTTTTGAATGCAATTATGAGTGTAAGCTCAATTTTAATAGGATGAAAAAGGCAAATAAAGATAGCGTGAATTAGTACGTCAAAGTGAATATCAATCTTGCGAAGGCAGAGATGACTGTGAATGAGCTGACCTAACAGATTGAAAGTAAAGATGCGGAAAAGGAAAAACTGTAGGGAGAGCTTATTAGTGTGCAGAATGAAGTGGCAAAGTTAAATAACACGGTAGAACTGTTGGGGGTGAAAGGGAAGGATGCGGATGTCGCACAATTCCTCATCAGAATGCTTGAGGTGGAAGCAAAAGAGTTGAAGGATAATCTTGCCAGTTTGAGGGGGCAAGTGGATAAGAAGGAAATTGAACTGGATAAAGTGCGAGCTGATTTGGAAAGTGCCCAAAGTGAAGTGAAAACGCTGGGTGAGGCTGTTAAAGTAAAAGATGTTAGTCTTCGAAGCACTTTGAATCAATATGATAAACTTAATGAACGAGTGGCGAAGTTGAAGGCGGACTTGGCGAGTTCGCATGGCAAGAAGGCCGAGGTTGTAGAAAGATCGAAGAAGAGAAGGAGTGACATCGATGTGCCAACTGTGAAGGGTGATGTGGCTAATACCCAAGCTCGAATTAAAGACTTAAAGGAAGATTTAGTTGTCGTTCGAGCTGCCGTGAGGAAAATGAATAAACGAGCTAGAGAGAGTTGTGATAGGTTAGAGGTTTCTCTCCTCAAAGAAAAAAAGTTAAATGAAGCTATCAAGAGAAAGGATGAGATGTTGAAGAATGCTAGTACCGGGGGATGTGATGTAAATTATGTGGAGTTTGTGGTACTATGTAGTGAAGTGGAGGAGTTAAGAAAGAAAAATCGAGCTGATAAAGAGAAATCGATGGGATTGGTGTCAGAATTGACTGATGATATGTCAGACTTAGAGGGATGCTTAGAGTGTGCAAATGCCCATTACGCACATTTGGATAAACATCATAAGAAATTAATGGTTAATTTTGCTCAGTTGGTCGTACCAAATCAACACAGGATTTCCATAGATGAGGTGCACTAGAGAAAGATAATAGCAGTTATTGCCTATTTTGTAGAAGAAGTAAAGAGGCTCAAGTACGAAAGGGATACCTTGCATGACAATTTGGTATTGAATGGTTATATCTATAATGCTAAAATGGATTGAGGTAATTGCTTAAACTCGTTGGCAACCGATATAGGCCCCATTATTACAAAATGAGTAGAGCGAGGAAGAAATATTGTAGTTTCTTGAGCGTTAGATTTTATGTCCCCACCACCTCCTACGGTAGGGAAAAGTACAGCTGACCTTCCGCAAGAATAACATGTATAAGTGACCTGCTGTTTCTGTATGGCAGATGTTTAGAGAGATGAAAGCTAGTGCTACCTATGCTTTATCTTGTGTCTTAGAGATAGAAGAGATCATTGATTGAAAACTAGTATTTCGTTTGTTTTAATTGTTGATATGTGTATAGATGTACCGATTAAAAGCTAGTATTATCTTTACTTTAATCTTTGAGATTTTGTAGATACTACATGTATGTCTGTAGAGAATAATGAGGGAAAAATTTGAAAGTTTTCATTTAGTAGAAAAAAATATACAAACTGTTGGAGATTGAAATCTCACTTTTGGAATATAAAGAATGAGAATAGAGGTATTATGTACTTGGGAACTAGAGATTTAGCGATAATATCGTTTTAATCCCCTAGTGTTCCAAGTGTTTGGCATTCAAATGCTTTTCTCTATCTTGATCCAAGGCCAGTGTGGCCAACGATTAGAAATGACCCTTCCTAATTTTCTGTGAGCTTTCTAGCATTTAACTCCTTAGGGGATCTCTCTAAGGACTAGATCCTCAATTTGGAACTCACAACTTTGGACTCTTCTGTTGTACGAGCTGGCTAGCATATAATGATATCAACCCAGGTTGGCAATAGCTCGAGCTCGGGTCTCATCGATCCAGTTCATATTATAGGCTAGCTTAAATTTAGTATCTTTGTCTGTTAGCTCGTGATCTTTGGCAGGATGGCAGTATTCTGTTAGAATGATGGCTTCAGTTTCTTAAGCTAGGAGGACGGGGGAATATCCAGTTGATTGTCTCGGTGTTGTACGGTATGCCCATAAGACATGAGGTAGTTCCCCCCATCCAATTTCCTTTCTTCTGTGATTGAAACCTCTTCTCGATTCCATCCACTATCGTCTTGTTGGTGATTTTAGCTTGGCTATTTCCTTGGGAGTAGTATGGATTAAATGGGAAATGAATGATGTTGTATTTGTTGAGAAAAGCCACTACTTTTTCTCCAACGAACTGTGGCCCATTTTTGATCCAAATCAGGTGGGGACAGCCAAACCATGCGATAATATGTTCCCAAATAAAGGAGATGACTTATTCTTCTCGAGTTTGACAAAGAGGAATTGCTTTCACCCATTTTGTAAAGTAATCTGTTACCACGAGTAAGAACCTTCGGTTACCCGACGTATTGTGAAATTCTCCCACTAGGTCGAGTACCCACCTCTTGGAAGGCTAGAATACCTTGCTTGCATGGAGTTCAAGTACAGGTGCTCGCATCATGTATCCATGTCGCTGACATGCATCGCATCTTCTTGAGTACTCTTTTACTTGTTTTCACATTCCTGGTCAGAATACCCCTAGTGTAATTGCTCATGTTGCAAGTAACCGACTTGCAGCATAGGAGCCACAAGTTCCTTTAGGTAAGTCTTTAAGCATTCCATCTATTTGTTGCTTAGAGAAGCACTTAAGATAAAACCTTGTTACTGTTCTTTCGATATAAACGTCCTTTCTGAACTGTATAGCAATTTGAATTTTTGATCAACTGTCTGCTTGTTTTTAGATCTTCTGAAAGGGGCCCATCACATCATTTATCAGGCTGAGATAGGTAATAAAAGGCTTCCTCCAATCATCATCCTCCTCTTCATCGCCTCCAGTGTTGATCGCGCATGCAGAGGGGAGATCAATACTGGGGGTTGAGATCACTTCGATTTGGAGGTATCGTGCTTATATACCCAAGACCCCAGTTATGTAAGCCAAGGAATTGGTGTGTCTATTTTCTCCTCGTGGTAAGTAGTCGAGAGTAGCTTTTGTGAATCTGCTCATCTTATCAACAACGAGGGCTGCATAATTGACCATTTTACCATTCTTCTCGGACTATTCAGAGTAATGGTGGACTAATAGTAATGAATCTGTATAGACTAATAGCTTGAGAACTAGTGCTAAATCGAGCCCATGGATCAAGGCTTTGTACTCTGTGACATTATTTGAGGCCTCATAATTCAAGCAGATTGATTTCTCGATCCTGCCATTTGATGGATTAATCAATACGATTTCGATACCTGACCCTACGGGTCCTATTGAGCCATTTATTTGAAGTCTCCTTCCCTTTCTTGTAACCCATTTAGCTCGTTCGTCGAAGGGTTTGATAGGTGGATCTTTTGCAAGTTCGTCGGTGAGATCAAGATTGTGTTCTTCCCAGTCTAGATCTTCTACAGGGAAATCTGCTAGAAAATTGGCAACTACTTGACCCTTCTCTCAATGGCACTGCTCGAATTTAATATCATGTTCTCCCAAACTGACAAACCACTGTTATACTCGTCTCAATTTTTACTTTTTAGATAGAACTTCAGGAGTGGGTAGTTCATTATAACTTTGATAGAATGAGCTTGGAAGTAGTTTTTAATCTTTTGTGAAGTGTAAACGAGAGTTAGAAGGAGTCACTCGATCTTGGAATATCTTGTTTCTGCTGGAGTGAGGCTTTTGCTGATGAAAATACGCCAGCTTTTTAACATTTTTTTCAAGTCGAATGAGGACCAAGCTAAGAGAGTTTTCTGTAACGGCGAGGTAGATGATCAATTCCTCATTGTCTATTGGGTGTTCATTATGGGAGACTTCCCCAAATAGGTTTTGAGTTATTGAAAAGTTGTTTCGCATTCTTCTGTCTAATCGATCTCTTCGTTGGATTGAACTTTTCTTCACGTGGTATATCCTCGAAGCTAAGAAATGCCATTGACATTGATTTGAAGAGTTAGTTATGAACCTATTGATAGTAGTGATCTTGCCAGTAAGCTTCTGGACTTCTTTATCTATTTTCAAAGATGGCATGTTGAGTAGAACTCGAATTTGATCTGGGTCGGCCAAAATCCCTTTCTTGCAGATGAGATGTCCCAGGAACCTGCCCGAGTGGGCTCTAAATTGACATTTATCAGGGTTGAGCTACATTCTATATGAGGGTAAAGTATGGAAAACTGTATCAAGATCTGTGATATGATCCTTCACCTGTAATCTTTTGTAGAGCAGATCATCGATGTATACTTTAATAATTTTCATTAAGTGTTCTTTGAACATTGTTGTCATTAACTTTTGATAAGTTGCTCTAACGTTCTTCAATCTAAAAGGCATGACTCTGTAACAGTAAAGCTCACTTTCATTGATGAAAGTGGTCATTTCTTGATCGTCATCTAGAAGTGGTATCTAATTATATCCAGAAGTGACATCTATCATAGATGAGAGTTTGTAACGTTCTTCAATCTAAAAGGCATGACTCTGTAACAGTAAAGCTCACTTTCATTGATGAAAGTGGTCATTTCTTGATCGTCATCTAGAAGTGGTATCTAATTATATCCAGAAGTGACATCTATCATAGATGAGAGTTTGTGCCCTGCCATTGAATCAAGGATTTGATGAATGATTGGAAGATGAAAATTTTCCTTTGGAGTATGTTTGTTTAGATCTACGAAATCTACACAAACTCAGACCTTCCCATTCTTCTTTGGAACGACGACAATGTTGGAGATCCAATCTGGGTACTTAGCTTCTCGAATGAATCTGACTTTGATTAACTTATCGATTTCATTGTTAACTTCATCTCAAAGAAGAGGTGATAATTGTAGGGACCTATCCCTCGATCTCACCTAAAATCGAGCTATCGCCAGTTCTAATTACCTCCATCTCAGATCTATGCATTTTCAATGACTTCTCCAATCAACATTTTAACCTACTCTATGAACTGGTGAAGAATGTGGGTTAAACTTCAAACCAAAAAACCTAAACCAGTCAAAGACACCTGTCTCTCATGAACTTATCAGTTACTCAGTCAACCGCCACTAGCCACGTTGTTCAGAGAGCGTGCTTTACCACGATGAAGAGCCGCGGAAAAGGCCTATATAAGGAAGAAGTTCCAGAAGAGACAAGGGACCAGAAAAATTACACAAAAGATCACAAAGAAACTACTTGTCTTGATTCTCAAAAACATTCAAACTTCTTAGTTACAAGGTTCAGGTATTTATATATCTAGAGATCACTTGTAATAAGATATCAGCCTCAAGCAATAAATATATTTTTACACAAATCCTCCACCTGAGCTCGTAATTTTTTTTACTTATTTAGAGGGTTCCACGCTAAAATCATATGTGTCATTTCTTACTTTTTATTAGCGAATTCCAAGCCATTTCGAGCTTACGGAATTTGGCCATTACATTTGGCGCCGTATGTGGGAAAGATTGCATTTCCGCGATATCCTAAGGCATTCTTTCATTACAATTTTCTATCATGGTTACTTCCAGACGACTGGCTACAGGAACCCAGCTCGATGTTTCAATGGAGCCGGGGAAACTTACAGAGCTTCGGGTGAATCTCAATGCCAAAATAGAGAAACGCGCCGAGTTTGAACTTTAGTTAACTAAGGATCGGGAGCTCCGTGAGAAATTGACCTTAATACATAATGACAACCTCGTTTGACAAAGCTCAAACGACATGAAGACCAGATGACAACAATACAGACTACCTTAGGGGCTCTTCAAAATTCTCAGCAGGCTCCTCTAATAAGAGGTCACGATTAATTGCTCGAGACCTCCCGTATCTATGCAAGGGAAATATTGGGACCTCGAGGAGTCGCCAGTAAAGCTATTTCCAGGATTCTTCAGCACGAGGCCACAACTCTCCATACATTTGGGGGGTGAGGTTCAGTCCAAATCCATTCGAGGTCACCAAATTTCCGTCCGTCAGGAGGAAGAACAGCGACCTTAACATCAAGTTCGAGCATGAGATTGTCTGAGTGAAGGTACGGGCACTCATCATCCACAACCTGCTAGTCCAGCGATTCAACTAATACGCCATTACGTCTCGAAAGAGCATATGGACCAACGAATTAAGGTGTTAATCGAAGTACAAGTTCTGGGTACTGCCTGCGACATCACAAAATTATAAGGAAGTCTGATTGCCAAAGAGCTATTTGATATGGAGAAACCGAAAGGTTTCCATACTCCAAAAATTTGTAAATACAAAGGTACTGACCCAAAGGAGCACATTCAATAGTACCATGATTCATTGGGGTTGTTCTCCAATCTCAACCATATCCTCTGCCGTCTATTCCCCACAAGTCTGCATGAGGAACCACTCCGATGGTTCCAGTCTCTCCCTGAGGGCCATATACACATTCGACCTACTACAAAAATAGTTCATCAAGACATATGCTCACAACAGAAACTAAGAGAAAAATTTGTATTCTCTTATCAGTCTCAAACCATCATGGAGAAAAGCTCGAGGCTTTTGCGAAGAAATTTTTAAAGCTCGTGCATAAAGTGGGTAACCTCGATCAGAAAACAATTGTTACTGCTTTCACCAACGCGCTCCAGCTCGACTGTAAGGCCAAATAGCACCTCTTCCTCAGCAAACCTGCAACCTTGGAAGATATGATCACCAAGATCAATAGTTAGGTCAACCTAGAGAGGATGATGTCTGAGTGACAAATATCTATTAAATCCGTCCTCTCCACTAAATTAAGGTCCATCTACAGATTGAAGCACTGAACCAAAGGAGGAACAAGGAGATCAGAAGCGCACCAAGGGCAACACTGGCTACCCTCGAAAAGGCGATCCGCTGAACAAACCCATCCTCCCAAAGATGAGCGTCTGAATCTCTACAATTTTTCTACTACTTTTGGTGGATAAGCTCTACCGCGTCTCTCAGCCACTGGAACCAATCGATAGTTAACCATATTGCCTGCATCATAAGGTAAACCATCATTCTACTGACAATTGCTATGCTTTACAGAGGTTACTCGAGTACATATTTAAAGAGAGACGGATGTTCAAATATATTGCCGATCTGGATTTATACAAAGATGGCAGCTATAAGAAGCAGCTTGAAGTCATTCAGGTCAATGATCAAGCTAAGGAAAAACATTTTTACCATATGCACCACAGTAACATGATTAAAATCAATCAGATCACCAATTCTAACAGATCCAAGCGTAGAAGACCATTAGAATGTTATGATCTCACACCTCAAGATAAAGAGGCCAAGCTTCTTCCTGAGTTGAGCAATCGCCGGCTTGAGATTTCCTTCAAAGATTGCGATACTAGCCATGTCAAATTCCTATATCATGATGTATTAGTAATAATGCTCAAAATGAAGAAAATTTTCATGCACACGATGATGATCGATACTGGAAGCGGTATTGAGATTCTATTTCAGAGCACTATCGACCAAACTGGTTTGGCTGACCAAGATATTCAGAGCCATATCGATATTAGTGGGTTCAATGGTTTCAGAGATGAACGAGTAGGCAAGATCATCTTACCTATTACCATAGGACTAGCCACCATCGACGTCGTCTTCTATATCATCAATGCCAAGACTCGTTATCTCGGGATTATGGGCCCCTGTTGTATTCATAACATAGAAGCAATCGCTTCCACCTATCATCAGGCACTCGGATTCAAACATGACAATGGTATTTATGAGATCAGAGGTAGCCAGAAGTACTCTCAAGCTTGTAAAAATACCATCTCTGCTATCCTAGATACTTCTGACAGATTTTCTGCATAGAAATTATAGGAAGCTGGTCACCACAACGATCAACCTTCCACAGAGGAGCCTATAGAATATATCAACATTGATGGACCTAGCAGAGGTATTTTCTTTGGTACTAAGCTGGTTCAGCACGAAAAAGATGCTCTCATTCAACTCTTGTAACTAAATCAAGATGTTTTTGCGTGGTCTTTTAAAGAAATGCCTGGGGTCGATTCGGCCAAGGTATGTCACAAATTAGCCATCAACATCAATGTCACGACGGTCAAACAAAAATAGGGACGACTTTCACCTCGTCTTCGAAATGGAGTTAACACCGAGATCGTGAAATTGATCAAAGTGAGATTCATTCGAGAAGCTAAATATCCAGACTGGATGTCCAATATTGTCGTTGTCCCAAAGAAGAACAGAAAAGTCCAAGTTTGCGTAGATTTTATCGATCTGAACAAACATACTCCAAAGGATAGTTTCCCTCTTACCAACATTCATCAGATCCTCGATTCTACAACAGGCCATGACCTCTTATCTATGATGGATGCTACTTCGGGATATAATCAGATTCTACTTTTGGAAGAAGATCTAGAAAATATTACATTCATCACTGAAAGAGGTCTTTATTGCTATAAAGTCATGCCCTTCAGACTAAAAAATGCAGGTGTCAAATATCAACGGTTGATTACTACTAAGATCAAAACACATCAAGGGAAAGTCGTTGAAGTCTATATCGATGATCTCTTATGCAAGAGCGTACAGTCAGCCAATCACATCTCAGATCTCAATACTATATTCAACATTCTTCGATCTTACAGTATGCGTCTCAACCCTGATAAGTATCAATTCAAGGTACATTTTGGCTGATTTCTAGGCCATCTCATCAGCAAGAAGGGGATTGAGGCCGATCCATATCAGATTCGGGCTCGTCTCAACATGCCATCTCCAAAAACAATAAAAGACGTTCAAAAATTCGTTGGCAAGATTGTTGCTATCACCATTTCATTTATAAATCTTTAGACCGCTGCCGTTGGCTATTCCTATTACTCTGTGGTTGTACTAAACGAGGAAAAGTTTAGCCAAATACAGAGGTCACATGGACACCAGAATGCAAAGTAGCTTTTCAGGATCTCAAAACCTAGTTGGGGAGGTCTCCCATAATGAGCACCCCAGCAGATAATGAGGAACTGATTATCTACATAGCACTCATAAATACTTTACTCAGCTCGGTTCTCTTTTGCCTTAAAGAGAAATATGAGAAACCAGTCTACTTCATCAGTAAAACCCTCACTCTAGCGGAAACGAGGTACTCTAAAATTGAGAAACTTCTTCTCACTCTTGTTTATACTTCATAGAAACTCAAGTGTTACTTCCAAGCTTATTCAGTCAAAGTCATGATGAACTACCTACTTCGGGAAGCTCAATCCAAGAAAGAAAAATTGAGGAGAGTGCAGCAGTGGTCAGTCAATTTGGGAGAACATGATATCAAGTTTGAACAACATTATTTTGAAAAAGGTTAGGTTGTTGCAAATTTTCTCGCAGATTTTCTAGTAGAAGATCCTGAGTGGGAAGAGCATGACTCTAACCTTACAGAAGAAACTCCCAAAGATCCACCCCCCAAACCATTTGAACAGCGAGCTGAATGGATTGCAGAAAAGTGGTAGAAACATCTCACGGATGGATCAGCAGGACCCGCAGGGTCAGAAATTGGAATCGTATTGCTTACCCCTTCCAATGACAAAATTGAGAAATCAATCCGCTTAGATTTTGAGGCCTCAAATAATGTTACCGAATATGAAGCTCTTATTCATGACTCGATCTCGCTCTTGAGCTCGATGTCCCCAAATTCTCAGTTTACACAGATTCACTACTCATCGTCCACCATTACTTTGAGCAATATAAGAAGAATAGAAAGACGATCGAATACGCAGCCCTCATTGCAGATAGGATGAGTAAGTTCGCGAAACAAACTCTTAATTATCTTCCTCGAGGTAAAAACTGACAGGCCGATTCCTTAGCATATCTTGCCAGGGTCTTAGGTACAGAAGCTCGATATCTCCTGATCGAAATCATTTCAACCCCCAGCATTGATCACATTTCTGTATGCACGATCAACATTGGGGGCGATAAAGGGGGAGATGATGATTGGCAAAAACCTTTCTTAGCCTACCTCAGTGTCGACAACAGTTACAACAGACCACTTCCAGTAGATCCAAAAGAATGCTGACATCTGATCAACAATTCGAAGCACTACACAAATAAATATGGTATGCTATACCGCCTTTTTGTCATGGGGCCTTACCTTAAGTGCCTCTCCAAACCAGAAGCAGATGCAATGCTCTATGAATTACATGAAGGGACTTGTGGCTCCCATGCCGCAGGTCAATTACAATCAAACAGAGCTATTATACAAGAAGTATTCTGGCCTGGCATATACAAGCAGGCAGATGAATTCTCACGCAGATGTAATACCTGCCAAAGATATAGACACATGATATGCGCCCCTGCGCTCAACTCTCCAGGTAACCGCCGTTACCTACTCATAGCTAGTGATTATTTTACAAAATGGGTAGAAGTAATTCCGCTATGTCGAACCAGAGAAGAAGAGGTCATCTCTTTTATTTGAGAGCACATCATCACTTGATTTGGGTGCCCTCACCTAATTTGTGTCGATAACGGGCCCCAATTTGTTAAAGAAAAAATCATAGCCTTCCTCAACAAATACAATATCACCTACTCACCATCCAATCCTTACTATCCTTATGGAAATGGCCAAGCTGAAATAACAAACAAAACCATCGTGGATGGGCTCAAAAAAAGGCTTCACTCACGAAAAAAGGGAATTGGGTTCGATAACTACCTCATGTTTTATGGGCATATTGTATCACTCCTCGACAGTCAACAGGATGCACTCCTTTCCTCCTTGCCTATGGTATTGAAGCCGTCATTCCTTCCAAATAACATTATCCAGTTCGAGATCACGAGCTAATTGACGAGGAAAATGAGTTCAAATTGGCTTGCAACCTCAATATGATCGATGAAACTAGGGAACACGCCATCGCTAACGTAGGTCGATATCATCATATGCTAGCCAGATCGTACAACAGCCGAGTCAGAAATCGTACCTTCCAAATCGATGATCTCATCCTCAGTAAAATTCCTCAACATCATAAAGAGCTTAACTCTGGAAAATTAGCTGACAATTGGGAGGGTTCATTCATTATCATAGGTCTTTCAGGCCTGGGATCATATTATATCATGATAGAAGAGGGAATCCCTATTTCAAATCCTTGGGACACTAGGCCACTGAAATGGTACTATCGTTAAGCGTCTTACTACTCCATTTCCATTTCCTATTTTTTTTTTCAATTCCTAAAGTGAGATTTTCATCTCCATCCAATGTAAATTCTGAACTGATCAATGAAACTTTCAAATTTTTCATAACATCTCTCTACTGATGTAGATTCAACCACATTCTATAGATTAAAGCATAGATAATACTATCTTTTAATCAATCTCATGCCAGTTAAATCAAGGATAACACTTAGTTTGGCTGATTCTACTAAATCTCTACGATTAAAACAAATGTAGAAACTTATTTTATATCAAAGACTCTGCCAAACATGAGATAGGGCAAAGGTAATACTAGCCTTCATCTACATCAAATTGTTTGGGACATTATACCAGTAAAATCAAGGATAACACTTGGGTTTGGCTGACTCTACTAAATCTTTATGATTGAAACAATTGTGGAAGCTTGTTTTATATCAACGACTCTAATAGGCATAAGATAAGGCAAAGGTAATACTGGCCTTCATCTCTTTCAATATGTCTGTAACATTACTACAGTTAAATCAAGATTTACTTGGTTTGACAAACTCAACCCATCTCTACGATTAGAAAAAATGTAAAAACTTTTTTTATATCAAAGACCCCACCAGACATAAGATAAGGCAAAGGTCATACTAGCTTTCCCTATTTCAATATGTCTGCGACATATATTATTTATTTTCAGGTCACATTACAATAGATTATTTTCTGTTGTTGGGATATCAGCCATGCTTTAC
Source organism: Kingdonia uniflora (assembly GCA_014058105.1). Taxonomy (NCBI): domain Eukaryota; kingdom Viridiplantae; phylum Streptophyta; class Magnoliopsida; order Ranunculales; family Circaeasteraceae; genus Kingdonia; species Kingdonia uniflora. The sequence goes on from JACGCM010000659.1 coordinate 990,987, forward strand.
CCTATAGTAAGAGGTCGATCAGAATTCAGTTTGTAACTTACAGCAACTCTACCCCCCTCAATATGATATGCAGGTCGAGGGCCTAAATTCATTTCCATGAAGGCCATACAGTTCCCTCGATCTATATTAACTCTACAAAAGCATCCCTTATCAGACAAACTCTTGAACAAGGTATCTCGTTCTAACTCAAGTCTTTTTACTTCCTTTACAAAATACGTAATGGCCGACTTTAACAGGTCTGCACGTAATGCATGAGATACAACTATCCTTGAAAAGTGAGATCTCACCTTCTCAAGGCGTGATTCCGAAATCGCATATAGCTTCTTCCGATGTGCCATTTCTATTTATGTTAAAGCATCAAAAACTATATTCTCTTACAATTTTTTTGACAAATTTAACTAATTCAGGCTTATTAATGGCCTCTAGGTTCGCCACCTGGGCGCGAAGTCTCTCAAATTTTGCATTCAACTCTTCCCTGGCTGAAGTATCCTTTAACAAGTTATCTTTCTTCTTCATCAAAATTTCCTTCACCCGGATTTCCCCTTCCAAAACCTTCTCCCTGACAAGAGCAGCATCCAACTTGTGCTGGCATTTTCTTAAGTTTGTATTCCCTTTCTGGACATGCCCCTGAATTCAAGCTACATCACCTTCCAGCTCTCAAATTTGACCTGACAGGCTAACTGCATCCCCTTGAACTAGAGGAACTTTAACATCATTTCTACTCCGCCTCGAGCTCTCTCCAGCCTTGGCTTAATTGACGCGCATGTTGGCTTGCACCAATTCATTCTTCAATCGTGCGACCCTCTTATTTTAATCGTCACACTTTCGTTGCATCCCACGAAACTCCATATCCTTGGCGAGTAGGGCTATATGCAAGTGTTCGGCTACAGCTTCCGAAGCTGATAGATTCTCTCAAGCTACCTTCAGCTCATTATCTTTTTTGATCATTTTATGTTTCAGTCGCTCCAGCTTGCTTCTACAATTCTGATGATCAGTTTGAGATTGTTCCTCGGATCTTTAAAGCGCCTGAATACGGTATTAAGCCATTTCAGCCTGCCTACTCTTAACCATAAGCGTGTCAATCCGACTTTGAAGCTTCGTGGTATGTTATTTTATCTCTGCAAGCTCTTTTAGACCCTTTCAATTTCAGCATATTTCTCCTTGATCTTACGAGTGAGGTCGACAATAGTCTTGGTTGCCTTAGCAAATTTAAAATGCACATTTACATGTTGGTCTTCTCTGTCCTCATTCTTCTCCCTCACCCTATCCAACTCCTCTGTAAATTCTCAGTAACATTGGAGTGCCTCATATTTACGCGAGCGATCTGAATCCAATTTGACCTACATAGATCAATTATATACAGTTTAATTCAGAACACCCATCAACACACACACACACCCATACACACACACATACACACACACACACACACACACAAACACACACACACACACACATATATATATATATATATATATATATATAAAAATATCTCATTTCTTAAAAGATATCTAATTTCTAACATCTACCGTGTGTAACTACTTTTAGACTTAAAGGTCGAAGTACAATCTCAGATGGATGACATATATTTTAAAGTCTAAGGTATATGTTTTCGAAATGCTACTTTGTCTAAAAACTTTGAATTTTCCTATGCACTATATTAGTATCATTTTCCTAAAGCTGATAACATGTTTTTGGTCTGCCTCTATGTTCTATGTTGTTTTATTCACTTTGTAGCTTTATGTCGATATAGCATACAAGTCAAAAGGCCTATTCCGATCTAACCTGCAGCTCCGCTTGCTAAGGCAACCTGGCAAGCTCAGTCTCTAGATCTTTTATTCTGAGACTCATTTTTCTAAGTACCTACAAGAGGATTGCAAAAAAAGAGGGCTCAGCCTACAGAATCTAGCAATTTACAAGATACTTCCAAAATACTCATACAAAGTCATCTCTCTACCCTACCTTCTGATTCTCACCCTCTGGGAGTTCGGTGTCATCCCCTTGACTGTCTAGCATCGTCTGACGGGAGACACCGTCCACCCCATCAACAACTCCCACCGCAACCTCTTCCACTTCCTCATCATCTCCCTCCTCAACATAGGTGTCTACCCTAATGGCATCCACCTCATCCTCAAAATATCCCTTTAACATCAGGGGGCGCCTAAGCCTTTTGTGCTCTGCCGCCACCTTCCCAAGATTCACTCTAGTCTCTGCTTGTAGATGGCCAATCGCCACTGTGTGGGAAGCCTTCAGGGCCTCCAGCTTCTTTGCTTCCTTGAGAGTATCAGCCTTTGCTCGAGCTACCTTCTTTTCAAGCTCGATCTTCACCTTCTTCAGCTCAGATTTTTCCTCTTCAACTCTGAGCCAAATCCCTCTCACCAAACGAACAACCTGCAAAACTAAAATTAACTTCAGCGTGAGCTCGAAATGCAATAAATAAATATTTCCATGATCAAACATAAATATATATTCCATCTTGCTCATGTCCTCCTCCCCGTGAAGAGCCGCCATCCTGGTCCTTTCTTCAGCTTATTTGAGATCGTCCTCAGCAGCAGGTTACTCTTCAGCGACCTTTTCCCCCGACTTCCCCGAAGGTTCGGTCCTTCTCCTTTTCTCTTTTCCCTTTTCCGTTGACCTCACCACTTTTAGTGGTACCAGAGGCCGACGGACGCTTCAGTATCTATTTTTTTGGAAACATTCGAGCTAACCTACTCGACGTAATAGACTCCGGCTGAACCGAACTATCTATTCTAGGGGTCTTGGCCAAATTAATTCGACCTTCCCCACCAGTTCCTCTCTTCTTTCCATCATCAACACCCGCCATCAGCCTGGTCGATTGAGATTTCTGGACCTTTTCGACTTACTCCAAATCCTTTTCTTTCTCCTAAGGCCAAGTCCTTCTAACAAAAATTCGAGTTTAACCTCTTTCTCAGCAACTTCGTCCAACAACAAATCTTTCCTCTCCACCTGAGACTTTGGGCCTGCCATGCAAAACATTTTTATTATCAACAAAAGATCATCAGTTCAAACATATCAATATTATACTCTATGCATTGTTATACTTACTTTGTTTTACAGTTCTAAAATGAAGAACCAAAGGTTCTTCAACATCCCTCTGAAGGGAATTACCCTTCAGCCATATTATATTGTCGTTTCAGGCTCGACCTGCTGAATTCAGATCGAAGAAGCAAGGCCGAGTCGCACTCGCACTGAAATATGCCCCACCATTGGCGTGATTGTTCTTCACCCCATAAAACTGCAATACATCTTTAGGGGATATCCTCCTCACTTTCCCCACATTCTCCTATTTTTCATTCAGATGGTCACAAACACTTATTACTTTCCACATGTTCCCGTTCAATTGAACAAGACATGCCCCAATCATATTCATAATCCCCTTTGCCAAATTGGTAAGGGGAAGACTCAATCCGTACTCTAATTGAGACAGGTAACACAAAAATCCCTCTGAGAGGTCACTCCGAACACTCCCATTAAAATATTCTAATGAGATCGATTCATCTATACCCCTATCTATCTCGTTTCTCCTCCTCTAAGTCAGCCAATAAATAAAAATACTCCTCCCCTATCGCTATAGTGCACCCCTTAAATAGCCTGCCAGCGTATTTTACGTATTTACCCCATTCCCCTCCTATAGCAGCCTTGGATTTACAAAATTCTTTAAATGTATCCGAACTGGGAGTATAGGTCACCAAATTGCCAGGGAAACCAGGAAATTGTTTCAATCCTTCTTCAACCTCCCTATCAGACTCTACCGTCCGACCAGAGGTTGATACCTCGTTAACAGGTGAACTATCCATCTCAACTACAATTCTACAGGCAAGGATTAATCCTACACAAATACCTTTCACGTTCGACCTACATACAGGTTCAGGTATCTATCATTATTTTATACACATCGATCATTCACATACAACATATCTTTCATATATTCTGTATATATGTCAAATTTCATAGATTGCTATAAATGGCAATTTTTTTAGAGATTTGCATAAAATAGATTACGATTTGCAAAAAACATAAACATACAACACACGTCTCTACTAACCTTCAGTGTTAGAATGATAATCCGCAGAAACGCCAAGTCCTTCCCTCACAACGCTGCTATATAGCCACCTACGTAATTCAGTGCCTGCACCTCTCTTCGACTGTTGATCACCCTCAGATAAATCCTTACCAAATCATCTGTAATTTTTTCATGCTTCTCTCTCTGTGCTCTCCAAATTTTCAAAAATTGAAAAATATATGAATGGTGAGGAAGAAGTACTATTTATTCTTTCTCTCTCTAACAGCTAGAAGTTATTGTACCTCGCACGACCCGTCCTTGGTTTTGAAACTGAGGCGTCCTTTTCACTATCCATGTCAGACGTCTTGTACCTCTCAATAAAACCGTCTTTCCATCATTACCCCTCCCCTTATATTTAAATCTATTTTTCTCTTCTATTTCAATATCTTTCTCTGACCTTCCCACAGTCATAATGACTCACACTCATACGATATTAGATTTTTGTAGGTTTACATAAAAAGCAAAACTAGAAGCTTCTGCATTTTTTCTGCTATTGTTTCCTATACTTATAGTACTGGTGACGTTATTTTCAAAGCTAACAAATTTTTTAAAGTTATTCAAATTTTGTTTATCAAAACAGTCTCAAACGGTATTTGCAACTATAGAGGATCAAATTAAGTTTCACCTTTTCTGCAAAATTTAACAAAAGACTTATATTTATTTATGATAACACTTAGCATATGATTACATCTAAAATAACCTTGATGACCTGGGCGACCACATCCGATCAGATATCCTCCATCGATCATCACATCTTCAAATTTGATCTCCGCCTCAGCAATCAATCCAACCATCTCTTCTCGATCTGCCGGATCCCTCACCAATTCATGAAAAGTTACCTCATAGAAATAATGGGCATACTCAAGTTCCCTAGCTCGTACATCTAATCCTTCGAGCTGACACTCCCTCACTGGTAACTCAGCATCGTAACCAAACAATCCAAAAATCCTCTCCCGCACTTCAGCGATCTTTATGGCCAATCGTCCTTCTGCGGCATGACGAATTCTCTGAGATCGAGTCCATACGATCCTAATCTCTTCTCCATATTCAAAAATTATTCTACCCTTATTTATACATTTTTACTACACTTTCCCCTCAAATCGTGATATTGACCTTTTATCTCGTAACATAAAAAACTAAGAATCTTGAGAAAAACTATTTGGAATTATCCCTTCCCTCGAACTCATACGTTTCATTATTTTCTATGTTGAGCTTATTCTTTCCAAATTTATTCTTCTATCGACCTCTATTAGATCAAATTTTTGTATCACAGATTTCCTACACTTTTTTTCTCCTATATTTTCAGCATGTAGAACAAATCATACCAACACAAATTTTCGCACATACTTATCTTAGTTCGAATATTACAATAACAATACTCTCGGTACTCATAAATTTCAATTCATTTAATACATTCTTCAAAATACTTCAGCTCGATTTCTACGAGCTATTTTATATTTATATCAATACAAGTAATTGAATGACAAATTTTATTCATGTCAAAAAAGATTAAACGTGTTTTTACAGATAACAAGTCTTTTAGTTATTGATCTCAGGTACTTTACAGATACCTAATCTGTCTAACACCCAACTTCAGGTACTTTACAAATAATAAGTTTTTAAATACTTTTGTATAAGTAATAGGTCATTCAGGCACTCCGACACATCAAATCCTTCAGTTCGTCTGCTTTAGTGATTTTTCACCCTGATGTAAAGCAGAAATTGGAAACAGCAAAGAGCTTCCCTCACATGAGTTTGGTCGAAGTCTAGTCGAACTTCAAATGGAAACTATGCAAGCAGTAGACTCAGTGTTGGCACCAACTCTTCAAACTGAAGGTCTTCTGAGCACAAAAATATGATAGAAATGTAAAAGCAGACTTCCACTATTTGTCTCCCTCCTCCACAACCATCACCTCCACCTCTGAGACCACCACCTCCGAAGAGTTGGTTGAGATGAAAAAGACTCGACCTTAGAATTCATGGTGATATAAAAAATTAGCATAACTGCCCTGCAGTTATGCCTATCCCTGCATCTAACACCCCAACATTGTCCTCTGCCAGAGTACGGAGACAAGCCCAACATTCCACGCCTATCAAGATGACAATGTGAAACCTCCACCTAAAGTAGAAATCCACCTCTGCTTCAGCCGCTTTGTCTTCTGACATACCTTGATAAGTCGGAGGAACAAGAGCGGGTATCGACATCTCCAAGGATTGGTCGCCAAAGTATTTCATCTTCAACCAATGCAATTTAGACTCAATTCTCTCTTCAAGAGCCATCCTCCGAGTCTTCACCATTTTGAAATTTCAGAGAATTTGACAAATCACAAGCGAATTCTGCTTTAAAGATTCGATATAGGTACTATTTATATAACCCTACATTTATTGTGTAGGTACATTTTTCTAAACGTCATCATTCATTACAGATATGACTCTTCAAATCATAACCGTCATATACATCAGTACCCATACCCTCATTTAATACACGCCATTTCCCCATAACCCGCGTAACTTCGATACATTCAAAATCATCATTACCACATTTTTATTATCAAGAACTTCAACCAAATACTAATTACATACAGATCATTTCCCAACCAAACCCACTCGTGACTTTGGTTACGAGGGGGGTGATTGTAGGGACCTATCCCTTGATCTCACTTAAAATTGAGTTGTCGCCAGTTCGAATTACCTCCGCATCAGATCTACATATTTTTAATGACTTTTCCAGTCAATATTTTAACCTACTCCACGTACTGGTGTAGAACGTGGGTCCAACTTCAAACCAAAAATCCTAAACCGGTCAAAGACACCTGTCTCTCATGAACTTCTCAGTTACTCAATCAATCGCCACTAGCCACATTGTTTAGAGAACGTACTCCACCACGATGAAGAGCTACGAAAAAGGCCTATATAAGGAAGAAGTTCCAGAAGAGACAAGGGACCAGAAAAATTATACAAGAGATCACCAAGAAACTACTTGTCTAGATTCTCATAAACATTCAAACTTCTTAGTTACAAGGTTCAAGTATTTATATATCTAGAGATCACTTGTAATAAGGTATCCGCCTCAAGCAATAAAGATATTTTTACATAAATCCTCCACCCGAGATCGTGGTTTTTAACCTATTCAGAGGTTTTCTACGCTAAAATCACCTGTATCATTTCTTACTTTCTATTAGAATATTATCGTTAGTTCATTGGTGTAATAGTAAATTCTAAGCCATTTTGAGCTTACAAAATTTGGCCATTACAATAATCTTCTTTGCTTTTATTTGACTATCGTGGCGCTATTATTGATGCTCAATTTGTGATATGCCTTGGATGGGATGACTCCTGGAATTTCCTTGAAAGTTCAAGCGGAGAGGTCTCAGTTCATTTACAAAAAGTAAACGAGAGCCTCCTTTTCGTATTGGACCAGCTTGGTACCGATATAAGTACTTCGGCTAGGTTCATCAATGTCTATGTATTCTATAGGTTCTTCTGTGGAAGGCTAGTCATCGGCGTGACTAGCTTTTTGTAACTGCTATACAGGAAATCTGTCAGATGTATCGAGTAAGGCAGAGATAGTATTTTTGCAAACTCGGGAGAGCTTTTGACTACCTTTGATTTCATAGATGCCGCTGTTGTGCTTGAAGCAAAGTACTTGATGATACATGGAAGCGATTGCTTCCATATTATAAATCCAGCAGTGACCCATAATCCCTAAGTAACGAGATTTGGCGTTGATGATATAGAAAATGGCATCGATAGTAGTGAATCTAGTTGTAATTGGTATGATGATCTTGTCTACTCATTCTTCTTTAGAACCATTAAACCCACTACTATCGATGTCAGTTGGTATAACTTGATCGAGTAGGCACATTTGTTCGATTATACTCTAAAAAAGGATTCCGATAATGTAGGAACTTATCCCTCGATCTCACTCAAAATTGAGCTCACGAAGCTCAATTTACCTCCATCTCAGGCTCACACAATTTTAGCACTTAACACTCCAGTTAATATTCTAACCAGCCCCATGAACTACTTAAGAACGTGGATCGAGCTAAACCCGAAAAATGATATCCAGTCAAAGACACCTGTCTCCCACGAACTCGTCAGTTATTCAGTCAACCGCCACTAACCACATTATTCGAAAAACATATTCCAGCACGACAAAGAGTTGTAGAAAAAGCTTATATAAGAGAAAGGTTCTGGAAGAGACAGGGACCAGAAAAATTACTCAAGCTTCTTATTTACAAGATCAAAAACATTTCTATATTTTAGAGATCACTTGTAATAAAGAAATCCACTCCAAGCAATAAAGATACTTTTACAAAAATCCTCCATATGAGGTCGTGGTTTTTACATGTTCAGAGGTTTTCCACGATAAAAACACCTATGTTCATTTCTTACTTTCTAGTAGAGTATTGTTACAGGTTCATTGGTGCGATAGCTAATTCCTAATCATATCGAGCTTACAAAATTTGGCTATTACATTTGGTGTAATCTGTGGGAAAGATTGCATTTCCATGATACCCTAAGGCAGTCTTTCATTACAATTTTCAATTATGGTTTCATTCAGACGACAGACCGTAGGAACTCAGCTTAAAAATTTTGTGGATCCAGGACAACTCACCGAGTTACGGGTGAATCTCCATGCAGAGGCAGAGAAATGCACTAAACTTGAACTTCAATTGACAAAGGATCGCGAGCTCCGTGAGAAAGAGCTCGATGCAAAACGATAAGCTCGTTTGACAGCACTCAAATGGCACGAAGATCAGATCACAACGATGCAGACTACACTCGAGGCTCTACAAAATACTCAGTAGGCTCCACTAGCCAGGGGTCGCGATCAACTTCAAGAGACCACCCGCATTTTAGCAAGGGAAAGGTTGGGACCTCGGCGAATCGCTAGTAAAGCCATTTCTAGAAATCTACCACATGCATTGCAGCTCTCCATCCATTTGGAGGGAGAAGTTCAATAAGAAGTCAGTCGATGACACTCGCTTTCTATCTGTTAGGAGGAAGACCAACGACCTCTACATCAAGTTCCAACACGAGATCGCTTGAGTGAAGGTATGGGAACTCATCATCTTCTGCCAGCACGTCCAGTGATTAAACCAACACGTCAGTACGCCACAAAAGAACACATGGACCAACGAATTAAGGAGTTGATCGAAGCACAAGCTTTGGGAATTACCGGCGATACCACGAAGTTACAAGGAAGTATGATTCCCAAAGAACTATTCGATATGGAAATACTAAAAGGTTTCCATACTCCCAAAATTTACAAATACAAAGATACTGACCCGAAGGAGCATATTCAGCAATACCACGATTCATTGGGGTTATACTCCAATCTCAGCCATATCCTCTGCCACCTGCTTGCCCCAAGTTTACAGGAGGAGCCACTCCGATGGTTCCATTCTCTTCCTGAGGAATCTATCTACACGTTTGATCAGCAACAAAAATAGTTCATCAACTCATCAAGACATATGCTCACAACAGAGATAAAGATGAGAACTTGTATTATCTTATCGGTCTTAAGCAATTACATGGAGAAAATATTGATGAGTTCTCAAAGAAATTCCTAGAGCTTGCAAGAAAGGTGGATAACCTCGACAAAAAAATAACCGTTACCGCTTTTACCAATGCTCTCCGGTTCGATTGCAAGGCCAAAGAATACCTCTTCCTTAACAAGCCTACGACGTTAGAGGAGATGATCACCAAAGTCAACGGTTATGTCGACTTGGAAAGGATGATGTCTGAGTGACAAAAGTCTACTAAGTTTATCCTCTCTACAAAATCCCCACCTGCAGAACGAACCAGCGAGCCTAAGAAGGAACAGAGATATCAGAAATGCACCAAAGGAAACACTGGATACTCTCGGAGAACCGGTTCGCAAAACAAACTCGTCCTTCCTAAGCTGAACATCCGAATCTCCACAATTTTTCCACTTCTGTTGAAAGACACGCTATACCGCGTCTCTCAACCACTGGGGCCCATCGAGAATTGACCATTTTATCAACACCATAAGGTAAATCATCATTCTACTGACAATCGCTATACACTACAGCGGTTGCTCGAGCTCATTATCAAGGAAGGACGGATGCTCGAATATATTGTTGACCTAAAGTCATACCGAGATGACAACTATAAGAAGCAACTCAAAGTTGTTCAGGTCAACGACAGAGCTGAGGAAAAACATCTCTACTATATGCATCCTAGCAACATTATCGAAATCAACCAGATTACCAATTAAAACCGATCAAAGCGCCGGAGGCTCTCAGAATGCTGTGATCTTACACCTCAAGACAAAGAAGCCAAACTTCTTCCCGAGTAGAGCAACTGCCAACTCGAAATCTCCTTCGTGGATTGCGATACTAGCCATGTCAAATTTCTACATCATGATGCATTATTCATAATGCTCAAGATGAAACAATTTATCATGCACACAATGATGATCGATACTGGAAGCGGTACTGAAATTATTTTTCAAAGTACGATCGACCAGATGGGTTTGGCCGACCAAGTCATTCAGAGTGATACATATATCAGTGGGTTCAATGGGGAACGAGTCGGCAAGATTATCTTCTCTATTACCGCAGGACCAGCCACTATCATCGTCGTTTTATACGTCATCAATGCCAAGTCTCGCTATCTTGGGATTATGGACCGCTGCTGGATAAACAATATAGAAGCAATCGCTTCCACCTATCATCAAATACTCTGATTCAAACATGACAATGGTATTTATGAGATCAAAGGTAGTCAGAAACTCTCTCGAGCTTGTAAAAATACTATCCCTGCCATCTTAGATACTTCAGACAGATTGGCCGCATAACAATTATAGAAAATTGATCACCTCGACGATCAATCACCTAAAGAGGAGCCCATGGAATATTTCAACATTGATGGACCTAGCAGAGGTACGTTTATCAGAACCAAGATGGTTCAAATTAAGAAAGATGTTCTCAATCAGTTCTTATAACTTAATCGAGACGTTTTTGCATGGTCTTTTGAAGAAATGCCCGGAGTCGACCTGGCCATCGCTTGCCACAAGTTAGCCATCAATATCAATGCCACAGCGGTCAAACATAAGCAGTGACGACTTTCACCTCATCTTCGAGATGAAGTTAACACCGAGATCAAGAAATTAATCAAAGTGGGATTCATTCGAGAAGCCAAATATTCGGACTGGATATCCAACATTGTCGTTGTCCCAAAGAAGAACAGAAAAGTTTGAGTTTACGTAGATTTCACAGATCTGAACAAACATACTCCAAAGGGCAGTTTTCCTCTTCCCAACATTCATCAGATCCTCGATTCCACAGCAAGCCATGATATCCATTCTATAATGGACGCTGCATCAAGGTATAATCAAATCCCACTTTTGGAAGAAGACCAAGAGAACATAACGTTCATCACCAAAAGTGGCCTTTATTGATACAATATCATGCCCTTCGGGCTCAAGAACGCAGGTACCACATATCAACGATTGATAACTGCTATGTTCAAAGCACACCTAGGGAAAATCATTAAAGTCTACATCGATGATCTCTTGTGCAAAAGCATACAGTCAGATAATCACATCTCAGATCTCAACACAATATTTAACATCCTTTGATCTTGCAGAATGTGTCTCAACCCTGATAAATGTCAATTCGGGGTACATTTTGGCCGCTTTCTAGGCCACCTCATTAGCAAGAAAAGAATTGAGGCCGATCCAGATCAAATTTGGGCCCTCCTCGACATGCCTTCACCGAAGACAACAAATAATGTTAAAAAACTCGCCAGCAAGATTGTCGCGATCAACCGTTTTGTCTATAAATCTTCAGACCGCTGCCGTTGGCTATTCCTATTACTATGTAGATATACCAAACGAGAAAAGGTTCTTCCAACTGCAGAAGTCACATGGACACCAGAATGCGAAGTAGCTTTTCAGGATCTCAAAATTTATTTGGGGAGATCTACCATAATGAGCACCCCAGTAGGTAATGAGGAACTGATAATCTACCTAGCAGCCACAGACACTTCTCTCAGCTTAGTTTTCATTTGCCTAGAAGGGAAAATAGAGAAACCAATCTTCTTCATCAGTAAAACACTCACACCGGCGGAAACAAGGTACTCTAAAATTGAGAAACATCTTCTCACCCTTGTTTACACTTTGTAGAAACTCAAGCACTACTTCCAAGCACATTCCGTCAAAGTTATGGCGAACTACCCACATTGGGAAGTTCTGTCCAAAAAAGAGAAGTCACAATGAGTGTAACAATGGTCAGTCTGTTTGGGAGAACATGATATAAAGTTTGAACAGTGTCAATCTGAAAAAGGTCAGGCCGTTGCCAATTTTCTCATGGATTTTCCAGTGGAGGATCCTGAGTGGGAGGAACACGACCTGACCTCGCCGAAAACACGCCAAAGAATCCAACTCCCAAGCCATTCGACGAATGAGCTGACTCGATCACTACGTCAGGATGGAGGCTTCTCACAAATAGATCAGAAGGACCCACAGGGTCAGGGATCGGGATCGCTTTGATTCCCCTTCTAATGACAAAATTGAGAAATTAATTCGCTTAGATTTTGAGGCCTCAAATAATGTCACCGAATATGAAGCTCTCATTCACGGACTCGACCTCGCACTTGAGCTCGATGTCCCCGAACTCTCAATTTACATAGATTTACTACTCATCGTCCACCATTACTCTGAGCAATATAAGAAGAATGGAAATATGATCGAATTCGCAGCCCTCGTTGCAGATAGGATGAGTAAGTTCGCGAAAACAGCTCTAGAATATCTTCCTCGAGGTGAAAGCAGACACGCCGATTCCTTGGCATATCTAGCCGCGGTCTTAGGAACAGAAGTTTGATCAAAATCATTTTAACCCCCAGCATTGATCGTATATCTGTATGCACAATCAATACTGGGAGCGATAAAGGGGGAAACGACGATTGGAAAAAGCCTTTCTTAGCCTACCTCAGTATCGATAACAAGCACAGCAGACCACTCCCAGCAGATCCAAAAGAACGCCGATAGCTGCAACTCGAAGCGTTACATTACTCAAAACGGTATGCTTTACCGCCTTTCCGTTATAGGGCCTTACCTCAAGTGCCTCTCAAAGTAAAAAGCAGACGAACTGCTCTGCGAATTACATGAAGGAACTTATGGCTCCCACACTGCAGGTAGATCATTAGCAAACGGAGCTATAACTCAAGGAGTATTCTGGCCCGGCATGCGCGAGCAAGCAGAAGAGTATTTCTGCAGGTACGATACCTACCAGAGACATGGATATATGATACGCGCCCCTGCTCTTAAACTCCATACAAGCAAGCTTTTCGGGCCATTCAAAAGATGGGCACTAGACCTCGTAGATGAATTCCCTAGCTCTCCAGGTAATCACCGTCACCTACTCGTAGCTACCGATTACTTTATAAAATGGGTAGAAGCAATTACACTATGTCAAACCAGACAAGAAGAGGCCATCTCTTTTATCTGGAACCACATAATCACTCGATTCGGATGCCCCTACCTTATTCATATCGATAACGGGCCCCAATTTGTGGGAGATAAGGTCACAATCTTCCTAAATCACCACAATATCATTCACTCACCATCAAATCCATACTACCCTCAAGGCAATGGCCAAGCCAAAATTACCAACAAAACCATCGTAGATGGACTCAAAAAAAGGTTTCACTCACAGAAAAAAGGGAATTGGGTTTGCAAACTACCTCACATCCTATGGGCGTATCGAACCACTCCCCAACAATCTACTAGGTGTACCCCATTCCTTATGAATATCATCATCCAGTTCATGATCATAAGCTGACTGATGAGGAGAATGAGTTCGAATTGGCTTCCAACCTCAATATGATAGATGAGACCAGGGAATGTACCATCGCTAACCTAGGTCAATATCATCATATGCTTGCCAGATCGTATAATAACTGAGTCAGGAGATGTAATTTCCAAATCATAGATCCTGTCCTCAGATAAATTCCTCAACATCGCAAAGAGTCTCACGCTGGAAAATTAGCCGACAATTGGGAGGGTCTATTCATTATCACAGGTCTCTCAGGCCTGGGATCATACTATCTCATGACAGAAGAGGGAGTCCCCATTTTAAATCCATGGAACACTAGGCGACTGAAATGGTACTATCGTTAGGCGTCTTACTACTCCATTTCCATATTTCACTTTTTGTTTTCAATTCCAAAAGTAAGATTATAATCTCCATCCAATGTAAATTCTGAGCTTATCAATGAAAGTTTTTTTTTTTAAATATCATTCTCTTCATGAACATTCGTCCGCATTCTACAGATTAAGCATAGTTAATACTTGATTGTAATCAATCTTATCCAAGTTAGATCAAGAATATCACAAGATTTGGCTTCTTTTACTACATCTCTGCGATTGTAACAAGTGTAAAAACTTGTTTCATATCAAAGACTCAGCCAAACAAGAGATAAGGCAAAGGTAATACTAGTTCTTATCTTTTTCAACTTGTTTGGTTCATTCATTGAGGCTGGATCAAGGATAATACTTGGCTTAGCTAACTCTTTACATCTCTGCAATTGTAGCAAGTGTAAAAACTTGTTTTATATCAAAGACTCAGCCAAACAAGGGATAAGGCAAAGGTAATACTAGTCTTCATCTTTTTTAACTTGTTTGGATCATTCACAAAGGCTGGATCATGGATAGCACTTGGTTTAGCTTACTCTTTACATCTTTGCGATTGTGCTAAGTGTAAAAACTTGTTTTATATGAAAGACTCAGCCAAATAAGAGATAAGGCAAAGGTAATGTTAGTCTTCATCTTTTCCAACTCGTTTGGATCATTCACAGAGGCTGGATCAAGGATAACACTTGGTTTAGCTGACTTTTTACATCTGTGCGATTGTAGCAAGTGTAAAAACTTGTTTCAGATTAAAGACTCAGCCAAACAAGAGATATGGCAAATGTAATACTAGTCTTCATCTTTTTCAACTTGTTTGGATCATTCACATAGGCTGGATCATGGATAATACTTGGTTTAGCTGACTCTTTACATCTCTGTGATTATAGCAAGTGTAAGAACTTATTTCATATCAAAGATTTAACCAGGCATAAGATAAGGCAAAGGTCATACTAGCTTTCATCTCTTTCAATATGTCTATGACATTTCTATAGTTCAAATCAAGTTCAACTAGGTTTAGCTCAACCCATTTCTGCGATTAAAACAAATATAAAAAAATTGTTTTATATTAAAGACCCCACCAAACACAAGATAAGGCAATGGTCATACTAGCTTTCATCTATATTTAAATGTGTCTACGATAGATATTATTTATTTTTAGGTTAAATTCATATTATAGAAGATTATTTTTTGCTGATGGAGTATCAGCAGCGCTTCACCCCACATCAAGAGGTTGAGCTTTCAGTTTGCAAGCCATTGCAGCTCAACCTTGTTCTATTGATTCAGCAGTTCGAGGGCCCAGTTGGGTCTCCATAACATCCAGACAGTTCCCTCGATCTATCTTAGCTCCACAGAGGCATCCCATGTCCGACAAAGTGTTCTGACTCAAGTCTTTTTACTTCCTCTATAAAATATGCAATAATCATCCTTAACAGGTCAGATCGAGATGCATCAGGTACTACCATTATTGCAAATCTCGCTTTCAACCTCTCGAGGCGTGACACTAACCTAGCGTAATCATTCTTCAATTTAGTCATTTCCGCATCGACTTTAACATGATAGATTACATTTTCTTTTAACTTGTTTATATACTTCGTTGATTCGGCAAGGTTCATGTCTTGTAATTCTACCACCCGAGCACGAAGTCTCTCAATTTTTACGTTCAACTCTTCCCTAGCTGGCATATCTTTCAATAATTCTTCTTTCCTCTTCACCAACGATTCCTTTGCTTTGATCTCCCCTTCCAGAACCTTCCCCCTGATAAGAGCAGCATCCAAATTATACTAACATTCCTTGAAATTCGCATTTCCCTTCTGGGCATGCCCCTGAATACGAGATACGTCACTCTCTAGCTCTCTAATTCGACCTGAGTGACTAACTACATCCCCTCAAACTAAAAGAGCCTTAACCTCAGTTGTACTTCCCCCTGAATGCTCTTTAGCCTCGCCTTTCTTGGCACAAGCAATGGCTTTTGCCAGTTGGGATTTAATTTGTGCAACCCTCTCGTTTAAATCGCTAGACCTTCGTTGCATTTCTCAGAATTCCATATCCTTGACTGGGAGGGTTGTTTGTAAATATTTAGCAATAACTTCCGAAGCCGATAGATTTTCTCAAGCTACCCTAAGCTCGTCATCCTTTTTGACAAATTTTTATCTCATTCGCTCTAGCTTGTTCCTACAGTTATGAAGATCAGATCGAAATTGTTCCTCTGATTATTCCAGCTCTTAAGTACGATATTGAGCCGTGTCAACCTCCTTACCCTTCACAGCCAATGTATCAATTTGATGTTGAAGCTTCTCGGCACGTTCTGTTACCTCAGATAGCTCTTTTAATCCCTTCTTTATCTCAGAATATTTCTCTTCAACCTGAAGAGTCAGGTTGGAAACGGCCTGGGTCAACTTCACAAGTCTGAAATGCACTTTTTCGTATTGATCTTCTCTGATCTTATTCACCTTCTTCATCTGATCGAATTGCTCTGCAAATTCCCAAATACACATGAGTACGTCTTCCTCATGTGAGCGAGATGAATCTAATTTGACCTGGAAAATATAACAAGTTTTAGTTCGATTCAGGAAAGCCTTTGAATATATACATACTACATTTCTAAAGAGACTATGTAATTTTTAAACATCTGCTTCCAATACTTTTGGACTAAAAGTTTGGAGTTTGTTCTCAGATGACCGATTCATGAGCCTTCTTTCGACGTACAAGGTACATACTTTCGATATACTACTCAATAGTAATAGGGTTAGATTTTTACCATGCATCTATATCCTATTTACTTGATAGCTTAACGTTGGAATAACATACAAGTCGAAAAACCTATTCCGATCTAACCTGCAGCTCCGCTTGCGCAGACAACAAGGCTTTATAGGTTTATCTTTCCCTGGCAAGTCTAGACTCTAGATCATATATTCTGAGACTCATCTCTCTAACTTCCTATAAATGGTTTATAAACAAGGTCAATCTACAGAATTTTTATCCTCACACACAATTCAAATAACTTATAAATACTTATTCAAACACATGTATCTACCCTACCTTCTCACTGCCACCTTCTGGGTGCTCGACGTCATCCCCATGATTATCGAGCACCATCTGGCGGGAAACACCATCCAAACCCTCCATGACCCCCACCACTTCGGCTTTCTCCTCATCTTCATCCTCAATATAGGTGTTCGCCTTAATGGTATCCACCTCCTCCTCAGAATAGCCTTTCAGTATCAGATGACGCCCTAGTCTATCACGCTCCTTAACCATCTCATCAAGATTTGCCTTGGCCTCCACCTATAGATGACCAATCGCCACGGCATGAGAAGCCTTCTACTGCTTGACGTCCTTCAAAGCGTCAGCCCTGGATCGAGCTAATTCTTTTTCCAGCTCAATTTTGACCTTCTTCAGCTAGTTTTTCCCTTCCTTTATACCGGGCCAAATCCCCTTGACAAAACGAGCAACCTTCAATAATTATATCGATTTCAGCAATTAGCTCGAAGTATATTAAGCATTTCTTTATGATAATATAAACTTACCATCTTGCTCATATCTTCCTCTCCTTGGAGAACCGCCAACCTGATCCTTTCCTCAATCTCTTTGAGGTCGTCCGCTGAAGCAGATCGCCCCTCGTCGGCCTTCTCTTCTGACTCCCCTGAGGGTTTGGCCCCTCCTCCTTTTATCTTTCACGGCCTCACCACTTCCAGTGGTACCAGAGGCCGGCAGAGCCTTAAGCATCCGTTTCTTCGGATATTTTTGAGCTACTTTGCTCGGCCTGACAGGATTCGGCTGAGTCGAACTTCCAGTTCTAGGAGTTTTGGACAAATTAGTTCGAACCTCCTCACCACTTACTTACCTTTTTCCATCATCGACCCCCGCCATCAACCTTGTAGATTGAGCCTTTCTAACCTTTTTCGACCTACTGTCAACTGTCAACCTTCTTTTTTCTACTCAGGCCGAGTCCCTCCTACACATGTTCGAGTTTAGCCTCCTCCACCGCAACTTCGTCCAACAGGGATTCTTTCCTTTCTACTGTAGACTTCACACCTGCAATAACACATTTTTACTATCAACTACATTTTTACTATCTATGCATGTCTATACTTACTTTGTTTTACAGATCTAAACCGAAGGTCCAAAGGTTCTTCGTCATCTCTTTAAAGAAAATTACCCTTCACCCATATGATGTTGTCATACCAGGTTCGACCTGCTGAATTCAGATCGAAAAAACGACGCCGAGTTGTGCTCGCACAAAAATAAGGCCCCCCACTGACCTTATAATTCTTCACCCCATAAAACTGTAAAACGTCCTCAGGGCTTATCCTCTTCACTTTTTCCTCCCTTTCCCATTTTTCATTCAGATGGTCACATAAGGTTATTACCTCCCACATGTTCCCGTTCAATTGAACAGGACATGCCCCAATTGTATTCATAATCCCCTTTGCCAAATTGGTGAGGGGCAGGCTCAACCCATACTCTAATTGAGATAGGTAACACAAAAAACCTTCCGAGAGATCACTCCGAACATCCCCATTAAAATATTGTAACGAGATCGATTCATCTATACCTCTATCTCATTTATCTACTCCCAAGTCTGCCAGCAGATAAAAATACTCTTCCCCCTCTGCTATCGTACAACCCCTAAACTGCCTACCAGCAAACTCTACACAATTGCCTCACTTCCCTTCTACAACCACCTTGGCTTTACCAAACTCTCTAAAGGTATCAGAACCCGGAGGATAAGATACCAATTGACCAGGAAAACCCAAAATATCAGACTCATTCGTCCGACCAGAGGTCGATACCTCATTAACAGATTAACTACCCATCTTAAAAACAAATTCTACAGGCACATTTTTGACCTATACAGATGCCTCTCACGCTCGATCTACATACATGTTAATGTATTTATCATTCTTCCATCTATGTATATATATATATATATATCTTCAACATATATCTCTGGTCAAATCGTTTACGTATAACATATATCTTTAGCATATAGATATACCTCAATATATATCGCATACATCTCTACTAACCTTTAGTATCCGAATGAGAATCGGCAGCAGAGTCAAGCTTTCCCCTCACAACGCTGCTGTATTGCCATCTACAAGATTCAGAATCTATTGCCCTTTTCAACCGTTTATCACCTTCGGATAACACTTTATCGAATCCCCTGATCTTTTGTCTTTCTCTTTCTGAGTGCTCTCCAAATTTTTTGAAGTTATAAAATGTTTGATTGGAGGAGAAGAAGAACTATTAATCTTTTCTCTCTCAAGCGGCTGACATTTATTGCTCACCGCACGAACCGTCCTCGATTCCATAATCGAGGCATCCTTTCCACTCTCCATGTCAAACGCCTTATACCTTTTCAATAAAACCACATTTCCATCATTACAACTCCCCTCATTTTTTAACATATTTTTTCTCCCTATTTCCATATCTTTTCCTGACCTTCCCATACTCATGATGACTCACTCTGTACAATGTTAGAGTTCTATTTCCTTTTGCATACAAAATAAAACTAGAAGCTTCTGCATTTTTGTATTTTTTTTTCTCTGTCCTTGTTTATCATACTTATAGTGATTGACGTAATTTTCTAAACTGTACAAATGTTTAAAATTATTCAAAATGTTTGCTTAAACAGTCTCAAAATAGATTCGCCTCTATAGAGGATCCGATTGACTTATATTATTTCTGCTACATTCAAAACAATTATATTATTCATCGCAGCCATGGTAACCTAAACAAACATCATCTAATCACATTATTCGTCGATCCTCAAATCTTTAAATTCGATCTCAACTTCAGTAATCAAACCAGCCAACTTCTCTCGATCTACCTAATCCCCCACCAATACACCTCAAAGAAATAATGAGCATTCTCCAACTCCCTACATCTGACCTTTGAGCTCACATTCCCTCACCGATAGCTCAGCATTATAACAAACGAACCAAATGACCACTCACGTACTTAAACAATCATTAAGGCCGATCATCCTTCCACAGCAAGACGACTCCTCTGAGATCGAGCCGTACCATCCTAATCTCTCCTCCATTTTTCTTTTAGCCCACCCATATTTATGTGTTTCTCACATAATTTCCCCTTGAATATGTGGCTTTTACCTTGTATCTCGTAGTAGAAACCCAAATTCTTGTAATCAATTATTATAACTTATCCCCTCACCGGTATACAAAATAGTCACTGTACTCGACCTTACGCTACCACGAGTATTACCCATTTCGACCTGTAACAGCTCGAGTTCCAACAATTACATATTTCCTATAATTTGTATCCCTCACCTGTTAAACATAAATAATTTATATCAGCACGGCATTGTCGGCACATATTCATCTCTGTTCGAGAAACATTACAACATTGTTTCATCACTTGTAAGCAGTTTGATTCAGCCAACACCCAACACAATTCAGTTCGATTCAAAGAAATTTTTTTATACACAGTTTAGTAAATATCAACTTTTATTCATGTCAAAGATATTACATACGATTTACAGATAACAAGTTTTCACCACATCGACCTCAGGGGTATAACAGAATGTTATCCATCCAGCACCAAACCTTAGGTACTTTACAGATAATAAGTTTTCCTTGTTTACTAAAAGTGACAGGTTATTCAGGCACGCCGAGGTATCATGTCTTCCAGTTCTTCTAATTCAGTGATTTTTCACCATGATGCAAAGATAACATTGGACATAACAAAAAGTTTCCTTCACATGAGTTTGTTCGAAGTCCAGTCAAACTTCAAACAGAAACTATGTAAGTAGTGGACTCAGAGCTGGCCCCCACAAAATAAGATGAAGGTCTTATGAGCGCAAAAACATGATGGAAATGCATCAGCAGGTTCCCCCTTCTCATCTTCCTCCTCCACTGCCATCGCCGCCTTTTCTACATCCACCACCACCGAAGAGTTGGTAGAGATAAAGAAGGCCTAACCTTAGAATCCATGGCGACACAAGAAATCAGCATATCTGCCCCGTAGATACACCTACCCCTGTATATGAAGCCCTAACCCTGTCTTCCACAAGGATGCGGAGACAGGCCCAACGTTCCTTGCCTATCAAGACAAAGACGTGAAATCTCCACTTATAGAAGAAATCTTCCTCAACTTCAACCGCTTCTTCTCTCGACAAACCATGGTACGTCGGAGGAACAGGGGCGGGTATCGATATTTCCAAGGAATGATCACCAAAGTATTTCAATTTCAACCTCTATATTTTAGACGCAATCCTCTCTTCAAGAGCCTTCCTCCAAGTTTTCACCATTTCAGAGAAAGTTACGCATGCAAGAATTGCTTTAAAGATTTGCTACAGGTACTCTTTATATAAACCTAAATTTATTGTGTAGGTACATTTTCCCAAGCGTCATCATTTATTACGGACGCGACTATTCAAACACAATCGTCATATACATCCACATCATCATTTAATACCCATCACTTCCTAATATCATGTAACTTCCACCCAGTCAAATGCCATCATTACTCCGTTTTGAATTTCAAACTTTTAACACATTCTTTCTCAACCAAAGCCACATGCGACTTCGGTTGCGAGGGGACGATCATAGGGATTTATCCCTCGATCTTACTTAAAATCGAGCTCGCGAAGCTCAATTTACCTCCATCGCAGGCTCACGCAGTTTTAACACTTAACACTCCAGTCAACATTCAAACCATCCCCACGAGCTACTCAAAAATGTGGATCGAGCTAAACCCAGAAAATGTTATCCAGTCAAAGACACCTGTCTCCCATGAGCTCGTCAGTTATTCAGTCAACCGATACTAACCACATTATTTGGAAAGTGTGTTCCACCACAACGAAGAGTTGTGGGAAAAGCCTATATAAGATAAAAGTTTCAGAAGAGACAGGGACCAGAAAAATTACTCAAGCTTCTTATTTATAAGATCAAAAGCATTTCTATATTTTAGAGATCACTTGTAATAAAGAAATCTACTCCAAGCAATAAAGATACTTTTACAAAAATCCTTCATACGAGGTCGTAGTTTTTTACCTGTTCAGAGGTTTTCCACACTAAAAACACTTGTGTTCATTTCTTACTTTTTAGTAGAGTATTGTTACAGGTTCATTAGTGTTATAGCTAAATCCTAATCATATCGAACTTACAAAATTTAGCCATTACAAGTACCACTACCAGTATCAATCGTCATGGTATGCATGACGAATTTCTTCATCTTAAGCATAATAACCAGAACGCCATGATGAAGAAGTTTGAAGTGACTGATATCGCAATCCTTAAATGAAATCTATGTTCATCGATTGCTTGATTCAGGAAGGAGATTAGCCTCTTTATCCTGAGAGCTAAGATCGCAGCATTCTGTTAATCATCTTTTCTTGAATCTGGTAAAGGTTTCGATTTGATGGATTTTGATCATGTTATTGTGATACATATGGTATAAGTATTTTTCTTCGAATTGATCTTCGACTTGAACTACTTCGACTTACGTCTTATAGTTTCTATTTTTATATCTTTCTAGGTCGATAATCTACTCGTGCATTCTCCCACCTTTGAAAATATATTCCAGCAACCTCTATAAAGTATAGCAGTTACTTGTATCATGATGAGTTACCTTGTGATGCATACAGTACGGTCTGCCTTCAATCGGTTCCAGCTATTAAAATACATGATAAAACTTGTCTTTCTCCATCATAGGAAAAATGGATGAGATTCAGACATTCATCTTGGGGAGGACCAACTTGGGTTATAAATTGCATTTATGAGATTTACCTGTGTTTGCTTTAGCATGCTTTTGGTCACCCTGGTCCTCCTTTGGTTCACTGCTGCATTATGTATTTTGACCTTTCATGGTTAGAATAGATTTAACATATTTATGCCTTTCGTTCATCATCCTTTCCAGGTCAAAATACCTACTGAATTTGGAAATCATGTCTTTCAAGGTCAAGGGTTTGTTCAAGACGAAATGCTCCTTCGCCTTGTAATCTATTTGTAGTGCATTGGTAAACGCAGAAATGGTTGCTT
Organism: Kingdonia uniflora; assembly: GCA_014058105.1. Taxonomy (NCBI): domain Eukaryota; kingdom Viridiplantae; phylum Streptophyta; class Magnoliopsida; order Ranunculales; family Circaeasteraceae; genus Kingdonia; species Kingdonia uniflora. The sequence continues at coordinate 1,014,235 of JACGCM010000659.1, forward strand.
TCTTATCAAGATTGTCAACTTTCCGGGCAACTTCCAGGAACTTCTTTGCAAAGACTTCGAGTTTCTCTCCTTGAGTATATTTAAGAATAATAAGAGTATACAAATTTTCTTTCTTGTCTTTATTGTGAGCATATGTCTTGGCGAAGAGCTTCTGTAGTTGGTCAAATGTGATGATTGAATCTTCAGGTAGAGAATGGAACCACCAGAGTGGTTCTATCTATAGACTTGTGATGAACAGACGACATGGAATATGATTTAGATCTGAATATAATCCCAGTGAATCACAAAATTGATGAATGTGCTCATTCGGATCAGTGCCTTCAGGTAGAGAATGCGATGATAGAATCTTCAGGTAGAGAATGGAACCACTGGAGTGGTTCTATCTATAGGCTTGTGATGAGCAGACGACATGGAATATGATTTAGATCTGAATATAATCCCAGTGAATCATAAAATTGATGAATGTGCTCATTCGGATCAGTGCCTTTGTGTTTACGTATCTTGGGAGTATGGAACCCTGCTGGTACATCCATATCAAATAACTTTTTGGCAATTAGACTTCCTTGTAACTTAGTTAAATCGTCCTTATTGCCTAGAGTTTGAGCTTCAATCAACTCTTTAATATGCTGATCAATATGTTCATGTGTGACGTACTCACATGGTATTTGAGTGACTTGGCATACAGGTTAGAGATTATGAGTACCTAATAGGCATAAAAATATGAAGGATTAATACACCTAAAAGTATCGCTTTGTTAATCTCGATTTATTATTTTCTAATGTTAGTAGCATTTTCTTATTTTCAGGCACTTATCACTGTTGGAGCTAATAAGAAGAAAAAAAACATCTAATAGAAGGTATAAAGAGCAGAAGTATCTCCAACAGTCTCTCAGGTATAAGGAAGATGTCTACATTCAATGTACTTGTAGATTTTCCCCATGGAATAAAGATGATGAAGGACTCTATAAGGATTTATCTGAGATAGGATTTATCTTTACTTAGGGACAGAGTTTCAGAATTGTAAACAAGCCTCTACTATCTCCTATAAATAGGAGAGCAATTCTATGTATTTTTACATCTCAATCTCAGGAAGGAAAAAAGCTTGCATTTTTTAGTATTTTTCTTTCTCTTTTTCTCTCTTTTATTTTATGTGTTTAATTTAAGTTGTGATAAACTCCATTAATAGAGAACTAGTCTCCTTAGTTTAGGCTAAGGATTGAACCTCTGGTGAATTGAGCTAAATTGATGTTAGTAGCAGTTTAGATTTATAATTAATATTCAATTCTCTAATTTGTAGTTACGAAGAGTAAATCTAGCCATGACAACTCTAAGTTACTACGAATATGAGGAAGACGCTGAATTAGCCATATTCGGTTATTTTTATGCTCAAAGAGAATTCGAGATCACTAGAGTTAATACTCTCCACCTAGCCATGGAAAGGAGTTTATAAACCCTAGATCCGATTGTCCATGAAAAACGAAGTTCTTACCTAGGGTTTTAGCCACACACTCTAGATCTTAGACCCGAATAGACCTAGCCATGACTATTACCTGCGGATAGAAGCTACCATTTTCATATCATTTTAGTAAGCTAAGTCAAAGGTGATCCAAAGCCAAGGTTCTTTTCCATATAATCGTAGCAAAAGTTAGTAATTTAGATTTATGTTTTAGTCCAATTTTTTTTTATCAAAATTAGTTTAGATTCGTTTATTAGTTAATTATGAAAACATATTTTTAATACGTTTACTCCCCTAGGATTCGACCCCTGTTTACCCTTATTATATTATGACACCCGCAGTTTTAAGTGAGGTATTTAAAGACAGAGTTTTTTTCTTATCAAAATTGGCGCTGCTGCCGGGGAGGCAACGGTCTATTAATTTATTATTTTTTGATTTTAGCTAATTAATATATTATCATATTTTAGTTGTTAAGTTTGCCAATTTATTTTATGATTATATCTAAGAGATTTCTTTCTGAATAAATTAGTCTCAAATTTTTTCTTATAAGCGCTTTGGGAGATATTAATTTTGGAAGAAACATTCTCAGTTTTCATCGAAAGATATGTTCCAGAATATTTTACAGTTTTTAGCCATCTATACTTTACAATTGGAAAATATGTTCGTTACAAAAGTTTTAGATAAATCAAAACCTTTTCTGAATAGCTATAGATCATATTTTATATTTAGTCGTTAGAGAGTTACAGCCTTTTGAAACAATAGTAAAAACAATCTCAGTAAAGGACGCCGCTGTTCATTAATCACTTATTTTAAGCTGTAGAAAAACTAAATTATAGAAAACTTTCTTTTTCAATGTTTTTCCTTTCTAAATTATCTTTCCAAATTGGTATTATTTAATGCTCTCTCTCAACTGAGCTGAACGATATACGCATTTAAAAATCGGAACGTCATAAACTACAATATATTGGAAATTGGATTAATATATATTTATTTTATTTGCAGTTGTAAGTTCACTAATCTTTTTTTTATCCTGTTTTGCAGGATAATCACAAAGTTGGTACTCAGAGATCTTGAAGAATTTACAAAGTACATTGGCAAACTTCCCTTTAAATCATTTGTGTGCCCTCTAAGTGAAGGGGCATCTCCTTTTTTGGCCCCTTAAGTGAAGGGGCGGCCACAACTTCACCGGGAAATACTTCCCGTAGGTTGGTCCTCCCTTAAAACTTGACATATAAAAGGGGTTCATCAGCGCTCCGCTCCGGCATTAGGAAAATAAGTCGTGTGAACTGTTCAAATACGCATTGCTTTTAAATTAAAAATTTTGTTGTATTTGAATTGACTTGTTATAGTGTTTCAATTTTCACTCCATGTTTAACATAGTAAAATCTTTAACCGCTAGGGCTCTTCCACGTGATTTCGTCACCCAAAGGAATCTCCAGTGAGTCACCTAGAGATACGTAGAAATTCGTATCACACATTCCTAACTGTCCCGACCTTTAAATTTAATTAAAACTTTAAAAGCTATTAACAAGATTTCCAAGGGATTTCATCACCTAAGGAATTAGGAGGTACCGGAGTGGGGTACCAACACAGATTCATATGAACCACTTCAGCCAAGCGCCGTGAACCATCGGTTGTTAAGCTACGTCACCGTTCCGTGTGAGTCACGTACGATAAGGTGAGGCACACAGGCATGAGGACTGATGCTCAAACACTAAGACCATTGCTAGCGTAATGATGCTTTCATGTTAGGAATCATACACCAGCCCGACTTACCCAGTTTGATTTACATCTTGATTAGAATTGACTTAGTTAATTTAACTTTAAAAACTGCTGATGTGTTTATCTTAAATTGTGTGTTTAAATTCCCGTTGAATTTTTCTATTTTATTTCAAATCATTAGTATATGCCCAAGTACGATCGGATTAGGCAACACATTGATATACGATCGGATTAGGCACCACCGATTCCTAAAACAGCTACTACGACTAATCAAGTCCAACAGGAAAGCCTTCAGGCCATATACGATGTTGAAACTGAAAATAAATTTATTCATGAACCAATGAGTGACAAGTCACTGAGGGAGCTTTTTGCTCCCATTTCGAAAAACTTGCCAAAATGCATTAAGTTGCCAGTAATTATGGTAACCCAATTCGATATCAAGCCTTCGATTTTGAACTTAATCCCACATTTTCATGGACTCAATAATCAAGACCCACCTATACTTACATATCAATGAATTTGAGTCTATCTGCCTAACGTTTTGATATAAGAACATAGCAATGGAGTACATCTATTTACTCATTTTCTCATTCTCTCTTAAAGACAAGGAAAAACGTTGGCTAAATTCTCTACCATCCTAGTCAATTGACAAGTGGCACACCCTTAAACAGAAGTTTAAAATCAAAGTTTTTCCATGCAAAAAATTGACCTTTCAAAATGTGATATCTCTAATTTCTTTCAAGAAGACGGAGAAATTTTTACAAAGCATGGAAACGTTTTAAGGAAAAATTGTTAAGGTGCCCCCATCATGGTTTCGAGAAATGGAGACTAATCTAATTATTTCTACACGGGTTAACTCTTTTAGCCCGTGAATCAATTGAAGCCCGTAGCTCAGGAAAATTCTAAGATATAGATAAAATTGCCGCATATGCATTTCTTGATAAATACGCTGAGGCATCAATGCAATGGGATTTTATTTCTTGTGATTGTAGGACCATTAGAAATGGAGGCATCCTTGAATTACCCGAAAGCCTCAAATTAAAAGTCTAACTGGACTCTCTTACACGTAAAGTCGAGGCTATGACCGTAGCGAAAGTAGCGGCCCCTAAACTAGCTTCCATTCCTAGGGTCTGTAATTTATCCAATGATCTGATCCATTATACACACACGTGTACACAACTCCCTGAGTTAATTAATTCTAATCCGGACCACGTTAATGCTATCTTGGATAATGAAAGGAGACAACACCAAAATAATTTTGGTAGATCTCATTGGCAAAATAACCCTGCATTTTCTTGGAGGAATCAACCACAATGGAAATCCAGTTATAATCCTCCACCATTTCAGCATAATCAAACATACCTGACCAAATAATCCTACCCAGTTAGTTCATAATCCACACTCCAACAGTTTATAACAGAGATTAGGGGGGTAACCCAGCAAAAATCCTAGGAAACATTTAGAAAGGCGAGCCTTTACACAGAAGATAGACACCCAAATAAGACAAATAACAAACCAATTAAGTAAACGAGAAAAGGGAAAATTCCCTAGTCAACCAATTATTAACCTGAGGGCCGCCTTTGTGGTCATACCCAATAGAGCTCACCTGAGAACATTGAAACAGCTCAAGTAGTTATGACCCTTATGAATAAGAGAACTATAAAAACTAGACCAGATCCTATACTGTCAACTAAGAGCAGTTTGGTTTCCAAATCTCAGAAAAAAGCCCATAAAAATCTAGCATCTAGGCAGCCTGAAATAGTAACATCTAGGCCACATCATGTTCCAACTCTACTGGACCTAGTAGACAAGCCTTATGTGCCTAGGGCTCCATTCCTTACCCGACTTGTTCCTGCCAAAAAGAACGAAGGCCTGAAAGATATTCTCAAGTTATTTAAACAAGTACGGATTAACATTCCACTCTTGGACGCTATCGATCAGGTTCTGCCATATGCTAAATTTCTTAAGGAAATATGTACAAAGAAACGCAGAATTGGAGTGAGGAAGAATTCCTTTAGTGTTGAACAGGTTAGCTTTGTCCTACCATTTGAAATTCCGATCAAACAAAAGGACCCAGAATGTCCCACCATTCCCATAGTAATAGGAAAATATTACATCCAGCAGGCCCTCCTTGATCTTGGGGATAGTGTAAACCGTATTCCATTTTATATTTTTGAGGACCTCGATATAGGAGAACTTAAGCTCACCAAGATACAACTTCAACTCGCTGATAGATTCACCAAAATTGCTTGGGGTATTGTTAAGGATGTGATAATTAAGGTGACCAAATTTTACTTTCCAGTAGATTTTGTAGTCCTTGATATAGCACCAATTTCGAATGTCCATGGCCAAATCCCCATTATGTTAGGTCGACCTTTTCTAGTAACTTCCAACGCTATAATCAATTGTAAAAATGGAATAATGAACCTAACATTCGGTAACATGACCTTGGAACTAAACATTTATAATGCTATGAGGAAATATCAGGACTCTACTGAAGAGTATAATATAATAGGCACCATTATCTCTGAATATTTTAAGGACGACCTCTTAGAAGATTGTCTGGAGGACGACATCATTGGTATTCACGAGTCAATCATAAAAGACATTTAAGCTTTTCTTAAAAATAATTCTCCTGCATACACTCCTCCGCATCAGTATACTCCCAAATTTGAGTCACTCCCTATGTCTTTTAACCCCCTTGTTCCTTCTATTGTGTTCCCACCAAAGCTTGATCTTAAATTACTTCCAGATAATCTAGGATATCGGTTCCTCGGGCCTAAGAAAACTCTTCTTGTTATCATTTCATCTTCATTGGACTTAGATTAGTAAAATAAACTCCTTACAGTACTAGATAACCACAAAGAAGCAATTGGATGGTCAATAACAAATATAAAAGGAATAAGCCCATCAGTGGTTATGCATAGGATACACTTAGAGGAAGGATCCAAAACATCTTGAGAACCACAACGACGTGTGAACCCTCCAATAAAGGAGGTAGTAAAGACAGAAGTTATGAAGCTTCTTGATGCGGGTATTATTTATTCCATCTCCGACAGCTCTTGGGTAAGCCCAGTCCAAGTGGGACCTAAGAAATCAGGTATTACTGTTTGCATTGATTACCGAAAGCTAAATGCGTCCACTTAAAAAGACCATTTCCCATTTCCATTCATGGATTAAATATTATAACATTTAGCTGGTCATTCATTTTACTATTTCCTGGATGTTTATTCAGGATACAACCAAATTTTAGTAGCCCCTAAAGACCAAGATAAAACCACTTTTACTTGCCTATGCAATGTACCCACGACCTTTCAGCAGTATATGTTAAGTATTTACTCAGATATGGTAGAAAAATTCTTAGAGGTCTTCATGGATGACTTTTCCATTTATGGCTCCATATTTAATGAATGTCTTCAAAACTTAGAATTGGTCTTGATCCGATGTAAAGAGAAAAGCCTAATCCTAAATTGGCAAAAATATCATTTTATGGTAAATCAAGGAATAGTACCCAGCCATTTGATATCATCTAAGGAGATAGAAGTTGATAAAGAGAAAATTGATTTGATTTTTTCTCTACCTCCTTCTAAAATAGTGAAGGATGTTCGCGCATTCCTCGGGCACGCAGGTTTTTATCAACGATTCATAAGAGACTTTAGCAAAATCTCACGACCTTTATGCAATTTACTTGCTAAAGACATCCATTTTGATTTTAACGATAAATGTCACAAGTTTTTTGAAAAACTTAAGTCTTCATTGGCCACATCATCGATTATCTAACCACCCGATTGGACCTTACCCTTCGAAATTATATGTGACGCTTCAAATTATGTTGTGGGTGTCGTGTTAGGACAACGCTTTGAAAAAGCACCCCATGTCATTTGCTATGCGAGTAAAATACTGAATGATGCCCAAATTAATTATACGACGACTAAAAATGAATTGTTAGCCATCGTCTTCGCGCTAAAAAAAATTTGGTCATACATTTTAGGGTCAAAAGTTATTGTGTACTCTAACCATTCAACCCTTCGATATATTATTAATAAAAATGATGCTAAACCACGTCTTATCTGTTGGATCCTTTTACTCCAAGAATTTGACCTCAAAATAGGTAATAAAAAAGGGAAAAAAATGTTGTTGCCGACCATTTGTCACGTTTGATAGTTGACCACATTAACGAAAATCTTCATATTCCTGAGCATTTTGCCAATGAACAATAAATAAATATTAATAGGGCACCCTGGTTCGCCGATATTGCCAATTACTTAGCCGCAGGATACGTTCCACCAGATATGAGCAGACAAGATAAAAAGAGATTTGAAGCAACCTCTAGACGATTTATCTGGGAGGATCCCAATTTATTTAAAGTTGGCGTTGACCTAGTGATTCGTCATTGTGTCCCTGAAAATAATATTTCACAAATTTTAAAACGTCTTTATGATTATTGTGGCCATTTTGGGCCCCGTAGAACGGCTAATAAAGTACTTCAATGTGGTTTCAATTGGCCTACTTTATTTAAGGACAATTACAACCATTGTTCACGATGTGACCGGTTCCAAAGAGTTGCCAACATGGGTCGTCAGGATGAGATGCCTCTTAACAATATTTTAGAGGTTAAAATTTTTTATGTCTGGAGCATTGACTTTATGGACCCCTTTCCCGTGTCTAATGGTTATTTATTGATCTTAGTAGCAATTGACTATGTTTCTAAATGGGTAGAAGTTGTACCATGTCGGACAAATGATTACGCTGTCGTAATTAACTTTTTAAACGATAATATTTTAGTCTGATTTGGTACACCTCGTACAATTATAAGTGATGGTGGAACCCATTTTTATAACCGTTATTTTTAAAAATCTTATGCACAAATATGACATTACTCATAAAGTTGTCACCCCATATCATCCACAGACAAGTAGGCAAGTAGAGGTTTCAAATCGGGAAATTAAATGAATTTTAGAGAAAACTGTCCGACCGGATCGTAAAGATTGGTCCACCCGTCTTAATAATGTTTTTTGGGCCTATCGGACTGCTTATAAAACCACAATTAAAATGTCACCTTATAGATGTAATTTTGGCAAAGCTTGTCACTTGCCTGTGGAATTAGAACATAAAGCTTACTGGGCAATTAAGATATTTAATTTTCAAATAGACGCAGCAGGACTTCAACGAAAACTTTAACTAAGTGAGTTAGAAGAAATAAGACAAGAAGCGTACAACAATACTAAAATATATAAGGATCGGACCAAAACATATCATGATAAACATATAGTTTGAAAAATCTTTACACCAGGACAAAAAGTCATATTGTTTAACTCAAAGTTGAGTCTTTTTCTTGGAAAATTATAAACCCGTTGGCATGGCCCGTTTAAAGTAGTAAACATACACCAAAATGATCGGCCGGAAGTAAAAAAATTATCGTATTGGGAAAAGTTTTAAGGTCAATAGCCAACGTCTTAAACCTTATCTCGAGATAATCCTTTTAAAAAATTGCTCTGATATAGATCTTTGCGAGCCCGAATATAGGGAATTGTCCATCCCCGAATAATTCATTGACTTCACATAAGATTAGGGGTATGGGAGTTTTGTCTGGCGGAAGACGATAAACTTAACAATTTCTGGGAGGCAACCCACGGCACATTCAAGTGAGAAATTTCAATTTTCCTTTTTATTTTTTATTTTCCAATATTAGGGATAATATTTTATTTAAGTTAAGGGGTAGGAAAATCATTTTTAAAAATTTTTTTGAAGAAAAATAAAATAATGACACTATTTGTAATTTATGATGTACTTTTGATAAATTTCCAACATTTAGATTGAATTTATTTTTACATAAATATTGGTTGAGAAACCTGAATAAATTTAAAAGAAAACCAATAACTTAAAAGTTTATAAGTATACACTAAAGTATTTTGCACACCATTTTAAGTTAGATGCACTATCTTTTAATTAACGACTAATTCAAGTTAACGTAGTATATTTTGAAAACTTGTACTTCACTATAGTTTTGTAAATGATACATTTCATAGGTTATTGAGCAGTTTTAGGGAAATCTAGCATTTATGTTAGGAATAATTCCCTCTAAGGGAGACAACTGCCTAAGAATAAGTTCATTCCCGAAAGTATAAAGAGAAAAAAGAAATTGCTCTAAAAACTTTCACGCTGCAAGGCTACTCGCATGATTAAGAACTGAAAGAGGAAAAATTATCACCAATCTTGAGTATGACCATGAACTATATGAAAGGAGCACGAATAATATTACTTGTGAGAATCCTGAGTCTAGGTCACGAAGGGGTACCAAACCTTGACAACCATAGCCAACTGGCGGGGATTGTCAACCGAAAACTCCTTGTTATGGAGGCTTTAATAAGAAACAATGTACTCAAAAAGGATATGAAAAATAAGATATCAGGGAGTAAAATTGACTAAGGCACTTGTCAAACTTACCGCTGAATTTATTCTAGTAAGTACTCGACTTCCATACACTGACTCAATGATTCTAGACAGTGCATTAAACAATAAAACTATTTTCACAATAAACTCAGATATATCTGGTAAAATACTTGAATTTCTTTCTAATCATGAGGTAGTATCTCTTGTTTTGGATAAGTATAATATATTCTATGGTATACTCAAAGAATAATAGGTTTTAAAGAATTTCCTGCTTACATATTTTTGTCATAACTAAATAAGGATAAATTGACAAGAAAGAAGTCTCGTATCATATAAAATTGTCATAATGTCATTATTGACTTTTATAGGTATAGTCATTGTAACCTTCACGGGACAACACTAGTCCACCAGGGATACCTGGGGATTTAATGGCTTATTGCATACGCTAAATCCAATCACGAGTCCTGCGAAAGTGGTTTCCTTTCTTAGTTTAATTTTATTTCTTTATTTTACTCAGGACGAGAAAAATGGCAAGTTTGGGGGTATTTGATAGACGTAGAAATATGTAGGATTAATACGCCTAAAAGTATCATTTTGTTAATCCCGATTTATTATTTTCTAATGTTAGTAGCATTTTCTTATTTTCAGGCACTTATCACTGTTGGAGCTAATAAGTATAAAAAGACATCTAATAGAAGGTATAAAGATCTGAAGCATCTCCAGTAGTCTCTCAGGTACAAGGAAGATGTCTACGTTCAATGTACTTGTAGATTTTCTCCATGGAATAAAGATGATGATGGACTCTACAAGGATTTATCTGAGATAGGATTTATCTTTACTTACGGACAGAGTTTCAGAATTGTAAAAAAGTTTTACCTATCTCCTATAAATAGGAGAGCAATTCTATATATTTTTACATCTCAATCTCAGGAAGGAATAAAGCTTGTAGTTTTCAATATCTCTCTCTTTCTCTCTCTCTTTTATTTTATGCGTTTAATTTAAGCTCTGATTAACACCATTAATGGAGAGCTAGTTTTCTTTGCTTAGGCTAAGGATTGAACCTCCAATGAAGTGAGCTAAATTAATGTTAATGGTAGTTTAGATGTAGAATTAATCTTTAATTCACTGATTTGCAGTTACGAAGAGTAGATCTAGCTATGTTAACTCTAAGTTACTACGAATATGAGGAAGATGCCGAATTAGCCATATTCGGTTGTTTTCACGCTCAAAGAGAATTCTAGATTACTAAAGTTAATACTCTCCACCTAGCCATGGAATAGAGTTTACAAACCCTAAATCCAATTGTCCACGAACAACGAAGTTCTTACCTAGGGTTTTAGCCATAAACCCTAGATCTTAGACCCAAATACACCAAGCCATGACTATTACGTACGGATAGAAGCTACTATTTTCATATCGTTTTAGTAAACTAAGTCGAGGGTGATTCAAGGCCTATGATCTTTTCCTTATAATTGTACCGAAAGATAGTAATTTAGATTTATGTTTTAGTCCAAAACCATTTTATCAAAATTAGTTTAGATTCGTTTATTAGTTAATTATGAAAACATATTTTTAATACGTTTACTCCCCGTGAATTCGACCCCCGCTTACCTTTATTGTATTATGACACCCATAGTTTTGAGCGGGGTATTTAAAGACTGAGTTTTTATCGCATCAATACCGGTACCCTCACTCAAGCGTTCACGAGCTGGTATCCTGGTTGAGGTCATTGCTCTTCTTCTTAAATCCTGGAAGGACGACGCCCTTTACAGATGTCAGACTGATCTTCACGTCCTAAATGAATTGAAGCTTGCGGGATCTTATGAAGACCTATGGAAATGGCTTTGCTAGTTGCTCCTTGAGGACCCAATCTTTCTCCCGCTGAAACTTGGGAGTTCGCTGGCATTTGATCATGTTCCCTGGTAAGAGGAACTTGATGATTATCTTGGAAAGATTGCAAGGCGGTCTGCATTGTAGTCATCTGTTCTTTATATCACTTAAATTCTGCTTGGTGAGCTTGATACTCGCTCTCTAGTTCCTGTTCGCGGTGCTCGCGGTCACGTATCATCTAACGCTCATGCTCATTGTGTTTTTATTTTTCAGTGTGGAGGTTCACCCTTAGTTCTACGAGCTGATCTGGTTCGACTGAAAGATCAAGCTGGATTCTTGTTACTGGTCACTTGGAAGTCACTATGGTTAGGAATGGATAGTTGAGTAATTGTATACCTTAGGATATCTTGGAAATGTCTTCTTTCCCACAAACGATGCTAAATGTAATGGCCTAATTTTGTTGTAGCTTGAAATAGCTCAAAATTAGCTCTTACACCAAATATACATATGACAAGAATTAATATAACTTAATATAGAAATGACACAGCTGATTAGCGTGAAAACCTTTGAATAGGTATAAACAATGGCCTTGGCTTGAGGATTTAGTAACTGTAACTTTTATTACTAGAGGCTAATGTGTTGATTATAAATTTTGTGATCTCTTGAGCTAGAAAAACTTGGTCTTCAAGTGTAAAATTCTTGGTCCTTTCTTCACTGAAACTCATCTTTTTTATAGACCTTACTTTCAGTTCGCTAGCATGTAGAGGCACGTTCTCCTAAAAATGGGGCAGGTGGTAGTTGAATGTATAACTGCTAGTTCGTGGGAGATAAGTATGTTTGACTTGTTCAATTTTATCTGTAATGCTTGATCCACGTTCTTTATCAGTTCGTGGTCCAGGTGTCATTACTGATTGTGTATGTCATGTGTATAATGCACGAGTCTGGTATTAAGGTAGTTTGAGTTTGGCATAGGTCGAGAGACATGCCCTTATAATAACCAAGCAGTAAGGAACCTTCAAAATTTTGTTCAGGCATCTTATTGTGTACCAGTTACCACCGATTTTAGGCTAATTGATAAATTCCAATTCAAACCATTGCTGAATATATATATACATCTGAAAAAATAAAATAATAGAAAAGGCACAAGATAGTGGAGATCAAGTTAATTATTTATTACGGATTCTTAGAGTTCAGAAGTAAGATCTATTCTATCATTGTTATGAGATGTAGCGTTGGAGCTCAAAATAGATACAGTTCCTTAATCTTTTGTTTATTTTTAGCTTTACTATGGATCAGCTAATCCACTTTGGAAACTAATATAAGGGGACCAGTATTGATGTAGGACTAGAGACTGATTCCCTAAATATTCAAGTTTATCATCTAAGATCGCAAATGTCTCAGTTCTACAAATCTTACTATCTTCTCCTCCAATTTAACTTTGACACCAGAAGCAAATACGCACGCGCTAACGCGTGCAAACACATTATGTTTTAGATTAAAGTTGGGGTCGAGTATAATTATTTGATATATTATTTAATTTTGAATGTAAAGATATGTTGTTGGTTTTGTGTTTGAATATTATCGAGTTCTGTAATGATTATCCCCATTCTTGTGATATCTTACATTAGAATCAAACAGAGATCTATTTGGCAATGGCATAATAGACCAATTTATCTACTTTGGTAGCATATTTCAAGAAGCAAATTTAAGCATATATGGACTTTGCTCAACGCCTTATTTGGGGCAACGCCCATTAGAAGATTACTGTGTTGTTTCTGCTCTCATTGGGTCTTCCCCGCCCAACTAGATACTATCAACAAACTCGGCAGCCATTTGTACTAAAACATGTTCAGAGCCTCTTTGACACATAATATCATAAGGGTCATTTACCAAGAACAACTCTTTACAACATTTTCAAATTGTAAGTTGAGAAATAAAGAAATAGTTGCTAATTGTAAGTAAAAAAAAAATGATTGGCGGAAACCTTTAACATCAGTGTAAGCCTTCGGGAAGAACATGAATCCACTAGAGCTACAAATTTGAAATACCTAACGCCCCAAAAAAAACCAAAATTTCAACATGAATAATGAAGGAAAATGTATAACATAGTATAATCTTATTTGCAATAAATAAAATGATTGCCTTTAAATTTTTTCCCTCCAACGATTTTCCTTTTCTAAGCTAGGGAGTTTTTATGTGGAGAGATTGAGCAGGGGAGGAGGAAATTCAACATCAAGATTAACACATGTGATATTCACTTCTTAGTTGAATGGAAAATTTTATTCTCCCTCGTAGTGATTTGGGTTGTTGGAATATTTTTGTTATTTTCCCTTTGTTTTTAACAACCAAGACACCCTTATACAAGATGTGCCTTCAGAATAAGAAGTCTAAAGACACAGGATCCTAGTTACAACATCCATGGGCAATGCATAAACTGGATCAATTAATGGCCTTTAATCCAGGATACTCAAGTAGCGAGAGGCCTGCAGTGACATCAAACAAAATGCAATATGAAAAACATAAGACGTTCTTCAAGAAGGTAAAACTGCTTTTGACTTGACAAGGATCAACTTATGTAAAAAATAAATAAAAAATTATTTGATAGCCTCATGTACAAAGAGCTAGCCTTAATTTTGGCTACCCTTTGTACACAGAGGTAGTTGCACTAATTTTTACTTTTACTCTTATATAATGTAGATCTTACTGCCATGGTGTTTTCGATTTAGGAAATATTTTCAATTTATCAAGAACAAAAAAAAAGGAAGTAGACTTTTGAGCTATTAATACCTGCAACACCAAAATAAGTGTGATAAATATCAACTGCATCATCAGGTCCATCTGAAATTTCTCCATTCCCTTTATCCTGTATTTTGTACTGATCAACACATTTACATATGATGCCCATCCTCGATAAAATCTAGAAAATGATGGAAAGCTCAGTACTCAAAAGTCCATGAGAGATTGTTGAGTTTGAAATTTTAACTTGAGAGTCTAAAATGAACTTTGTAAGCTTCTGTTTGTCCATCTAATGCAATCTGTCTATCATGATTAAGCTAGAAAGCACCCACCAAGAATAACAAACCTGAAGAAATATGAGGGAATCCTCCAAGAGAAGAGATTAAGAGAAGGAATAATTGAGAGTCATGTTAAAAAAAATATGCAAAATTACAAATGTGTGAATGACATCATAATATCTAGAAACATACACAATGGAAGAAGATATTGGCTTTACACAGACCACATGATGACATAAGTCTAAACATCAGCTACCCAATAGCAAGCCGCCTAAAATTTTGTAATCTGTAATTATTTCGACTTATGTAGTGTAAGAAATATGGATACTGGTTGGTTTTATTGATAAGATTCAAATGGCTCATTACTCTTTTTGTCTATAACTCTTCTACCGTTCGAGAAGATTATCAAACTAGTAAACTAGATTCTATTAAAGTTTCAGAAAGATCAAAACCCTCTTGGTTAAATTCCAAGATAAAACAAAAAATGAGGTGAACAAGAAATTAAGTAATGATTTAATGTTAAAATGATCGCGGGTGTTACGAGGGGAACCTGCAATCGAGGGGTTCATAAAGGGAGGGCATTTTGGGAGAGAGATACGAAAAAGAGGAGAGATAGGGGAAAAAATTAAAATGGTGGAACTCCACTCAACTCTAAATTTGAAGATCTTTCTCTTCGAATTATAGAATTGGTGATAATGACGCACAATGCTCCATTAAGGAGCGGCATTGAAGGAGACGATGAGCGAGAAGGGAATGATTGTGCTTCGTGCATTGAAGTCGCGGATTGAATAATCACATTCGAATCCCATAAAGGCACATCCTTGATTTTCTCGAAAACCAGGTTATTTTTGATCAATTATCGATTTGGTTAAGCTTTCGATGATGTCTATTAGTTGTTTGATCAATTTATATGGTTAATCGCGAATCATAATTATAGAAATAAGCTTTAAAGATGGATTTTTTTAGTAACCTTTGTTGTGAACATGAGAATTGGTGGATGATTGAAGTACTTAATTTTGATTTTAGAGGCAAAAACTCATTCCATTAGTCTCAAATTAGGCACCTTTAAACCATTTCTCAATGTTTTCTTATTTAATTTACCTTGTGAAACAATCAAAAATCACAGAGATAGGTTTGTTAGAGATTTGACATGAAGAATAATGATAGAAATTTTGCTGACCTTCTATCGAGCTCTATATGGTACCGGAGTAACACTATAAATTCGTATTTAGAAAATTTTCTAAATCAAAATACAACTAATATGAGGGTTATGAGCATAACAAGGATGAAGATTGAGATAACTAACTCCAGCGTATATCAAAATTTTTTCTAGTCATCGCATACTTATGCTTTTACTCCCCCATTAGAGCATCGGTATTAGAGCATCGATAGTCAGCGTATAACAAGGATGAAGTAAATTCTATGACTCTTGGTAAGGGTAATTTTTGAACTATTTTTTGTACTACTTGAGGAATAAAATGTTGCATTTATATCTCGATTACTAACTAATTTGTTTTTTTTAGGTAAAACCCTTTTTAAATCCGCCAATGGAACTATATGGCTTTATTGCCTGTCCCAAGCCCAGCTAAAGGAGGAGGGAGAAGAATAGCAGTTCGTTAAATTTGAGGTAAGCATTTTCCTTCATAATATATTAAGAAGGTAAAATAATCCATAATATATTAAGAGAAATAGATTTGTTAAAATTTGCAAACATCACTCAATTTTTACAGGGAAAGGACAAGCGCCGAGCATTTTAGGAAGTTTGTGAGAAATTCAGGTTTGTACTTTCTTTTTAACCTAGTTTCTAGGAAGACATAGGAGTTGCCAAATATTTATACAAAATATTACATGCAGATCTGTCATGCTCAACTTTTTTCTAGAGAGGTTCTTACAACCTGCTCATTGGTTTGACAAGAGACTCTTATATATACAAAGTGTTACTGTTAGTTCAATGGTATGTATTCTACTCATGCTCACCCTTAGTCTCATAAACACTTTTAATTGTGCTTATGAGTGAAAATTTGAATTTGTTATCTAGGGTAACACAATGATAAAGAGAAGAAAACAAGAAAATGGTGTTGTAGTATTCTTAGAATAAAGATAAATGTATGTCAAGCACTTTTCTTTTCTTTATAATAAGATTGCATAATATTCAACGTTTACACAGTTGAACCTCAATACTATATGCATATATTCGTATCATGAATGCAGAAAAAGAACAAGTATAATAATAAAAAATACTGCACTCTCTTCTCACCCGCTAACTTGAAGCTCTGAGCGAACTTTACTTCCCAGTTCCGTGAGTATGCTCAAATGTGAGATATTGTTCTATTCTCGAGGCTATAAGCTCCTTGCGGCTTGGTAATTTTTGAACATCAGATGTACTTGAGCAAGGGAATTGGCGATGGTAATATCTTCGGGCATTTCCTTACTAAGTACCATATAGTCTCTTAGTGACCCTTCCCAATGCTCAAGTCTTGCATTGGACTGAGCACGACGAAGAAGAGCTTTAGTGTTGTTAAAGTGGCTTCCTAATGCAACATTACAATCATCAACAGCCATTTCCCACTTCCCTAGCTTAATTCTGCAAGCAGCTTTATGACTGAGCAATATACTATTGCTAGGAAAATACTCTAAACCCGATTATAGGCCATGTAAGCTTCCAAAAACTTTTATGCTTTAAAATACTCATTTCCAGCTCTTCGAGTATCGAAAACAGCCCTCGCTTTTCTCAACCAAATCAAAGACTCTGTTCGTGTATCCAAATTTACAGCATGTTCTGCGGCTAGGATCCCATCATCGTACCTTCCTAAATAGATATAGACCTGAGTCTCAATTATTATGAAGTCCCAATCCCTATTGTAAACTATTCTTGATTTGTTTCCACTCAACTTGCTGTTGTCAAAACATCAAGAGATTTTTTTTGGTTTGTTAAGCTTCAGTAGAGCTTCAGCATTAGCAGCAAGCACCTCATATGATGCATCTACTCTAGTTTCAATTGCAAGATTGCTTTCAGTCAAAATACGCCTCCAATCTTCCACTTTTTGAGCACTTCAAATATTCGTTGGATGGGTTTCAATGCGATGAAGATTTTGTAATATTTCTGAGCCAATTTCTTGGCCTGATAGTTTCAAATGTTGTTTTGCATCTTCCATCTGACCAAACCTGAGATACAGATTTCTCAGCGTATGATGAGCACGTGAATACAAAGGATCACAATCGATTACTTTAGAGCACTCTTCTACTGCCTCAGCATAGCGGCCAAGGTAAGCCAATGCAGCAAATTTATTGTTATGGCAGGAGGTATTTTGAAGATACAAGGCAATTGCCTTGTTGTTATAAAAAGAAATGGCCTCCAAAAAGTGACCACCTTTATATTCATCATTCCTAGCAGTCTTAAGTTCTTTCACACTCTCAAAATATGAAACAGAACTTTAAGTCGTGGAATTTTGTTGTTCTTTGAGGACTTCCACATTCTTCCCACCTTAAATGATGTTTCCTGACCATAATTACCTCCACCAAAACCCAAAATGTTGCTACTTGATGGACAGTTTACTACATTGCCATTAACATTAGGAACTTGAGGCAATTTTGGATGTGAATGATCCGTGTTTATGACTAACTTTTTGTGACCACTATAAACATTCCCGAAAGAGCAAACATTCATACTCTTGGGGTTCCCAATAGCTGGATCACCAATGTGAGAGTCGTTCACTTTCTCATCATCACGCATAGAAGTTGTAGAGTTTTTTGGAGTCCGAGGCATTCTGTCATTTGAACCCATCTCTTGCTTTCTAATAGCAGAATTGCTTTCCTCTTCGCGAAATGAAGCAGATCGAAGGTACTTCACATGTTTTCTCGAATCCATAAGGGAGAACGAGGGAGTTGGAGTAGTCATATAGCCTAAAGGAAAGACTATTATGCTTTCAGGCTACTTACTAAATAGTTAAGTTCTCTAACAGCCAGTTCTTCTTGATGATAATCATGATCAAATATCGGCATCGAAAAGAGCATTAGGTTTATACGATATATTGCCTTATCTTATGATGTTTTGTACTGTTTTGTGTATCAAAGGTCGAATGTATCAGGCGGCACTTATCAGAATATCGGGATATTTTAGGATATCATTTGAAAATGATTATATACCATAGGAGTCCGGATTTGACAACCCTCCTTAACGGAGGGTTGTGCAAACCCTCTCTCTTATTAGTTTAGGGTGGAGGGTTTAGGGTGTAGTGTTTAACATCTGTTAACTCTCTAGCCAATAAGAGAGAGGGTTGGCACAACCCACCATAGAGATTTAAAAGGGTTTAGGGTGTAGTGTTTAACATCTGCTAACTCTCTAGCCAATAAGAGAGAGGGTTTGCACAACCCTCCGTTAAGGACGGTTGGCAAATCCGGACTCTATACCATAGAGCTCACAACAACACCAACTAATACTACACACAAATAAAAAGCCCAAGCTTCTGCAGATCTGCCATTCAGTTGTCCGGATTGTCCAGAAAATACAAGTGCAAAGGAGGTTCTGTCCATAAATGGATAAAAAAGACGTTGGCTGTTTAGTTTCTTACACAACCCAAAAAGTGGATGGGGATCACACATAACACCTTCTAGGTAGAGGAATTAATAAATGAACCTTCAGGAATAGAATAAGCATCTTAAAAGCTGCCAGACAGTTGTCCAGAAATGGATGGAAAGACAAAAACAAGCAAAGGCAGTTCTGTCCAGAAATGGATGGAAAGACGTTGGCTGCCTAGTTCTTTGCAACCTGCCATTCAGTTAGGCAAAAATAGGACAATACAAGTGCATAGGAAAATGAATAATCGTGGAAGATTATCATATTTACACAATCATCAGCTTCAAGAACTTGTGGCCACCCTCCCTTCCCCCTTCTCCCTTCTCCCTTCTCCCTTCCCCTTCTCTTCTCCCTTCCCTTCTCCCTCCCACCTTACCTTCCACCCTTCAGCCACTCACCAGCACACCAAACCTTGACCTCTCTCTCCCCACTATCCTTCCTGCCTGCATCACGCTCTCTCCTTTCCTTCTTTCTTTTCTCCTTTTTCCAAAACCTAAAAAAACCCATGCAAAACCCTAACCCTAACAACAACACAAACCTCCATGACCCTCTCACAACAGCTTATTGTTGATATCTCCTTCCTTCAAACAACGATGTTCATCGGAGAAAATCCGGTTCCATGCAACAAGGGAGAGGAGGAGAACAAACTCTCAAATCTTATGCAAGGAATCACCACTCACGATCCCATCCCCGTTATCCACCTTGAAGACTCGTCCTGGGAGTACCTCAAAACAAAATGGGAGAACGCAATTGCTTTCAAATCAATCTTGCCAGATATAAAGGAACATGTTATTATGGACAGAGTTTCGCGAGTGTGGGCGAAGCTTATTCCACGTATCCCTCCTATCTCCTTTAAAAGGGACTCGAAAGTATTCATAGCAAATTTTGACAATGCAAGAGACCTGGAAACCATCCTTAATTCCCAACCGATGAATGTGCTCGGATATTCCATACTCCAACAGCGGTTCAACCCGATGCTACACCAATCGGAAATCAGATTCCATAAGTTTTTGTGTTGGGTTCAAATTTCAGGTCTACCGTACTGCATGTTGGGAAAGGAAATGCTCCGTATTATCGGAAATAAAATTGGAGAATACGTAAGAGACGACTGGATCGATAACTCTTCCGAAAACCGACGAGGCAGCTTTGTGCACATCCAAGTAAGCCTGTTTACAGAAAAGTCGTTGGTCCTATCGATCCCGATATTGCGACCGGCGGAGTTCGGTGACGCCCATGATTACTGTCCGGTACGAACGTCTTGAAGGTTTTTGCCCTTATTGTGGTATTCTTTCTCACTCTCTTTCGACAAGCAAACGTTACGATAAGGTGAAACAGGAACGAAAATGACTTAATATCCATGATCCGTTTGATTTCCTCTACGGCGCACATATACAAATAAATCCGCCAAAAAACATGTCACATTTCAAAAATTTCTACTCCGGCCACCAATCCCCATCAAACAAACCACCGCCAAACCAACACCATTACCCATATCAGCAAGAACTCGAAAGGACTGGTGATCAGAGAAACCAGAGTCAGGGAACTCTTACCCGGAATGAAAAAGAGTTTCTACCATTTGTCACAGAGCCAACATACTACCCCCAACAGCAGCACACTGAACAGTACTCTCCACATAACCAGCATCTTGTACCGTTAGTTTCAGATCGGGCTTGGCAACAGCACGTTCAGATTAGGTCGGATAAGGAAACGGAAATGGAACAGTTCTGTTACAGTAGGAATTTTATCGACTTAGGTCTCGGTGCAGACCAACTCAGCGTCAACATATCGATCATAGACTTTGGTGGGTCCGGAACAGCTAGAACCATTTACTTCGACGAGTTTGTAGATGACAGTTGGCAGACACTCAAGTGCAAAAAACAGTTGGGACCCACATATACTCGCCAAAGATCATTACTCCTTGGATGGTCCACTCCATCACATCCTAACTCTTTTGAAAACCAGCCTACTTGGAGATAATACGGAAAGTTAAGGCATGATGGACTGATTTCGGGGCCCACTGCGTCCCATCTCGCCTCTCCTTGAAAATATTTTACGGCTGATATATCCCAATCATCTACTTTGTTCAACAAGCTAGGGTCCCACCGTAACAAAATCCATAACGGTCAGCATGCAGGGATGGGTTATAACCAGTTTTCAAGCCCAATGGAAAAACTTTTGGAAAAGCAAAAAATGCTTAGTTCGGGGTAGACCCTAGAAAGTGGACCAAAACAACCAAAGCTTAGCATTGGAGGCCCAACGTTCGCTTCTAGCAAAACCAGAACTGAGTTGCAAACCATACAGAAATTCGGAGAGAGAGCCTTGTTACCCGGCCTGAGTTCGGTGATGGGCATGAGCCCAAAAATAGTGGACTGCACTAGTATTACCTCCCCACTCCAGAAGACTCCTTTTTTCAGACCTATTAAAAAATGACCGTTAGGAGCCAAAATTAGTCAACGGTCGGCCTCTACCCATTTCCTCTTTCTGTTGAACCCGTCTAACAAAAACCTCAAGACCCCTACGACCACTATCACACCTAGCTCGGCCACTATCACACCTAGTTCGGCAACTACACCTTTCTCGTCCACAAAGCCTACCCCGCTTGAGATGGGATTCTCATCCCCAGACCACTCCGGTTGGGTGACGTAATCTCACAAAGACTTCTTTGGACACGGTCTACCAGCGATATTGGGAACGGCACTGGAAAACAGGAAAAGCAGAAACGCCTGCACTTGGATTCTTACAGACCAGCAAAAGGTATGGGTCATTCTCACCCAGTTAAGGTACGCATCATTTACTCTCCTTTAAATTTATTTCCTTGTTTATATGAATATGGTTTGAAATTTGCTATTCCTATAAATACGAAGTTTCCTTACTTATGTACCAGTCATCATTACCCACAAACTGACCGGGGTAGACCTCCAAGTTTTGGACTATACAAATCTAGATTTAAAAAAGGAAAACGTAATATCCGCGTTAGACCCAAGACCCTCCCGACTGTTTCTGTCTCGTCTGCAGGGAAGGACTTTTGGAATCAAGGTCCTGATTATTTTAGAAACCATCACAACCTGAACTCTTGTCTCAACCTCCAGCGCTGGATTAAGTCGTCCTGGACCACTACGAAAACGATTAGGGGAAAGACCGGTAGGTCCATTAAACTGCAGACAGGAATAAGGAAAGGTTTTGAAGAAATCTGTAGATCTTTCCGCGCTTGAGCACGGATTTTCAGTGCCTCTCCGCATCCTTCCGCTTGTCCTTGTTTTTTGGTTGACATCACCATTGGCAATAGTAGGAAGAGTGGCAACGATAAAACCACCCGACCCCTCTCAAAACTCTCCCCTCTTCCCAGAGGCACTCACCGTCCCTGCAAATCTATTCATCCTTCAGAAGCGGGCCCGACACTGACCCTCGGTGACCAATGATTGTCCTTTCCTGGAACTGCAGGGGCAGCGGGAAGCCCGCCGCCCTTAGGGAGCTCCTTAACATCCAAAGAAAACACAACTTGAACGTACTTTTCCTGTCCGAAACCAAGACCTCCGATCCTGACTCTTTTAAGAAGTTTGCTAAGCTGGGATTCGAACACTCCCATATGGAGGCTGCGACCATCACTAACGGGGGAGGCCTCTGGCTTACGTAGAATAAAGACATTGTTTTGAACATTCTGGCCTCCTCTCCCAGAGGCATCGACGCCCTTATCTCTTCCCTGGGGCACAACCCTTCTCCGGAATCCCCGCCGGTTCAATGGATGTGCTCTTTCGCCTATGGTCCTCCTGAAACCCAGAACCGTGTCCCTTACTGGCCTACTATTTCGCAAATGGCCACGCGGATCCCTATCCCCTTGCCCATTATTGGCGATCTAAACTGCATTGTCTGTAAATAAGAGAAATTTGGGAGAATCTCTTTTGATGGATCCCTCCCAAACCCTCTGGAAGACTTCATGTTTAACTCGGCTATGATAGATTTAGACTTCTCGGGTGTCCCGTTTACTTGGTCTAACAAAAGAAAAGGGAGGGATTTAACTAAGCTTCGATTGGATCGGGGCCTCGCCTCGGGGTCCCGGAGAACCAATTTCCCTGAGGCAACGATCAAAAACTTCTATATCATTAGATCTGACCACGGTCTTATCCTCCATTACACGGCCCCTTACAATCGCCAACTCCAAAAGAAATTCCACTTCCTCTCCTTCTGGGCCGACCACGCCGACTACCCGGAGATCATTAAAAAAACTTAGGGAGTGGACCAGACTGGATCCAGACCTCTCCGGCTGTGTAAGAAATTTTAGCATACCAAACACGAGTTGCAAACCTGGAATAAAGATGTCTTCAATGTCAATTCTCATTTAGCCAAGGATTTCCACGAGGAGATTGGAAAGCTTCAGCTTGAACCCACCTTAGAGCGAAATGTCATGGCCAAAAATTCTCTTCAAACTAAACTGACCTCCATCCTCACCCGTGAGGAAATTATGTAGAGAGATAGGTCCAGAGAGCTCTGGCTCAAGGAATGCGACCACAACACCAGGTTTTTTCATATGGCCACAATCTGCAGGCACCGTTAGAACAATATCCAGAATATCCGCAAAGCTGATGGTTCCTGGGTGCATGAGAGGAAAGATATTGGCGACGTCTTCCTTAAATTCTATGATAACCTGTTCCAATAATCCACCCCTCACCCACCCATTAAGATAGAAGATCTTCAGGTTATGGAAAAGATTGTTACGATAGAAGACTACAATACCCTGACCAAGATTCCCACCATGGAAGAAGTTAAAGAAGCCCTCATTTCTATGAATCCCAGGAAATCCCCTGGACTGGATGGTTTTACGCCCCTCTTTTACCAGAAATCCTGGGACACCGTCAAGCTCGACCTCTTTCAAGCCATTCAAAGTTTTTTTTAGACGAACCACATGCTTCGAGAATTTAACCATACCAACATTACTTTCATTCCTAAGACCAAAAACCCTACGAGTCCTGCTCACTTCCGTCTCATCAGCCTCTGTAACGTCAAATTCAAGATCATTGCCAAAATTCTGGCTGAGAGACTGAAACCCCTCCTTTACAAGCTCATTTCCCCCACTCAGAACGCCTTTGTCCCTGGACGCCAAATTTTTGATAATATCATAATGTCTCAGGAGATTCTTCGATCCCTAGCTAAGAAGAAAGGAGCATCCGACAACATGGCGGTGAAACTTGACCTTAGCAAAGCTTTTGACATAGTGGAATATAACTTCCTGGGCGATACTATGAAAGCCATGGGTTTCTGTAAGAAATGGTGCACTTGGATCCATCAATGCATATCCAGCACTACCCTCTCATTCAATCTTAATGGCTCCTCTTATGGATTTCTCAAACCTGATAGGGGACTCAGACAAGGCGACCCCCTCTCCCCCTTCCTTTTCCTCATTGTCACGGAGGTCCTCTCGCGTATCCTCATTAAAGCAGAGAGTAAAGGAGAGCTTCATGGGATTAAGACCGCTAGGGGCAGCACTCCGGTCTCACACCTCTTTTTTGCCGATGATTGTTTCATCTTCTACAAAGCTACCATGGAGGAGGCGAGTACTCTTAAAGATGCCCTCGACACTTTTAAAAGAGTGTCCGGCCAGGAGATCAATCTGGAGAAATCCTATATCCTCTTCAGCAAGAATGGTCACCAGAGACATCAGAGGCTGATCCAGCGTATTCTCCACATTAAATAGGACACGGGTAAAGACAAATATTTTGACGCCCCTCTCACTTTTGACGGCTAGAAAGCCCTTAATTTCCATGAGATTATTGATCGAGTCTCGAATCGTATTGAGGGTTGGAAAGCAAAAAACCTCTCTCAAGCGGGTAGACACACCCTTATAAAAGTTGTTAACTCAGCAATTCCCTATTACCACATGTCCATATTCCCCTTCCCTATCAAGACTTGTAAGAAGCTCGACTCCATTAGCGCTCGATTCATGTGGGCTTTCAATGGGGCCGGCTCGAACAAGACCCATTTCATTAGCTGGAAGAACATCTGTCTCCCCAAAAAGTTTGGCGGACTGGGCATCAGGACATCCCACACCCACAATCAAGCGTTACTTACCCAAAGATTCCCCTATGACCGCCACTGCTAAAGCCTCAGACTCTTGGATCTGGAAAGGGATTTTAAATACTAGAAATAACATCTAGACTAAGCTCATTTGGCATATCAGGGACGGTAATAGCTTTGACTACTTGCTTGAGCCCTGGATTCCGTGTATCCCATTTGGGTGCCCTCATGGTCCAGCCCCTGCTCATCGGACATCCACAAAAGTGTCGGCTCTGATCTGTACCACCCATCGTACATGGAAAGAGGCTTTCATTCGTGACCTGTTCCATCTTGATGTGGCTAACCTTATCCTCCGTATCCCACTCAGGAAATATCCAGCAAAAGACACGCTCAGGTAGAGAAACGCCCGTAAAGGTATCCTTACGGTGCAATCGGCCTACCTCTCCTCAAATCAGACAAACTTGGAGCACTCGCACATTAACGGCTCGACTATTGACAAAGCCACCTGGACTACCATTTGGAAGATGGAGGTCCCTTTTAGAATCCATCTCTTCCTCTGGAAAGCCATCCAAGATGGTATCTCCACAAAGCACAATCTATGGCACCTGGACGCTGACTCTGACATTTTATGCCCTAAATGCGGTGAAGAGGAAGAAACAACTACTCATGCCCTTTTCTTTTGTAAGAAAGTCCATGACTTCTGGTATGCTTTCGACCCCTCTCTCAATCTTGCCTTATGGCCCTACTCTGACTCCCTTTCTGACATCATTAGCAAGATGGTCAGACAGGGAACGGCGGCCCAAGACCACTTCATGTGGGGAAAAATTAGCTCTGTTTCTTACGTTATCTGGATGAGCAGAAACGATCTTATATTTAACCATGTTAAACCTAATCCTGGTTCTTCTGTGAATAGGGCCAAATTTTACTTTACCCCGCCGACAAGCCACCTTCCGTCTCCGATTAGGCTCGTGACCTCCTACCCCCCTCCCTTGATCGGAGAAGGGTGGTTTTACATCCTGGTTGATGGGGCATGGAGAACAGAAGAATTAAAGGGGGGCTCTGGTTTTGTTATTGAATTTCATAATTTTTCTATTTTGGGTGCAGGATACGATGCCTTCAGGACAATAGACTCTGAAGGGACAGAGGCAGCTGCAGTGATTAGAGGCATGGAGGTTGCTCTAGGGAAGAGTTTGGAGAGAGTGATGGTCCTCACAGATTGTCGCCGCTTGGTTAGTGCGTTCGAGTCCGGTTCTACTGACCTTTCTTGGGAAGCCCTCACCCTGGCTCCAGAGATGTTATTTCTTGCTAGCCGTTTCCTTGAGTTTTTCTTTTAGTTTTTTAGTATATGTTTTAATTTTGAGGTGCATGCTTTAGCTGCTTTGGGAGTGTGTTCCCCAGCTCTTTCCATTTTTGAGCCCTTAGGAGCCTCGGACCTCGTTGAATCAGTTATTTATGTACTACATGTTGTGGGTTAGTTTTAATATATCGTTGCTTACAAAAAAAAAGTACATAGGCAAATTTATGCTTCTCTCTGCATCCATCAGATCAAAAAATTGTTGGGGAAGCCACTTAGAGTCAGTGAGAATTTTCTTAAGTAATTCTTGCGGGTAAATTCGAATAATTGTTTTGGAAAGCTAATCAAACCAGATTTAGCATACATATCTATTTGATAACTTTCAATTCCTTCAAACTGAGTCCAATTATGGAGGAGATAACCATGAGTTTGTTTTCAAATTCTATAGTTCCTAAGAGTAGATACCGCGGAAAGCAAGGCAGTAATAGTTAGAGAATCAATCTGAAACCCTTAATTGTGCATCTCCCATTAATCCTTAGTTAAAGTAATATGAAAATTTTCATGAAAAGTACAGTTATGTCTTGGATTTCTTCAAGGATGTTATTAGATTGATATAATTTTGTTTGAGTTTCTAAAGTATGTAGGCTTGGAGTTTCTAACCAGAGTATATAATCTGAGCCATTAAGTTCAGTTTCTTATATTTTTCAATCTGAGTGTCTCTGGTTTCATTGGTTAGCAGGTGGCTCAGGAAGAAGCATGGGTGAAGGTTTCTGCCCTTGAACTTGATTGAATAGATTTTTATAAAAAGGATTCCCAACTCAAAACTGTGGTTTTGCCATATGTTAACACACACCTGAGAAAAGGATTCCCAACTTAAGGATAGTGGTTTGCAGTGATGTGATGTTCACACAGTCGCACAATCTCATACAACTTAAAATTTACCAGGGTTAAGCATGGTAATGTTATTTCCCATCTCTTTTAACCTTATCGATGTAGTACATTTACTTTTGTACAGATATCTTGTACATTATCACAAACTTTCCTTATGCTTAGCTCATTTCGACTCTAATCCTGTACATAGGCAACTTATGGGGATCCAGAATGTATAATTGTCATAGTGGTAGAATCCTTCAAACAAATAGGTATTTTGATCTTGTTCTGTATTCTTTTCTTTTCTTTTGCGATTGCAAACATCTTATTGTATACTGAGATTTACAGAGCTAATGTTTAATTTGTATGTTTTGACAGGTTTACAAATTGATCCAAATTAGTAAAACACACAAAGGCACTCAAAGGCTATAACCATTATGGGAAACCCTTCTTTATGGTTTTTTTATTGGTTTTTTTGTATATTGGTTAAGTTTACCAGTAATTTAGCTCTGTAATTTAAATAATAAAGTGATTAATTTCGAATACATTCTATTGGCCCAGTGGTGGTTGTACCTCACCACCTAGCAAGAGGTCGTGGGTTCGAAACCTCATGGGATTGGAAACTCAGGGTTGCGGATCCCTATAAAAAAACCAGCTAAATAAAAAATAAAAAATAATAAAAAGCTTGAATACATTGTATTGAATGAAAGAATATAATTTAGCCAAATATTTTACTTTTTTGTAGAATATGGTGGAAGTCCTGTAGAGAGGATGACAGGGCAATGAATTGGCAATATTTGATTTTTTATTTTTATTTATATTTTTCGAGCTATTGACTTCATTTTAAAATTGTTATTATTGATATATGAAAATTCTACCACGCCACTTCAAATATAACGTTAAAAGATTTCAACTACGTCATTTTTTAATGACGTTATTTAGTGGCGTCAATAGAATACATTAGCCAACCGGCCACCAGAATTGTATATCAATAACGTCATTTTTTGAAACTCCTTATACGCCATTTAAATAATGACGTTAGTACCTAGCTTTCCCCATCATTTATTTAATGACGTTGTTAGTCTCTACCTTTCCACGCCATCGCCTTCGACGTACAAATGACGTTAAATCCCTTTTACGTCATTTTTTAATGACGTAAAAACCCGCATTTGTTGTAGTGTGCTAATGAATTATCGGATGTATTCAGCGATGCTTCTAAAGTAGCCATGATGTTGTTGAGAATCGAGGCAGTTACTCTCTCTTCCTTGACAAAAACGATATGCAGAACAAGCCCTAATAGAAGAAACAATCAAGCAAGAACAACAAGGACACAAGAATTCCCAGAGGAGGAAAGTGCAAAACCCATGCGGATAAAAAACCACCCCCCGAACAATCTACACTATGATAATCAAACAGGTTACAATGGTCTCTCCAAGCTTCTCAAGCTTTAATGGAGTCTCTCAAATTCTAGATCTCTAGAATTAAACTCACATAGAAGGATAGATTAAACAAATAAACTAAGTCCCCTTTATATACTAGGGAACTAAAATTCAAGTAGAGCCGTTTTCTAGGCAAACCCAACATCTCAGTATAACATCCAAAGCAAGCCAACGCATAGCTCGTTCGAACAACTCCAAGCTTGTTCGAATGACTTTACGATAATTGGTCTCCGACCCTAGAAACATGATAACTCATTCGAAAGACATCCAATCTCATTTGAATGACTTTGAAGCTCGTTCAAACGACTTCAACAATTTCCATCTTCAACAATTTCATCCTTCACATTCGAGTTCACACCAAATAATCTCTCACTTAAAATTGAATCCTGTAACCCATCTCTAGATCTCCAAATGAATTGCTCCCACTACCCGTGTAATGGCCAAATTCTGTAGCTCGATAAAATTAGAAATTAACTATCACACCAAATGAACCTTCAATAATACTCTACTAGAAAGTTAGAAATGCAAATAGGTATTTTTAGCATAGAAAACCTTTGAATAGGTAAAAAAACCACGACCTCGTATGGAGGATTTTTGTAAAAGTATATTTATTGCTTGGAGTGGATATCTTTATTACAAGTGATCTCTAGAATATAAAAATGTTCTTGATCTCGTAAATAAGAATTTTTGAGTAATTTTTTTGGTTCCTATCTCTTCTGGACCCTTAACTTTTTATAGGCGTTTCCCACAGCTCTTCATCGTGTTGGAGCACGTCTTCTAAATAATGTGGTTAGTGGCGGTTGACTGTATAACTGAAGAGTTCGTGAAAGACAGGTGTCTTTGATTAAATAACTCTTTCCGGGTTTAGCTCGACCCATGTTTTTGAGTAGGTCGTGGGGCCGTTTGGAATGTTTGACTGGAGTATTAGGTGCTGAGATTACGTGAGCCCGAGACGGAGGTAATTCGAGCTGTGTAAGCTCGATTATGAATGAGCTCGAGGGATAAGTCCCTACAATCGCCCCCTCGCAACCTAAGTCACGAGTGGCTTTGGCTAAGAAAGGATATGTAAAAGTTATAAATTTGAAATGGAGCAATGATGGCGTTTGACTGGGTGGAAGTTACGTGATATTGGAAAGTGATGGGTATTAAATGATGATGCTGATGTATGTGACAGTTGCATTTGAATAGTCGTGTCCGCAATAAATGATGATGCTTGGGAAAATGTACCTGCACAATAAAGTTAGGGCTATATAAAGAGTACCTTGATCAATTCTTTGGAACAATTCTTTGGAACAATTCTTGCATGCGTAGCCTCCTCTGAGATGGTGAAAACTCGGAGTATGGCTCTTGAAGAGAGGATTGTGTCTGAAGCGTAGAGGTTGAAGTTGAAGTACTTTGGTGATGGTTCCTTGGAGATGACGGTCCCAACCCCTATTCCTCCGACATACCAAGGGTTGTCGGGAGAGGAAGCAGTTGAAGCTAAGGAAGATTTCTACTATAAGTGAAGATTTCATGTCTTCGTTTTGACAGGCGAGGAACGTTGGGCTTATCTTCGCACCCTTGGGGAAGACAGGGTTAGGG
The DNA here is from genome assembly GCA_014058105.1 of Kingdonia uniflora. NCBI lineage: Eukaryota > Viridiplantae > Streptophyta > Magnoliopsida > Ranunculales > Circaeasteraceae > Kingdonia > Kingdonia uniflora. The sequence continues at coordinate 1,044,418 of JACGCM010000659.1, forward strand.
GTTCATATGCAAGGAAAGGTGTATCTGCGGGGCATATGTGCTAATTTCTCGTGCCGTCGTCTATTCTAATGTCGGGCCCTCTTTATCTCTACCAACTCTTCGGTGGTGGTGGATATAGAAGAGGCGGTGGTGGCAGTGGAGGAAAGGAATGGGAAGGGGAATCTTGCTGAAGCATTTCCATTATGGTTTTGTACTCAAAAGACCTTTCATCTTGTTTTGTGGGTGCCAACACTGAGTCTACTACTTCCATAATTTTATCTTGGAGTTCGACTGGAATTTAACCGGGCCATGTGAGGGAAGATTTTTGTTGGTTCCAATGTCTTCTTTGCATCAGGGTCAAAAATTACAAAAAGAAGAACTAGAAAACATGACACCTCGCCGTGCCTGCATAACCTGTAGCTTTTAACAAACAGGGAAAACTTGTTATCTGTAAAGTACCTAGAATCAAGTGCTGGACGGATAATATTCTGTTGTATTCCTGATGGAAAACTTGTTATCTGTAAATCGTATGTAACATCTTTTGACATGAATAAAAGTTAATATTTATTAAACTGTGCATAGAAAAACTTCTTTATATCGAACTGACTTGTATTGTTTGTTGGTAGGAGAATTTTAGATAAATGATGAAGCAATGCTGTAATGTTATTCGAACTGATGTGAATATGAGCTGAGAACTTTGTGCTGATATAAAAGATTTATGATAGAAATTGTAGGAAAGATGTAAATTTAAGCTATCTCAGGTCGATAAACCATTGCGTGTATTAGTGACGGGATAAGTTATAATGAGTAGGTCCAAGATTTTGGGTTTCTGTTACGTGATAATAGGTAAAAACTAAGTGAAAGGTGGAATTGATTGAGAAATCTTATAAATACTGATAGCATGCCTTCAAATAATTTGGGGGAAGGTTAGGATGGTGCAGACTCGATCTCAAAGGATTTGTCAGGCTACAGAAGTTCGATTGGCTATAAAAACTGTTGAAGTGCGAGAGAGAATGTTTGGTTCGCTCGGTTACGATGCTGAGTTACCAATGAGGGCGTGTCAGCTCGAAGGGTTAGATATTAGGAGTAGAGAACTTGAGTATGCCCGTTACTTATATGAGTCATTCTTTCGTGCATTCATGAGGGATTCGGCAGAATGAGAAAGGTTGGTGGGTTTGATCGCTGAAGTGGAGATCGATTTTGAAGATATGAGAAGCGACGAATGATGTGATTAGCTGTTGGTTGCTTAAGTTTACCAAGGCTGTGATGGATATTGTGTAGAGTGCGTTCTTATGAATAAAATAAAAATAGGAATGTAACATAAATAATATAAGTCAATTAGATCCTCAATAGGGGGGAATCTATTTCGATACTGTTAAGAAATTTTTTTGAATAAATTTGAATATTTGTACGATTTTGAAAATGACGTTAATTACTATAAATATGATAAACAAGGACTGTGAAACAAAAATATGAAAATGCAGAAGCTTCTAGTTTTGTTTTGTATATAAAAGGAAATAGAGCTTTGACATCGAGCAGTGTGAGTCATCATGAGTATATTAAGGTCAGAGGAAGATATGGAAATAAAGGAAATAAATATGTTAAAAAATGAGGGGGATTGTAATGATGGAAAGGTGGTTTTATCAAAAAGGTACAAGGCGTCTGACATGGAGAGTGGAAAGGACGCCTCAGTTCTGGAATCGAGGGCGGTTCGTGCAAGGAGTAATAAATGCCAGCCGCATAAGAGAGAAAGCATAAATAGTTCTTCTTCGTCTCCAAATAAATGTTTTATCACAAAAAACTTGCAGAACACAGAAAGAGAAAGACGAAAAAATCAGGGTATTTGAGAAAGAGTTATCCGAAGGCGATAGTCGGTTGAAAAGGGAAAAAGATTATGAATCTCATAGGTGGCAATGCAGTAGCGTTGTGAGGGGAAAGCTTGACTCTGCTGCTAATTCTCATTCGGATACGAAAGGTTAGTAGAGATACTTGCGATATATGTTGATTTTCATAGTTTAAAGATAAGTATTATACGTGAATGACTGATCAGATATATATATATATATATAGATGGAAAAATGATAACTACCTTAACCTAAATGTATGTCAAGCGTTAGAGGTATCTTAGTTGGTCGAAAACGTGCTTGTAGAATTTGTTTTTAAGATGGGTAGTTCGTCTGTTAATGAGGTTCCAACCTCTGGTCGGACGAATGAGTCTGATAACGAGGGGAAAGGAGGATTGGAACAATTCCCAGGCTTCCCTGGTTAGTTGGTGTCGTATCCTCCGGGTTCTGACGCCTTTAGAGAATTTTGTAAAGCCAAGTTGGTTGTAGGAGGGAAGTGGGGTAATTGTGTAGAACTTGCTGGTAGGCAGTTTAGGGGTTGTACGGTAGCGGAGGGGGAAGAGTATTTTTATCTGTTGGCAGATTTGGAGGTAGAAAAATGAGATAGGGGAATAGATGAATCAATCTCGTTAGAGTATTTCGATGGGGATGTACGGAGTGACCTCTCAGAGGGATTTCTGTGTTACCTATCGCAATTAGAGTATGGGTTGAGTCTTACCCTCACCAATTTGGCAAAAGGGATTATAAATGAAATTGGGGCATGTCCTGTTCAAATGAATGGGAAGATGTGGGAGGTAATAACCGTATGTGACCATCTTAATGAAAAGTGGGAGAGGGAGAAAAAATTGAGGAGGATAAACCCTGAGGACGTTCTGCAGTTTTATGGGGTAAAGAATTTTAAGGCCAGTGGGGGTTCATATTTCTATGCGAGCGTGACTCAGCCTTGTTTTTTCGATTTGAATTCAGCAGGTCAAACTTGGAATGACAACATCATATGGGTGAAGGGCAATTGCCTTCAAATGGATGATGAAGAACTTTTGGACATTCAATTTAGATCTTTAAAGAAAAGTAAGTATAGACATGCATAGAGAGAATTATTGTTATGTTTCGTTGGCAACTGCAGCTGATAATAAAAAATGTTGTTATTGTAGGTGTAAAGTCTACAGTGGAAAGGAAAAAATCTTTGTTGGACGAAGTTGCGGAGGAGGAAACTGAACTCAAACTTGTTTTGGGGGAACTTGGCTTGAGTAGAAAGAAAAGAGTTGACAGTAGGTCAAAAAAGGTTTGAAAGGCTCAGTTTACTAGGTCGATGACGGGGGTCGATGATGGAAAAAGGAAAACAAGTGGTAAGGATGTTCATACTAATCCTTCCAAGACTCCTGGAACTGGCAGTTCGGCACCGCCGAAACCAGTTAAGCCGAGCAAAGTAGCTCAATTTTTTCCGAAGAAACGGATGCTAAAGACTTTGCCGGCCTCTTATGCCAGGGCAAATGGCGAGGTCGCCAAAGAGAAAAGGAGGAGGGTTGAATCCTCTGGGGAGAAGGTACCAGAGGTACGACCTGCTGTGGTGGGTGACCTTAGGGAGGTTGAGGAAAGGGCTAGGTCGACGCCTCGCCAGGAGGAGGAAGAAACGAGCAAGATGGCAAGTGTTATTTTACTAGCAATAAACGTTAATATACTTTGAACGCTATTAACCAAGATCGATTCATTTTATGTAGGTCGCTCGTCTTATGAAGGGAATCTGGCTCGGCATTAAATAAGACAAATCCGAGCTGAAGAAGGCGAAGATCGTGCTGGAGATAGAGCTAGCTCGAGCCAAGAGTGAAGCCATGAAGGAAGTGAGGCAGCTAAAGGCTTCTCATGGTGTGGCGATCAGCCAGCTACTGGTCGAGGCAAATATTAATTTGGTCGAGATGGTCGAGGAGTGTGACAGACTAGGTCGTCACATGATGCTGAAGGGTTATTCTCAGAAGGAGGTGGATGCCATTAAGGCTGACACCTATGTTGAGGTGGAAGACGAGGAGGCAGAGGATGTAGAAGTCATGGACGGTCTGGATAGTATTTCCCTCCAGACATTTCTTGACAACCAAGGGGATGATGTCGAGCTCCCAGAAGGGGGGCGTGAGAAGGTAGTGTAGACATGTGTTTTGTATGAAGATTTGTGAGTAGCTTGAATCGTGTATGGTGAAGAAAACTTCTGTAGAATGACTATTTTAAAAAACCTTTTGTAATCAATTAGAGAGATGAGTTTCAGAATTAACGACTTAGAGTCTGGACTTGCCAGTGAAAGAGAAACCTCTAAAGCCTTGTTGTCTGCTCAAGCGGAATTGCAGGTTAGATCGGAACAAGTTATTGACTTTCATGTTACACCAACGTTAAGTTAAGTAAATAGGATAGAAATGTATGGCAAAAATCTAACGCTATTAATACGGAATAATATGTCGAGCGTGTGTACCTTGTACGTCGAAAGAAGATTTATGTAGGGTTCGACCGCAAAAGGAGTCCAAACTTCTAGTCAAAAAGCACTTGGAAGTAGAAGTTTAGAAATCAATAGTCTCTTTGAAATGTAGTACATATATGTAGGAATTATATTTTATGAATCAAATTCTACTAAATCTTGTTATATGTCCCAGGTCGAATTGGATGCATCTCGCGCACGTGAGGACAACACACTCATGTGCAATCGGGAATTTATAGAGCAGTTCGATAGGATGAAGGAGGCAAACGAGAATGGAGAGGATCAATATGTAAAAGAGTATTTCAGACTGGAGAAGTTAAACTAGGCTGTCTCCGACCTGACTCATCAGGACGAAGAAAAAAAATTTGGGATTAAGAAGGGATTAAAAGATTTATCCGAGGTAACAGAGCATGCAAAAAATCTTCAACGTCAGGTTGATGCATTGGCTGTGAAGGGTAAGCAGGCCGACATGGCTCAATACTGTATTCAGGCGCCGAAACGTACTAAGGAACTATGTCGATCTGATCTCCATAGATACAGGATCGATCTGGAGCAAATGAGACAGAAATTCATTGGAAAGGATGACGGGCTGAGGGTAGCCCGAGAAAATCTATCAGCGTCGAAGGCCGCAGCTGAACATTTGCAAATAGCCCTCCCCGCCAAGGATATGGAATTTCGTGGAATGTAGCGCAGATGCGACGACTTAAATGAGAGAGTTGCTCGACTTAAAGCTGAAAGGGATCAAGCCATTGCTTATGCCAAGAAAGCAAAGGCTAGAGAGCATTCTGGGGGAAGTAGAACTGTGGTTAAGGCTCCTCTAATTCAAGGGGACGTTATTAGTCTCTCAGGTCACATTAGAGAGCTAGAAAATTATGTATCTCAAATTCAGGGGAATGTCCAGAAGGGAAATGCGAATTTGAGGGAATGCTAGCATAAGTTGGATGCTACTCTTATTAGGGAGAAAGTTCTGGAAGGGGAGATCAAAACAAAGGAATTGTTGCTGAAGAGGAAAGAAGAATTATTGAAAGATCTGCCTGCTAGAGAAGAGTTGAATGAGGAACTTGGGGTACTTCGTGCCCGGGCAGTAGAATTACAAGCCATGAACCTGGCGAAGTCAGTGAAGTATATTGACAAGTTAGAAAAAGATACGGTCTATCATGAAAGGGTTGATGCAAAAATAATTCCATGGAAGGATACTTGTGTTAGTTTAAAGGTACGCCTCGAGAGGTTGAAGGCTAGATTTGCAAAAGTGGTAGCCCCTGATGTGGCTCGATCTGACTTTTTAAAGGTGATTGCATATTTTGTAGAAGAAGTTAAAAAACTTGAATCAGAACGAGATACCTTGCTCAAAACTTTGTCGGACCAGGGGTGCACATGTAGAGCGCAGATAGATCGAGGAAACTGTCTGGGTCTCATAGAGACCAATCTGGGTCCTCAAACTTCTGACTTAATAGAACGAGGTAGAGCTGTTGTGGCCCGCGAGCTGGAAGAGATACCTCTTATTGATGTGGGGAAAGCATTACTGACATTCCCTCTATAGAAAAGAAACTCCTGTAATATGACCTTGATCTATAAATAAATAAAATTTGTCATAGACACATTGAAATAGATGAAAGCTAGTACGACCATTGCCTTATCTTGTGTCGGGTGGGATCCTTGATAAAAACAAATTTTACATTTTTTTAATCACAGAAATGTAGAGGGGTAGCTAGACCAAGTGTTATCCTTGATCTAGGCTTATAGAAATGACGCAGACATATTGAAAGAGATGAAAGCTAGTATGACCTTTGCCTTATCTTATTCCTGGTTGTGTCTTTGATGTGTGACAATTTTTTATACTTGTCGCAATCACAGAGCGGTAGAGATTTAGCTGAAACAAGTGTTATCTTTTATCCAACCAACTGATGTGGACCAAACAAGTTGTAAAAGATGAAGACTAGTATTACCTTTGTCTTATCTCTTGTTTGGCCCTTTTAAGTGGAATAAGTTTTCACACTTGCCACCCTCGTAGATATGTATAGATTCAGGTGAACCAAGTGTTATCCTCGATCCAGCCTACTGAAGTGGACTAAACAAGTTGTAAAAGATGAAGACTAGTATTACCTTTGTCTTATCTATTGTTTGGCTCTTTGAAGTGGAATAAGATTTCACACTTACCACCCTCGCAGATATGTATTGATTCAGCTAAACCAAGTGTTATCCTCGATTCAGCCTACTGAAGTGGACCAAACAAGTTGTAAAGATGAAGACAAATATTACCTTTGTCTTATCTCTTGTTTGGCTCTTTGAAGTAGAACAAGTTTTCACACTTGCCACCCTCGCAGATATGTGTAGATTCAGCTGAACCAAGTGTTATCCTCGATCCAGCCTACTGAAGTGGACCAAACAAGTTGTAAAAGATAAAGGCTGGTATTACCTTTTTCTTATCTCTTGTTTGGCTCTTTGAAGTGGAACAAGTTTTTACACTTGCCAACCTCGCAGATATGTAGAAAATGAAGCTAATCAAGTTCCTTATCAAACTTAAGAAATGTTGATTATAAGCAAGCATTATCTATGCTAGAATTTGTAGAATGTGGACGACTGTTTTGTGAAGAGAATGATATTATGCAAAAAATACTTTTATTGATAAGTTCAAAATTTACATTGGATGGATATAAGAATCTCACTTTTGGAATTAAAAACAAGCAGCGAAACATTGAAGTGGAGTAGTAAGACGACTAACGATAGTATCGCTTTAGTCGTCTAGTGTTCCAAGGATTTGAAATGAGGACTCCTTCTTCTATCATGAGATAGTATGATCTCAGGCCTGAGTGACCTGTGAGAATGAATGGACCCTCCTAATTGTCGGCTAATTTTCCAGCGTGAGGCTCTTTGCGATGTTGAGGAATTTCTCGTAGGACAAGATCTCTGATTTGGAAAGTACGGCCCCTGACTCAGTTATTGTAAGACCTGTCAAGCATATGATGATATTGACCTAGGCTAGCGATGGCGCATTCCCTGGTCTCATCTATCATATTGAGGTTAAAAGCAAATTCAAACTCATTTTCCACGTTAGTTAGCTCGTGATCATGAACTGGATAATGATATTTAGAAGGAATGACTGCCTCAGTGCCATAAGCAAGGACGAGTGGGGTACGCCCTGTAAACTGTCAGGGAGTGGTTCGATATGCCTACAGGACGTGAGGTAATTCACGAACCCAATTTCTTTTTTTCTGTGTGTGAAACTACTTTTTAAGTCCATCTACGATGGTCTTGTTGGTGATTTTGGCTTGGCCATTGCCTTGAGGATAGTATGGATTTGAAGGTGAATGGATGATATTGTGGTGATTTTAGAAGGTTACGACATTTTTTCCTACGAATTGGGGGCCATTATCAATACGAATCAGGTGGGGGCACCTGAATCGAGTGATTATGTGGTTCCAGATAAAATAGATGACCACTTCTTCTCTGGTTCGACATAATGGAATTGCTTCTACCCATTTTGTAAAGCAATCGAAAGCCATGGCTGGGTCAACTCCGGGCATTTCTTCAAAAGACCAGGCGAAAATGTCTTGATTGAGTTGTAGGAATTAGATGAGAGCATTTTTCCCCTGCTGAACCAGCTTGGTCCCGATGAATGTGCCTCTGTAGGGTCCATCAATGTTGACATATTTTGTGGGTTCCTCTGTAAGTGATTAATCGTTCAGGTAATCAAATTTTTGTAATTGTTATGCGGCCAATCTGCCTGAAGTATCGGGGATGGCAAAAACAGTATTTTCTGACTACCTCTGATCTCATAAATACCATTATCGTGCTTGAATTGGAATGTTTGATGATAGGTGGTAGCGATTGTTTCCATATTGTGTATCCAGCAGCGGCCCATGATCCCAAGATAGCGAGACTTGGCATTGATGAAGTAGAAAACAACGTCGATTGTGGCCGGGTCCTGCTGCAATAGGTAAGATAATCATGCCTTCACGTTCTTCCCTGGAGCCATTGAATCCACTGACGTCGGTATTACTCTGAATGACTTGGTCGGCCAGGCCCATCTAGTCGATCGTACTCTGAAAAAGAATCTCAATACCGCTTCCAGTATCAATCATCATTGTGTGCATGACAAACTGTTTCATCTTGAGCATTATGACTAACGCATCATGATGTGGATATTTGACATGTCTAGTATAACAATCCTCGAAAGAGATCCCGAGTTGGCGATTGCTAGACTCGGGAAGAACTTTGGCTTCTTTGTCTTGAGGTGTAAGGTCACAACATTCCGAGAGTCATCAGCATTTTGATCGGATGGAATTGGCGATCTGATTGATTTCGATCATGTTGCTGAGGTAAATATGGTAGAAATGTTTCTCCTCAGCTCTGTCGTTGACCTGAATAACTTCGACTTGCTTCTTATGGCGGTCATCCTGGAATGACTTCAGGTCAATGATATATTCAAGCATCCGTTCTTCCTTAAAAATGAGTTCGAGCATCCGCTGTAGAGCATATCAATTGTCAGTAGAATGATGATTTACCTTATGGTGTAGGCAAAATGGTCGATTCTCGATGGGTTCCAGTGGTCGGGAGGTGCGGTAGAGCGTGTCTTTCAATATTAGCAAAAAAATAGTGGAGATTCGAGCGTTTAACTTTAGGGAGACAAGTTTATTCTGTGGACCGCTTCACCGAGGGTACTCAGTGTCCCCCTTGGCGCGTTTCTAATCTCCCTGTTCTTCCTTGGGCTCGCTGGTTCGATCTTTAGATGGGACTTTGGTAGAGAGGACAGACTTAGTTGACTTTTGCCGCTCAGACATCATTCTTTCCAAGTCGGCGTAACTGTTAACTTTTGTGATCACCTCCTCTAAAGTTGTAGGCTTGTTGAGGAAAAGATATTCCTTAACCTTGCAATCAATCCACAGCGCATTGGTGAAAGCGGTAACAGCGGTCCTTTGGTCGAGATTATCCATTTATCTTACAAGATCCAGGAATTTCTTCAAGAAGTCTTCGATCTTTTCCCCTTGTGACTACTCAAGACTGATAAGAGAATACAGGTTCTCTTCCTTGTCTCTGTTGTAGGCATATGTTTTGATGAACTATTTCTGCAGCTGATCAAATGTATAGATTGATTCCTCGGGATGAGAGTGGAACCAATGTAGTAGCTCTTCCTGTAAACTTGCGGCGAACAGATGGTAGAGAATGTGGTTGAGATTATAGTACAACCCCAATGAATTGCGGTATTGCTGGATATGCTCCATCGGGTCTGTACCTTTGTACTTGTAAATTTTGGGAGTATGGCAACTTTTCGGTACTTCCATATCAAACAGTTCTTTGGCAATCAGACTCCCTTGTAATTTCGTCTTATCACCGATAGTTCCCAGAACTTGTACTTCAATCAACTCCTTAATTCGTTGGTCCATGTGTTCCTTTGTGACGTAATGACGTGCCGGTTGAATCATCGGATGTGCTGGCAGGGGATGATGAGTTCCCATTCCTTCACTCATGCGATCTTGTGCTAGGACTTGACGCAAAGGTCGTTAGTCTTCCTCCTGACCGATGGGAATCAGGTAACCTCGACTGACATCAGATTGGACTTCTCCTCCTAGATAGATAGAGGGCTGCAGTCCGTGTGGTGGTTTCCTAGAAATGGCTTTACTGGTCACTCCCCGTAGTTCCAATCTTTCCCTTGCTGAAATACGGGAGGCTTCTGGACACTGATAGTGACCCCTGGCAGGAGGAGCCTGCTGAGTATTTTGTAGAGCTTCGAGTACAGTCCGCATCATTGTCATCTGATCTTCGTGTCTTTTGAGCGCCGTCAAACAAGTTTGTCGTTCAACATTGAGCAGTTCTGCGCGTTTCTCAGTCTTTGTGTGGAGACTCTCCCGTAACTCAATGAGTTGCCCTGAATCTACAAAAATTTCAAGCTAAATTCCTGCATCCTGTCGTCTAGAAGAAACCATAATTAAAAATTGTAACGGAAGACTGCCTTAGGGTATCGTGGAAATGCAATCTTTCCCACAGACGGCACCAAATGTAATGGTAAAATTCTGTAGCTCGATAAGATTAGGAATTAGCTATCACACCAAATGAACCTGTAACAATACTCTATTAGAAAGTTTGAAATGCAAACAGGTGTTTTTAGCGTGTAAAAACTTTGAATAGGTAAAAAGCCACGACCTCGTATGGAAGATTTTTGTAAAAGTATCTTTATTTCTTGGAGTGGATATCTTTATTACAAGTGATCTCTAGAATATAGAAATGTTCTTGATCTCGTAAATAAGAAGTTTTAAGTAATTTTTCTGGTCCCTATCACTTTTAGAACTTTAGCTTTTTACAGGCATTTCCCACAGCTCTTCGTTGTGCTGGAGCACGTCTTCCGAATAATGTGGTTAGTGGCGGTTGACTGCATAACTGACGAGTTCATGGGAGACATGTGTCTTTGACTAAATAACATTTTACATGTCGTTGACTTCTGAAAAATCACCACCTTCGTAAACATATCGGCCAGATTCACATCAGTGTGAATCTTCATAAGCTTCAGCACACTGTCCTTGAGGAGCGAAAAAATATAGTGATACCGAATATCAATATGCTTGGTCCTTGAGAAAAAAAAGCTAAATTTTTTGCTAAGTGTATAACGCTTAGACTGTCGCTATACAACTAAGGAGAAAATTGTTCTCTACCAAGCTCTTTCATCGACCCTTTTAGCCAAACCATATCCTTGCACACTTCTATAGCTGGAATATATTTCGCTTCCGTCGTAGACAAAACTACAATCTTCTATAGCCTAGAAGCCCATATAACTGTACCACTTCCCAATGTAAAATCAATACCACTAGTTCTCTTCTGCCTATCAATGTCACACGCCATATCAGAATCAACAAAACCCAGTAAGCATATCTGTGAACCCCCATTACATAATACCATATCTTAAGTCCCCTTTAGATACCTCAGTATCCATTTTACAGCTCTCCAATGCTCCTTGTCTGGATTAGTCATAAACCTACTAGCAACTCCCACTGCTTGTGTAATATCTGGTCTCGTAATAATCATAGTATATATTAGGCTACCAGCCGCGGATTGATAAGGAACCTTCCGCATCTCATCGCGATCCTTCAGCGTCTTCGGAAAGCAATCTTTTGATAATTTGAAGTAAATTCCCAATGATGTAGTAACAACTTTAGAACCATCCATATTGAACTGCTTAAGTACTTTGTCGATGTACTACGCTTGAGACAATTCTTGCCACTTTCTGTCCCTTGTAACACGCATACCAAGAACTTGTTTTGCTGCACCCAAGTTCTTCATAAAAAATTCCCGGAATAACTGGTCCTTTAACTTGACAATTTCTCCCATGTCAGAACTTGCTACCAACATATCATCTGCATACATAAGTAGAATAATATGCGAGTTCCCCGTATTTTTGATAAAATAATAGTGATCTGCATTACTCTTCGAATAACCATTTCTGGACATGAATTGTTCGAACTTCAAATACCACTGTCTCGGCGCTTGTTTCAAACCATATAAGCTCTTCATGAGCCTACACACTAGATCTTCTTTCCCTTTAATCGAATACCCTTCTGGCTGCTTCATATAAATTTCTTCATCAAGGTTGCTGTAAAGAAATGTTGTCTTGACATCTAGTTACTCAAGATACAAATCTTCAATTGCAACTATATTCATCACAACCCGAATAGTAGACATCTTCACAACAGGAGCAAAAATCTTACCGAAATCAATGCTTTCTTTCTGCTGAAAGCCCTTTACCACAAGTCTAGCCTTAAATCTCCTTGAACCATCAGATTCCTGATTTAATATGCATGCCCACTTGTTCTGTAATGTTCCCTTCCCTTTTGTTAACCAAACTAAATCCAAAGTTCGATTAACTGATAATAGCTGCATCTCATCATCCATAGCAAGATCCCACTTGCTCTTAGCTTCCACATCTAAAGCTTCCTTGTAACTTTTAGGTTTACTACCAGCTGTAAGTAACAAGTGATTTAAGGAGTTAACGTACTTAGCCAGAATTCTTGCAACTCTCGGCTCCTTTCGAAGTGTTATTGGAATGTCTAGATCATTAGGTTCCTCGCCTTGATCCGGTGCATCGGACTCAACCACGACTTCTTTATCAACCTCTTGAGAAAGTTTGTCATCTTCAATGTCAACACTTTTCGCTGCTTCACTTCGAAATTCTTTTCTAGGAACTTTGAAATCTTTATACAAGACTTCCTCATTGAATGTAACGTTACGGCTTCGGATAACTTTCCGATTCTTCGCATCCCAAAATCGGTACTCAAACTCATTACCACCATATCCAATAAATATGCACTTATTGACTTTGTATCTAGCTTTGTCCTTGTACCTGAATTGTCATGCACATATGAGGTACAACCGAAAATATGCAAGTGATTAAGGTTTACCTCTTTATTGGTCCATGCTTCTTCAGGAAGTCCAAAATCCAAAGTCATTGAAGGCCCTCTGTTAATCAAGTACGCCGCCGTACTAACCGCATCCGCCCAAAAACACTTTGGCAATCCAGCGTTGAGTCTCATACTCCTCGCTCTTTCATTTATCGTTTGGTTCATGCGTTCTGCAATACCATTTTATTGCGATATTCCGAGAATTGTTTTGTCACCTAATCCCGTTTGATGCGCAAAAGTCTTCAAACTCGTCACTATAGTATTTTCCCCCATTATCCGACCTGAGACACTTCAATTTTAAACCGGTTTCTTTTTCAATTAGAGCCCTTCACCTCTTGAATTTATCAAACACATCTGATTTGTTCTTTACGAAGTAGACACACAATTTACGAGTAACATCATCGATAAAAGTAACATAATAATGAAAATTACCAAGATAAGATACCTTGGTTGCCCCCTAATTATCCGTGTGTGCAAAATCCAGTTCTCCAGGTTTCCTTTATTTTCCAAATATTTTGAAACTAACCTTCTTCCGTTTCGCAAGAACACACTCTTCACAAAACTTGAGATTAACCTCAGTAAGACCCTCTAGTTTTCCCTTTGTTACCATTATCTTTATCCCCTTTTCACTCATGTGACCAAGCCCTAATAGATCCCTTTGTAACCTTCCAGAAGGTAGCACCAAAGGTACTCACATATCTGCCATCATCCGCCAATCTGCTAACCGATATAAAGTTACGCCCCAATTTAGGTACAAGTTGTACATTCTGTAAAACTAACGTTCCCCCTAAAGGCAATGGCAACCTAGCATTTCCCTTTAGAGTAATATTGCATACACTTTATCTACAAGAAAGACCGTACCGAAGTTGCCTTTAACAATATTGGTTACGAAACCTATGTTCGCAGTAGCATGGAAAGAGCCACCCGAATCAACTATCCAAGATTCATTAATATCGTCACAAGAGAGTAATAGAGCCTCGTCAGAACTAACCTCCTTGGTAAGGCTTATTGTATCTTTATCTTTATCCTCATCATTATCTTTCTTTGAAGAAGAGTTACAATCTCTCCTGAAGTGACCCTTCTTCCACAAGTCTAACACGTACCGGGCAGCTTAGATTTTCCTCTCTACTCTGATCGACCCTTTCCAAATTTAGGCCCTTTTCTATAAGACCTCCCTTTTTCCTCGATATTCAACACACTACCATTTAAACTCGTAGATTCAGATGTTTTACGCCTATTATCTTCACTCATAATCAAAAGGACTATAGTGTCAAATTTGGTATCTTCCTTCCCCGATGAGTTGCTCGTAACTGTAATGAACCCTTCCCAGCTCTCAAGCATCTGCCCTAAAAGAGCCCACGCTCTCACCTTATAAGTAAAAGTAATTTTAACGGATTCCAGTTGAGCATGAATGGTATTGAACTCACTTATATGAGCTTGCACACTACCATTATCCTTCATCTCTAAAGTATACCAACGCCGTAAAAGATGTACCTTATTTTCCCCAGACGGTTCTGAGTGTATAGCGGACAAACTCTCCATCAAACCCTTCGTTGTCGTAACTATGGAGATCATGTGTAGAATCTGAGATGACAACGCTAACCTAACGGTTCCAAGTGCCTTACGATCCAATCGTGCCCACTTAGCAGCATCGTATTCTGTTGGCATCATCTCAACTCCACCCAGTGGTAAATCAAGATTCTTCTGATAGAGGTAATCTTATATCTGCATCTTCCATACTCCAAAATTTGATCTATTGAACTTTGCGATCTTAAGCTTTTCCTGATCGGCCATCGTTCTTCACCACAAAAACCCTATAACCTGTCTCTCACACCAATTGTTAAGAATCAAGATAACAACTTTCTCTTCCCTGATAAGAATGATACGCAGAATAAGCCCTAACAGAAGAAATAATCAAGCAAGAACAATAATGATACAAAAATTCTCAGAGGAGGGAAGTGGAAAACCCTTGTAGATAAAAAACCATTCCCCGAATAATCCACTATGATAATCAAACGGGTTACAATGATCTTTCCATGCTTCTCAAGCTTTAATGGAGTCACTCAAATTCTAGGTCTCTAGAATTAAACTCACACAAAAGGATAAATTAAACAAATAAACTAAGTCCCCTTTATATACTAGGGAATTAAAATACAAGTAAAACGGATCTCGGAGCAAACCCGGCGTCTTAGAATAACATCCAAAACAAACCTACGCATAGCTCATTCGAAAAATACCAAGCTCGTTCAAACGACTTTACGATAATTGGTCTCCAGCCCTAGAAACATGACAACTCGTTCAAACGACATCCAATCTCGTTCGAACGACATCCACGAACGATGTTCTAAACCACAAAAAATAGAGATCTAGTTCAAACGACTTTGAAGCTCGTTCGAACGACTTTGATTTTTGTTCGAACGACTTCGACAATTTCCATCTTCAACAATTTCATCCTTCACATTCAAGTTCACACCCAATAGATGCATGTACCTACAAGTAATGCACCTATAAAACTGAATGTTCAGGGAACTGGTGAACGATCTGTAAATGAATCTAACACGTGTATCATGAGAGGACGCCCCACTACAAAGAAGGACACTGAGCTTGGGGCTAAGAAATAACGTACGAGAAAAGAAAAGACTAATGGTGTGTAGTCTATTTATTGAGGATAAAACCTCCCATTGACAGGCTATAGTAGATACGTGTCGACGCGAATCATTGGGAAGCAAATCCAGTGCTACACATATTCATGATAATAGTGAAATCTTAATTAACTTTGTTTTTAATGGCACCACGTGAGATCGTTCAGAATTAGTAGTCGATGAAATATTTACTTTCGCTGCTGTGCTCGCCATCGAGGATGATGATCCAGAACCACTCATTGTAGACGAATATAGACATCATGCAGATTGGCCAGTGTGGGAGACTGCGATCAATGAGGAGCTCTACTTCCTAGCAAAATGCTAAGTATTTGGACCAATAGTCCCTAAACAAGATTCCATCAAGTATGTCGGTTATAAATGAGTATTCATACGAAAATGTAATGAACTTAGAAAGATTGTTAGGTACAAGGCAATATTAGTTGCCTAGGGCTTTCTCAAAGATATGACATCGATTACGATAAAGCCTACTCTTCAGTCATGGATGCTATAACATTCCAGTACTTGATCAATCTGTCAGCCGTTGAGAACGAGCTTGGCATGCATCTTTAAGATGTCGTTACTGCATATATATATATAAGGAAAATTAGATATATAGATCCACGTAAAGTTACCAAATGGCTTAAAGCTTCGGGAAGCAACCATGCTCGGTACACGCGGGTGGGGGAGGTGCCTAAGTAATAAAATTGGATAAGTCACTGTACGGCTTGAAGCAGTCAAGGCTCATGTGGCACAATAAGTTGACTGAATATTTGAAAGCCAGAGGTTTTGTAAATAGTCATGTTTACCCATGTGCTTTCATTAAGAAAATAGATGTTGGTTTCACCATCATTGCATTGTACGTAAATGATTTAAACATCATCAGAACTCAGGGGGAGATTATGAAGGCCGCCGAATACCTTGGGAAGGAATTCAAAATGAAAGACTTTGGGAAGATCAGGTTTTGACTCGGTTTGCTGATCAAATATTTTAGAAGCAACATACTCGTACATCAGGCGACATATACCAAAGGAATCATCAAAGGTTTTGGTATGGATACGGCACACAGTACCAAGATACCTATGCATGTTCGTTGATTAGATGTGAACAAGGACATCTATTGTTCTCCAGACGAGGGGGATAAACTCCTAGGGCTCGAGGTATCATATCTAGGAGCTATTGTAGCTTTGTTATACTTATATAGTCAGGGTGTACTCGACTCGATATCTCATTCGCAGTAAACTGTTTGGCTCGCCATAATTCTACTCCTACCCAAAGGCACTGGAATGAGATCAAGCATATTTGAGGTATTTGATGGGTACGAAAGACCGGGGTTTGTTATATTCAAAAAATGGAAAATGTGAAATTATAGGATACGTCGATATAAGATACTTGTTAGATCCACATAAAGGCCGATCGCAATCGGGCTATGTGTTCTTGTACGGAATTATGACAATTTCATAGAGATCGACAAAGCAGACGATAGTTGCAGTCTACTATCCAAGATAAACCAACTACTCTATATGAAGATAACACAACTTGCATCATTCAAGTCAATACATACACGAGTTGCAGAAGTCGAATGAGATTGACATCGTTCAAGTCCATTCAGAAGACAACTTAACTAACATATTCACGATGGCTCTTGCACATCCTACGTTCAAGAGATTGGTACATGTAATCGGAGTACAAAGTTTACATGATTTATTATCTCAGGGAGATTGACGTTAGGGTGAGTAATCCCGTCCTGACGTGGACACATGCGTATTGTATTCTTGTTCCTGATAGTACAATTTTTCCCCAAGGGGTTTTACTGTATACGCGTTCTCAACCCATACATGGCATAGGATTGTACTCCACAACTTTTTGGTCAAGGGGGTTTTTGTTAGGCAGAGGTTTTAACGAAACAAGTCATCCTGATATGGAACACCCCAAGGGGGAGTATTAGGAGGTGGGTCCGGCCCAAGGTAGGAACCCAACTGGGTTGGGGTGTCTCCACGAGACTCCTAACAAGCCCATTTTAAGTTGTTTTGGAGAGCTTTTATCACGGTTAGTTTTTTATATTTTCTAACACAATTTTTTCTTTATATTTTATTGAATATGAACTCGCGAATCTAATTTCGGTTGTTGTTTCTCAAATGCAGTGAAGAATATAGTTAATGAAACCTTTCTCTTTGGTAGTCGGTAGATATATTGTAGACTTTCTAAAGTATTTTTCTTCACCAACGTAATCACAATGAAAAAAGGTAAAATATAAGTTTGCTCTCAATACTTTTTTCTAGCAAATTTGAGTTTTATTTATTGTGGAGGATTTTTTTTTTGCAAGGGGGCTATAAAAAGACTATGTTCCTAAACACATTTAACGTTTAATAGAAACAACTCTCATTCTACCTAGGTTGAAAGTTTCTTTTACTATTCTTTCTTTATTACTTAATCAGATCTCTACACTAAATTACTCTTAAGAACAATTTACTGAAGTATACTTTTTATTTACCTTCTCCAAATTTAATCAGATTTCCTTAGTTTTGTTCATGCATTTGTTATATTATGGTTTAGGTTGTCCATTTCTTCGGATTGTATTACATAATGATCATTATTCAATGGAGCATCGAGTAGATAATCTCTCAATCATTTTACTCTGAACCTATATGCATATCTCAGTTGTGGGAAACCATTATGGAGGCGCCTTCTTTGTTAATTCATATACATATAAAAAAGAGTATCTCAATAACCAAAGTCCTCTGATTCTACAAAGAATATTCATTTATATAACCTCCCATATTTACGATCGTCTGCAATTTCCTTTATTGATTATCAAAGTAGACCAAAATAAGATTATTAGCCAAGACTAAAATCATAATCAGTCTAGAAAGCTCTAGCTAAACTATGTACTTAGAATCCCAACACTTTATCAAGTACAACCGTCATCAAACAATCCCAAACAAATATTCTTAGTGGAGTGTCACTCTTGAGCGATGACGACCGAGCTAGGTTGGATATGTAGACACCTTGGACGGCCTTCTAATGTCAGCCTAACTTCACTAAAAAAGAATTGACAATGCTAATAGGAGTAATTCAGCTGTTTAAATTGGCTTTTAAGTTACAAAACTAAGAACAAGAAAGTATAAACTATGACCTATTTGTATATCCCTTTTATGTTATTTTCTCAAGTTGTTTCGAACTTTTCTAATGAAAATTCTAGGAATCAAATTATAAGAATGCAGATAGTCAAGTCTATAAGGAAACTAACTATTGGCGGATGGTTATGTTTGACCATTTGATTCTTAAGAGAACTCCAAGAAAAAGATCCAAAATCATAAGAAGTAAAAACCTCTGTAAAAGCTTATCTTTGGCAAAAGTTTATAATTGGCCATTTTAATTCGATGCACTCACTACACAGTTGTTCCAATCTTGCTCTATGTGGTACTCTTCACACTAATTCATGTGACAGGCCTAGATTTTGCACGAATTTGGTGAATATTCAGAGGGTAATCCCAACAAAGATAAAATGAGCTTCAAGAATTAGCAAGAGATAAAACATACTTTTAAAATGGTCAAGGTTAGTAATGAGTTTGGTTTAGTAGTTTTATATCAGTAGATGACAACTAGTTTAGTTCCACGTAACCCATTTGAAACTCCATGGATTATAGTATCCAATTGATCAAACAAATAAATTTAGATTAGTTCATTAAAGTGATAAAGTGAGGCAACAAACATAAGCACAAACATAGTTTAGTATGTTGGTTGATAGTGGTGGATATTAACAATGGAGACGATGGATATTTTAACAGTAAATACTTCATTTTTAACAGATCTAAATGATCCAGATATTTCTCTAGATTTTACTTGGTTGTTGCTTCACGTCATAGTTGTTTGGTTCATGTTTGCAATTGTAACTACAATAGCTAAAACTTCCTTCAATTAAAGGTTTTAATATTCTAACTTTGCTTTTCTCTTATTTGACCCTTCAGAGATACGATATCTTATAACCTTGCATTTGGATTTTTTTTAGGACAAGAAGATTTGGACTTATCCTCCAAGATATCCAAGACAAAAGCTTACAATAGCGCTCTTCAGAAATGTAAAGGATAGTATTCAACCAAGTTGCAGTTACTAATCCGAGGGTTAAGAACAACCTCTTTTTTCCAGATATTGTTGGATAGAAAATCTAACACCCTTGGAAAGGTAATCTAAATGTATTACCTCAACTTTTTATTAATTAAGATATGAATATTCTTCATTATTATATATGATATGCGACTTGGAACCATAAAGCAAGCAGATATGAAACTCAAAATGTTGCTCTTTGAGCACTATGAGATGCCTTAGTCGCACGAATTTATTCGGGCTCTGAAGTACATATAAATTTAACAACAAATTTTTTTAATTTCTGAAAATAATTTATTGACTGGTTTTTAGTTGTTGCTGAATTCTCAGAATTATGAAGATCATGTAATACAAGCTATCGAAGTCATAACTCATGTGTTATTTAACATCTGAAAGGCAACTTAAGCTTCATCGCCAATTTAAAAAGGAGCAATATAAACAAAGAGGGAATTGGTGGGAAATTCAAAGAACTTTATGTGCATCGATAGACGTGGTAGCCATATATAGTAATTGAGTATCAGGGATCCATTGTGGGCAAAGATAATGCTTAAAAAATTGTAAAAAGAATTGCAAGATAAAGACGTGTGTAGTTTTGTACAACTAATTTTAATTTCTAACATTTTCTTTCCTCCTTGCATTAGTATCCCCTTTATGTGATTATTTAGCTCATCTTTGTTTGATAGATTACCTTCGTACTTGATTTTGCGGGACAAAACTTTCTTGCAAAAAATTAATAAATTGGTTTATTTGTCATTTAAATAAAAATAAGCTGTGAAGAGAATGGTAATAAGATACGTTACACCATAACCCATTATGAACTTAAGCAGTCGTGCGTAGCACGGGTTCATAACCTAGTATATATATACATATATATTGTATATATATATATATATTGTAACCTAGAACTACAACCTAAGGGCTAACCTCAATATGTCAAGCTCTCTTTCTTGCATATATAGTATTGTTCTATTGTGTATAATTGCGTAAGTAGACTTGCTTGATATCTAACAGTAATAAATTTGTTATCTCTCAATTGAATTATGTTTACATAAGGAGTTCAAGTTTTAGAATTCTCTTCTTCTTACGCTTCATACACGTTCTCCACTGTTTCCCACTCGGTTAATTTTCTTTAACATCTTTCCCTTTTTTAGTTCTATTCCTATATCCGCTTCTCATTCAAGTAACATAAAACTGCATTTGTACTTTCAAAAACTCATTTCGGCCCTTTGAAAATTATACAATGTTTAGTACAATGAAACTTATCTAGATGCACGCTCCAGGAATCAATTAAAAGTGTGCATTTACAAAGTTATATTTGAGTTTTTGGTAATCTAATTTTGCATTAAATGTTAATTAATGTTTTATTGGGAAACATCTTAGAATGTTAATTTTTAGGGAATGTAATTGGAACATTAAGTGACTAATTTTTCTATTTGTACCTAATTTATTACTTATGTTAAATAAGTGGAATTATACATAGGTATATAAATATATTGCACATTACACAACGTACACAAAATTCCTAACCCACATTTTTTGTGCACGTGCGTTTGTATGAAGGGTGCATTTAGATAAGTTTCATTGTACTAATGAGGAAGATGTACCTCCCCAACAACAACGTGGTAGAAATGTTTAGCTTTTGGTCTAGGAAATTGGAATGCCAGTGTTCGGGTGAGAGATGTTTCAGTTCCGAGTACCCGACCCAAATCGTGCCCCCAAACTTTAAATCAAAGAGAGACATCGATTAGTTTTGATACCCCAATTAAATTAGGAAACATTTTTTCCAATAAAAAAAACCCTAATTATTCAATCACAGAAAGCGAAACACACACACAGAAACCTTACTCCTTCGAGACGTCTAAAAATGGAGGAGAAGGTGAAGACCTCATCACCATCATCAACAACGTCATCTTCTTCTCCCAGCATTCACAAAGAGTTACTACTCTTGGGGAGCAATCCGGGCGAGGAAGCATCGTTGGAGGCATCAGACGAAGAAGATGTGAAGATTGGTGATGATGATGATGATGATGATGTTTCATCATCTCCGCCTCGCAATCAAAGTGTTTCGTTGTTGAATCGAAGATCAGTTCTTCCAAGTTGGGGTGTTCGTCTTAAACTCCAATTCAAGAAACCAGAGAACCCCCTTCACCACCACCACCATTTTTAACCAATCTTAAGCGCAAATCTTCGAGCCCCTACGCTACGATTGCGCCTTTAACGAAGAAGAAAACACCATTAATAGAACATAAATGGTCTGCAGAGAGGTGGGTTTATTTTTTTATTTGATTGGGTTTTTCAAGAATTTGTAATTGGGTTTGATTTGATTGTTTTGTTTGATTGTTTGTTATGTGAAGGTATGAGAGGGCGGAGACAAAGCTTTATGAGATTATGAAGGAGAAAGGGGCGCCGATGCTTCGGGAGAATTTGAGAAATGAAGCGAGGAAGGATATTGGGGATACGGGTTTGTTGGATCATTTGTTGAAAGATATGCCGGGGAAGTTGACACCGGATGGGAAAGCTAGGTTTCAGAGAAGGAAAAACAAAGGCGGACTTATGAGTATTGGCTAGAGAGGTACATTTACTGTTCCTACTTTTATTTGGGAATGTTTATGTTTATGGTTGTTTTGATACTATTGAGGTGTGAAAATATACCCGTTTAAGTATTTTACTAACCCCTAACTCATAATTAGGTAAACGGTCTTTGGATGAAACTATAGAGTTATAACGTGTTATCGAAAAACGACATTGTTAGTCACATCCAATTCCAAGAAGTTTGCAAACCATTGAAGTATGTTTGTATAAAGTTTATCAAAGCATAATTAGAGTGCATTTGGTCATGGCTTGTTGCTCATTAATGAATGCTTCTCTGTTTATCCGTTTTAATTATGTTTCATGAATAGTATCTGCATAAAAGGTTTTCTATAATTTTGACCCTAGTCTAAAAGTATAGAACGGAACAAAGCTCAAGATAAGTTTACGTGGATGAGTGATATAGGTGTCCGATTGGGCTCCCTCATTTATGAATATACTTAACTTGTTCGGCACAGTAGTAAGCTTGATTTTAGGAGTCATTTTTCCGTTGTTTGAGCGTGTTGTTAGAATCTCTCGTGCTCCTGGTCTTTAAACAAATCTGTCTGTTTGTGTCCGATGAGTCGTGCAAAACCTCCTTTTGGCTAGAGATTTAACAGTAATTAGTTTCGATTTTGGCAAATACTTAAAATTTAGGTAACAGCAACACAGATACGGGTGTCAGTGTCTGACATGGGTACAAGGTGTCGGAAGCGGCAAAAATAGAAAAGTAACTCGTAAATAGTGTTAAACACGTGTTCGAGTGTCGGAAGCGGCAAAAATAGAAAAATACCTCGTAAATAGTGTTAAACACGTGTGTTTGAGTGTCAGCATCTTTTCTTTTTTTAAAGTGAAGTGTCGTTTTTACCTATCTTAAAATAAATACGACATATTTTTAAGCTTATTAGTCTCTCTTTCTCTCTTAGGTCTTATTATAAATGTATTTCTATTGATGTAAAGAGGCCAATCAAAACGAGATAACAATAAACAAGAAAAAAATCACATGCCTCTCCAAAAAAGGAAGGTAGAAGAACTCAAAATTTACAAGGAAAACAACATCCAAGTAACCATCCCTCATTAACCATGAACAATAAAATGGACAATTTTTCTTTCCTTCAAATTTCCTTGCAATGCATACGAGCCATAATACCAGCGTCACTGTGAAAAGGCCACAATGCTGACCTCGTCCCTTTCTCATCTTCCATTTTGTTAAGCGTAAAGGCCACAAGACTGTCCTCCTTCCGAGGTTTCTCATCCTCCATTTATAAGAGTTATTTAACCTTTTCTAAAATGTGGACACAACATGCCTACCCTCATAAACAATTCAATCCAAATACTCTCGAATATCGACGAAGGGAGAAAGAACATTTTTTTTTTTTTCATAGTCTTCCTTTTTCAAATGTTATCAAATCCTAAATCACAAAATGAACTTGTCTGGCTTGCTTAATACTGTTGTTGTAGTTTTAAGCAACTTTTATTACTTGTAAAGTAGAAGAGGCGCCAACATGATCAAGTAGGTCAAAACTTTGTTTGTCATTAAATTCTCTTTCGATTTTGTTGTTTGTATTTGTACATCATTCAACTTTAGTCTGACTTGCATTAACATCATCCTGTTCAACGTTGTCGTTGCAAACGGATTATATCAAGCGACATATTTTTAGTACCGTCAGAGCTGTCTACAAATCATGGACCGATCCTACAAACATTTTGGTCAGGACTGACTGGTTAATTTAGTTACTTATTAACTGAAGACCAAATCCTACAAAAATTAAATCCTACAAGCATTTTAATTCAGTAGGCCGTGGATTTTGTTTGAAGTTTGTATTATATTCTCATCCAAATTTTTATACAACGGTGAGGATTTTGAGAACTTAACGTTATGTGGATCTTGTTAGTTTGCTGTGATTATCTTACTATAATAACTTGCATTTATGCATTTTGTGAGATTAATAGAACTATGCGCGATTTGAGATTTTCTATGATATAGTTTTAGAAGTATCATATGTTGTAATATCTTATGTCTTTTAGCAAATGATAGTATTCGGTCAAATACATAAACTGTGATAGTATTTCAATCCAATATTTGCATATCTATTAAACCATCTCTCAGCTGCAGTTATTCTTCTTGTATCACATTCTTCTGTATGTAACTTAAATGTTAACTAGTTCTGATTTAGACTGCAATGCCTTCCACTTGGGGTCTTTAAAAACTCGTGTATTTGTATCTACATTGAAATCAGCGACTAAATAGAAGTGGTTTGGCAAGCTTTAATATCTGGGTTATTTCCTTCAGAAAATCGTCTTAATGGGCCTAATATTTATCCGGATTATTAGGTTGTATTTGTTTCTCAGTCATGTTAACCTTCCAATTTGTTATGGAGGGCATGCATAATCAGCAGTAAATAGGTCAAAACATTGTCAGTCAATGAATTCCCTTTCCATTATCTTTTGTTTTCTGCATCTCTCAGTTTTTGTTTTTTCTTCGTCTAGAATGAGTATCATCCTCTATAATGTCATTATTCCTTATAGAATAACCTTAGCACCGGCTTTAATGTGAATCAAATTATACATCAAAAACCTAGGTGGCTTATGGTAAATTTGCGTAGAAGTTTTGATGCCATTATTGCTTCTTGTTGGCCCACACTTGCTCAAAAAATTAGAAGTATTTTCTGATTCTTCTGCCAACAATACTCTCTTCTCTCTCTCTCTCTTTAAACTTTCTCTCTCTAGGGTTTTGAAGCTCTGAATTTTTAGGGTTTTAACAACAATGGCGGCAATTCACCCTTCATCAAGAGATCTGAGGTTGAGGTTTCGAGCGAAAAGGACTTAAGGTTCATGGTACACTGCGACTGTACTCCGGGGGGTTTCGAAGAAGAAGAAGATCTTTCTCGAGTACAAAATCTGTTAACTGATAGAAGTTGTAAACCCTTGAGAGAGTTCGTTGATGTGATCAATGTTAGACCTGTTCCGCCTCGAGATGTCGGTCGGGTTCGATATGAAATTAGCGACGAGGTTGACGCGTTTCACGATGATGGTGGTGGGAAGGAATTGTTACAGAAGTTCTTGGGAGTTCGAGGTATTCATTGTACTTTAGGAGGTCGAAGGAGGAGATTGAATTTGGGGCAGCAAATCTGAGGTTGCATCGAGAGTGGGTTGATGGAACTGGGTTCCACCATTGGAGGAGCCGCAGAACTTTGAGAGTAAGTCAACTTTGTTGAGACTGTTGAGAACAATTCTATAAGGTGAAAGTGGAGTTCAGAGAGGGGGCACGGGTAGAGGTGAGCAGTGATGAAGAAGGTTTTATTGGTGCTTGGTTTAGCGCTGAAGTTGTAGAAGTAATTGGGAATGACAATTTTTTGGTGGAGTACGAGAGACTGATGGCAGATGACAATACAACTTTTTTAAGGGAGAGGTAGACATATTTCACATAAGGCCTCCCCCTCCTGACCCGCAGATCCGATGTTTTAAGCGGCTTCAAGAAGTTGATGCTTTGCATAATGATGGGTGGTGGGTGGGTGTGGTTTTTAAAGTTCTAAAAGGCCCAAGGTACATTGTTGACTTTAAAGAAACGAATGAGAGATACGAGTTTGCACATTCTGATTTGAGGCCTCATCAGGATTGGCTCAATGGCAATGGTTCACCCCTTCCTCTCAGGTTATGGAGTTGTGATGTATCTCTGAACAAGCTATGGTGTTCTGTGTTCTATATCTAGGATAAATCTTTAGTCGCGGCTGCCCCCTCTGTTAATGCCTTGGTAAGTGATATCGGAACACTACTTCAGTTGTCATTCTGTTTCGTATTCGAATATCTGCGAATTTTTTCAGTTGCCATTTGGTTAAGGCATTAATGATTGATAGTGGAACATAGCTTCAGTTGCCACTCTGTTTTTACTCTAATCTTTATGATAAAATCTTTATATGCACATTTATTGATTTACAATATGTGTACAAGTTTTTACTCAAAAGGATACGTTTGTTTATTTATTCTCATTAATTTGTGCAGGTTGAGTCCTTGTCTAAGCAAGGTAAGCGGTCGAACGACTGACAGCAATTAAGGGTTATTGAATCCCAGCTAACGACTGTGTCGTCTTACCCGATTCATGCAATTTGCAAGTCATTGTGATCTGTCGTTATAGAGAAAATCGTAGTCACCAACCTCCATTTACAATGTACTCAGATGAAACTGCTTTTACTTACAGACACTCGTCAAGACAGTTTTGGTATGTACAATGTAGGCGATCAGAATGTGAATTACATAGAAATTGACTTCAAAAGTTACTTTGCAAATGATACAAGTCCCCTTTGGATTACACCGTCAGTTTGCTAGAGCTGCATAATGAATTAGTTTTATATTATTATATATATTTGGTTCTGATATAACTCATTTTTGTACATTCTGTGGGGAGATACTATTTGTGGTTTGATACCTTATGTTGTGAGTAGATGACAGAAATTTTTATCAATTAATCAAGATAATCAGTATTTTAGAGATGTTGCAAGTCCTAAATCATGTGATAAATGATGTTTGATTGTTCTGAAAGCTTGAATATTGTCACCTTTTATTGGAATGGTAGTTGTTGTGACAAAGTAGAATTCTCTTTCTGCAGTTGTAAATTTTCTAGATGTGTATTTTACTTGTGAAATGCTATGGCTGTTTTAAGTGTAAAAGTGAGAAGTGCAAAAGAGAAATGATTACTTTTAGGCTTGACCAAACAGCGGGGAGATTATTTGTGTGCCATTTTACTGACTGACTAGTGCACGACTGTGCTAGTTCTGTTACAGATAATGTTTTCATTATTAGTACTGTTAATTTGTTTATGATCTTACTCTCTTGGAAATGGGAGGACTCAGACATGTTATCCTGTGCCTTCAGTCATGATCCATCTCTGATCACTGATCAGTTTGTATAGTTCCTCTGTAACATGCGATGCTGTGAGTTTTGGCCATGTTAGACCATGGATTGGCTGAATAACTGGGAATAGACAAGCAGCTGAAAACATGTATTTTTATATTTCCGGAATTTGGTTTTGCAGGTGCTTGGTATAAAGTGAATCGGAAATTAAAATAGTTACTAAATTGCAGGCCCCCTAAAACCTTCATAAAACTGCGGTGTTTTTTGGTATGGTTTGTTGGAAGCCTGGAATATCATTTTCATTTGCATTTTCTTCATCGAAGCTGTCCAGGATATTAAGTACGATTGATAAAAGTGAGATATTTGAATAATGGTTTGACGCTTTATGGGTCAAGACGGGAATTGTCATCACACTGGACATCAAATACGGGTAGACTTCTAGTCAAACAACCGTAGGAAGTGTTTTTTTATACTCATTTCTATTTATTTTTTTCCTTTTGATGTATTCTATTTCCATCTTCCTCTTCTTTACTTCTCTCCCAAACCAAATCCATCTTCTCTTTCACTCATCTCTTTGCTTGTTTGCAAAATCATCCCATAGTTAACTACAAACACGCATCTTTAGGAATGCCAATGGCTGGATCCGAATTCTCGTGTAAAGACTCATTAACCGGGCTAGTATCTTGAGAAAGCGATGGAGTGATTATTTTCTATTTCAAACAAGAAACAATGGCTCTTACAATGGCATTTCCCTTATTGTAGAGGAAGGACTTTAAAACGTCAAATCAACACATAGAGCTTTGATTCAACACTTGAGACCCCAAATTGGCTTGTAGATATAGGTTTAAGTTTGGTTCTTATTAGGACACTGGCATACTTAGGTTTTAGAAATATAATACTTATGGTGGATATATTCT